>ML994628.1:556704-978439 GCA_010093925.1 Zopfia rhizophila CBS 207.26
CTAAAGAGGATCCCGCGTTCGTTGCACTTGGAGGGGTAGGACCTGGAGTTGAGCTTCACTTTATTAGTAAAGCATTAAGAACACATTCGGAATGGATTCTAAACCTTTGAGAACGTCGCCCGGAGGTACTACGGACTCGCCGAATAGCTCCGCCAGAGGAAGACCTAACAGGTGATGACCGCGTAGAGGCCGGTGCAGGAGAGCTATTAGTAGTAGAAGCCACATCAACTGTAAGGCCTAATGTATTCCGTGAAGAACTCCTCTCACCCCGCCTTCGTTTAGCTTTCTGCTCTAAAGTAAGTTAGCAATGCATTCCAAATATATTCTAAATATATTCCTTACCTCTTTGGGACTCAGATTGGTCAAATCTCTTTGACATGTTTCTTGGACGGTAGCCAGGCCGAACACCGGAATCCATGAACGCATTATATTGGCCAGCATCGCGTGAATCAAGACGCTCAGAACTGTTGTTTGGTTAGATAATTTTTAGAATGTATTTGGAACGTATTTAGAATGGGTTAGGAATAGATTACGTACTTCTCAACCGCCTGAAGAAATGGAAGCCAGCGCCCAGTCGAATTTCCCCTCCAATGAGATGATTCTACGGGGTTTGAATGTTTCCGATAAATATCATCCCAGATCTCATTTGGAATTGCGGAGCAGTGCTTGTTAATTCCACACGCGTAGTTTTGTAGCTTCTTATGGCTCGCCCACCTACCAAGTTTCGTATCACGATATCGAACTAAAGACTATTAGTAATAGCTTCTCAATACATTCCTAATATATTCAGAATACCTTCAAACTCTTCGCACATGTCCTCATAATCTTCCTTTGATTGGCAGTTAACAAGATCCAACATCTGTTGATTTATTGACTCAGGCGTCCAATCATCATCAGACGTAGTTTCCTGTATACCACGCATAAGATGAACTTGGCAGTATATAACAATATGCTTGATATGTTCTTGCCATGGCCGCCTCCTTTCATCAATTGATGCAAGGTACATGCCGAGCCCTAACACATTAAGAAGCTATTCAGAATACATTCAGAAGATCTTTAAGTATCTACTTACCAGGACATTGTTTTGTATCCATATCCATGATAACAGCTTGAAACCCACTTCCACTTAGGTAATTCCAAGCTATTGGTAGATGGTAGACGTCTCGTAAAAGGGTAAATACCCGTTTAAAAACTTCATAGTACATTCTTGTTGACTCCTGGTTTACAAAGACGCGGAGGAAAGTAAAAACTAGTAAGATGTTAGAAACATATTCTAAAGCAAATCAAAACGCATTTAAACTTACGTTTCTCAATCTCCGGTTGGTATGTGGCAAAGAGCACCTCTTTAATATTAGAGTCTTTAATACGTTTGAACCCCATGTCAACCTGGAATGTCTTTGAGCGTGAAAGGACCTCAACCTGCGTCTTAAAGAAACAGATTACAATAAGGTTCTTTCCGTCCCAGAAGAAGTCCTTGATATACTAAAATAAAAATTAGCAATATATATAGAATATATTCAGAACATATTACAGGATCGTTCATTGTTAACCTTTCTAGCTCCCATTTTGCTGCAACGCCTGCGATAGATTGGCCTGCTGCAGCATGTAGCATTCTCTGCTTATAAATAATAGCTGAGATTCTATCCATATTTGCTAGGCTTTGGTGGACCTCCCAGAGATCCTTTCCGCCAAACTGACTGCAGAACTCCTGTACGCGAGGATTGACAATGAACGTATCTAGAATATATTAGAAAACTATTACGAATATATTCAGAATATATACTTAGCGTAAGATTCGGATTTCGAATGTTATTGATGATTGAGATTATCCCATCAATATACTGTTGAGGGGTTTTAACTGGTGGAGGTGGTGGATGATTATGAATATTATGAAAAACAACTAAATAGTAGGGAAAATCACAAAGATTAACAGGTATGAAAACTTGAAACCTATTAGGGCAAGGGCCGAGAGTAGGGAAATGTTCAGAGAAGGATTTAAGAGCTCCCTCTCCTTGGAGGTGATCAACGCCTAATAAATTAGTAAAGTATTCTGAATACATTAAGAATGTATTACGAACCACAAGTATGCCTTCTCGCACTAGTTGCATCAACAACATGACATGTATCTAGCCTATCGGGCTGCCAGTCCTCTGCAAATCGAGCTAGAAGAAATTGTATATGTGGTTGTAGGTTTGCTGGAAGCTTCCGTAACTTATGTGGTGCTCCATGGGCCGCTCGATGGATGCACCGAACTTGCCACACTTCTGCTCCAGATGGCATCTAATACATTCTTAATATATTCCAAATAGATTCTGGATAGTTTATTACCTGTACGCTTTGCTGTGGTGTTAATAGAGGCCTACAGCTACTAGATGCAGCGTTACCACAGGCCTTTTGTTGCGCAAACTGAGTTCGTGTATGAAGGAAGAAGCTAGGAAAAGGTTAGTTTAAAGAATTATTCAATATGAATGAGTTCGGAATGTATTACGAACCTATTCGCAATACTTTCCCCAGTCTCCCCCTCATTTTTGACTCGATGCCGTCGAAGAACAGAAGAAATTTCTGGTGTTATTGCTGAATGTGAAAGGTTGCGAATCTCTGGATCTAAGTATTCGCAACAAAGACAGCCTGTACATTCATACACAATACGGTGGCAACGAATATCGTTAAAGAAAGCACACCTAGTCTTCGGCTTTCTCCCAGCCACCTGCCAGAGCTGCTTCTTGGAGTATTGAAGTTTCTAATGCATTGTGAATGTATTCTAAATAATATCTGTGGGTGGGAGTGGCCTACAGTCTTTAAATCTGTTCTTATATCCTGCTCGGTCTTGTTATGCGTGGAGACTATATATGCAATCCCCCGTGTAGAAGTTCGTGGATACTCTGGAAGATCTGGAACGTATATAACTCTTGTTGCAGTAATTGGCTGGCTATTGGATTCAACATCTGGTTGGGTATCATTGAATATAATCACTTCAGGCCCTTCGGGTTCGAGCTAAAATATATTTAGAATATATTATGAATATATTCTGCATGGGATATGAAGGGAGATGGTATGAGCTTACCTCTTCAACCTCCTCTTCGACTGATTCTACTATAGTCTATTAAAGTATTAATAAACACTTCTAAACTTCTTTAGAAAATATTTACCGGAGGTACTTCAGTAGAGAGAGGCGAATCTAATGTCGAATCGTCAAAATCATTATCTATCCATGGTTGAACCTCCGGTACAGGCACTAAAGCAGGTTGGGACTCTAAAAATTAGGCTTAGTGTAAGGAATTAAAAGGTAGAAAATAAGAATTCAAGAGATACCTCGAGGTGGTACTACGGTTGGCGCGATTGCTTGGTCTGATACATCTATTAGGAATATGTTCGGAATGTATTCGGAATATGATAGAACTAAAATCTCACTAGATCGTGGCGGTGATACACCTATATCCGTTAGCATTCATTATACTATACATTTAGTATAAATATGTGTACTCATTGTTGCTTTTTTTGCTTGTAAACAGTATCGTCAAATTCGTGTTTTGGCTGTAAAAGTTGTGTGTGTTCAGCCTACCTTTTTAGCCCCGAGGAAGGCCGAGCTAGTTGACGTGGCATGCCAAGACAGGTAGGCCGAGCTTCCCCCGCAGGTCCCCCGAGCTGTACGTCCCCAACTTATCCCGTCAACCTGCATCTATGCGACGACGCGTGAAGACCGTGCCCGTCATCACAGAACATTCAAATATGAGATGCGCATGTGTGTTTTTAGCAACGGGCTTCTATAACATGTTGAAAACCCAGAATTCGATTTTAGTAAAGAGATATTTCGTATTCCACATCTATTTCCTAAATATCTAATTCGTGATTCATAACCCAATCGTACTGTGTAATACCATCTCCTTTCCAGAACCCACTTCCCCTATCTCTGGCATGAAGAAATCCATCTCCCCCAAGACTAAGTGGATACGTATGGCGCGCGCCTTGAAGTAGAATGCAGAGTCTGCTCCCCGATGTTATTTTCATGATCCCTAATCCCACCTCCCCCTAGTGCCATAGCCCATTTCTTTTTAATACCCCCTTTTGCGATCAACGATGTTGAGGAGCTTACATCCATCCCGCCTCCTCCTCAGATTCTCCCTCAGGACCTGGAATGCCCTTTCTGAATACACTGTTGTGCTCCCGCTGATATGCGGGGTAATCAAGCAGTTCGGCGCCGACCACAAAGGATCCTCCGAAGGCAAAGGCTCAGGATCAGTAACATCTAGGGCGGCGCCGCTGATCTGTTTCGTCTCTAGGGCCTTAATGAGGGCTGGTTGGTCGATAATTTTGCCGCGGGAGATGTTGGACACATAGGTACCATTGGGGTTAGACTGCTGCAAGACAGCGAATTCGTCGGTGGAGAGGAGATGCGTTGTGTCTTTGCTGTGGCGGGAGTCAGCACGTAACTTTTAGTGTTCTGGGATGATCCAGGACGAAAGGTTACGCCGAAGTATACGTGATCAACAAAAAGAAGTACGTGGAGGAAGATGTGATCGGCTCACAAGAGAAAGGATGAAGCATGCACAAACTCAAGGCAGCAGACCTTGTAAAGCTGAAAAATGCACTCACGTCAAAGGCACACAGATAACCAGTAAATCAAGCTCTTGCTTCAAGAATTCATGCAAGCTCGGCTTGTCCAATCCACTGTACCATTTGCTCGGAATACTCCCGTCGGGATCACCAGTGCCTGGAACAATAAACCCATTGTCTTTCTTCGATTCAGGTGTCGGTCTGCGCGAAGCGGTGTATGCAATGACATCCATACCCATGGCTTGCGCCACCCGCGCCACTGTGGCACAGTCAGTCCAGGCTCTCTCACCGCATTGCCAGCATCATGCAAAATATCAATATTGGCGGAGCAATACGAGTCATCAATGCGGAGTATTTTCTCCGAGATTCAGGTCCCAGGCAGGAAGAAGTTTGACAAAATGGGGAAACGAGAGAAGAATTTGAAAGGCGGTGATTGGAGGGATCATAATCCCTGTTTGCGCAGGGCGCTTGGAGAGATTGCGCATTTTTAGGTTTGAAGGGGCGGAATCTTGGGCGCACAAGAGGGCATGTGCAGAAGGAAGGAACCGTATGTTTGTGACTGTCGATGAAGGCGCCCGTGTCCCAGGCTTCTTGAGACGTTCTCGAAGAAACGTCGCGGAGCGGTTTGAAACACAGACTCCAATGAAAAGCCCCGAAGAGAAAAAGCAAAGTTGCCACTACATCGCGAGGGGCTGAACTGAGCTGTTGAACTGACCTTGGCGTCCTATACTTCCATATCCCAAGATGCCAACTCTCTGACCGACTTTGTCTCTGACAGCTCGCCCAGTGATTCCTTCCCACTCTTTCTTATTTTGCAGCTCATACAAATAAATGTACTTGTGGCTATGCACGAGATTCATCATGATGACCCATTCCGCAATCTGAGGCCCATGGATGCCGGAGACGGTGCTCAGCGGAATCTTTGAATCCTTGTATATCGGATGCTGTGTAACATGATTTGACCCAGCGGAGAAGAATTGAATGAGCTCCACATTCGGGATGACTGAGGCATTGGGAGGGAGCCATTTGATGGTGGCGATTATGTCGGCGCGTTTGTAGAGTTCTAAGCATTTTGCAAGTAAGGAAATTAGAACCACAGTATAGGAAAGTAAGCAGGAAAGAACAGTAAAAATACGACATCAAATGTATTGGATGAGTAAAGGATCCTGGGAAGAAAAGGGTTGAGCGGGTAGTACAAAGGCTGACTGTGTCAATTACCTTCAGGCACCTCTATCTTCAATCTTTGGGATGGGTCCTCAAGGTTCTCGTGGACGTATTGCAATTCCAAATTCGGAAACTCATCCTGGATCTCTTTGATGATCTTTTCTGACACCTTCTGGGGCCACGGAAGCACGCAGAGAAGATGAGTGCGACCCTTTTCACCTTTCTGTTGCGGAACCTCAGGCCCGCCTCCCATGGCGACCATGGTACGGACTATTGATGCGAGACAGTGTTCTCTCAGATAAAGAGAGGACCCGAAATGAGACTCGGAGTCCGAAAAGAGAAGGACTGTGACAATGAAAGAGAGAGACAGTTGAAGAAACTCCGTAAAGTCAACCTTGAGGTTGAGGTGTCTGTCGGATCTCAGGCTGGATTACCAATCCAACCGGTTCGCTGGTGCTGTTGCGACATACGGAAGGAGTCTCTCGCACTGCTTGTTGGAAAAAGCATTTTGCAAAAAGTTCCGTTACCGTCACCAACTTACGGCTTCCCTCTTGAAGAAGTGCAGCCTTGTTCAAGTTCGCAAATCGCAAGAGGAAGCTTCCGTCAGCTGTCAGGCCAGCCCAACTGCCGCTGAACATGCCTTCAAATCTTGACGCACGGCAACCTATCGATAGCGACGGAAAGGGAAGCCTGGCATGTTTCAGGTTGACCGGGGGTTTCATCCACTTCTGTTCAGGCATGCAGAGTGCTCAGAAAACAAATCATCGACACCTCCCCGCTTGATCTTGAAGTATTTCTCAAACATCCTAAATTAGTTTGGTGATGCCAAACCTCCCATGCTCTTTTCTCTCCAACCACAACTTTTTGTGTGATGCAACTCACCTCGTGGTGAATGTAACGCATACCGCCACTGCCGAGTGGCTGCAGGAAAGGCCCCCAATGGATATCAAACTCAACTGTCAGACTATCTTCACCTCTTTGATCCTGTGTAACACGATGCCTCACCGTCAATGTCCTAATGGGGTATTGACGATAGTCAATGACCACGGTGGTGACGAAGCCATCGACTTGCTGACGCCGCGCCGAACCCACAAATTCACTCATTCAACTCCACCGCATAAATCTCAATCTCCCCAGGGCAAAGGCGGTCCAGCTGCCGTCCTACAGTAAGCTCCCGCTCACGACATTCATCATGCGATGCTCTTCCACATCCACCTATAAAAGTCTAAAGCTTCTATCACAGCGCATTGGACAGCTGTACCCATGCGCACATGCAGATGCATATATCCTATCCTAAACGGGACACATACAGCGACATATGCAAAGCTCTCTCTACACAATGCATGTATTTTAACCCCTGTTCACAAAGTAAATATCTCTTCGCATGTACCATAATCACCCTTGAAAACATACTCTTGTGTGACAACCAAAACTCTCCAAGCCTCGCCCCCTCAAGAAAATTCGCTCATATCAAAACGCCATATTAAACGTACGGTAGTATTAACCGGTGGTATGTTCACTTCACCCCAGGAATCTTCCCGTCTGCAAGACCACATTATTTTGTGCCCCAGGCATTAAGGTTAACATTAGCAGCGACGCTCCACGGCGTCGCACCCAGAACCAGGCCGCATACCCGAAATATCCCCCGCCGAAAAGTGGTTCGGTAATCCGTGAATAACCAGCACCGCGGCAATAGCACCGGGGGCAGTTCCAATAGCGTGTACTTTTACGTTTCATCGACGATAAAAAAGTTCTTTTGTGGCTTCTAGAAGGCTGCCCATTCGCCATCACAGGCTCGTCGACTGTTACATTTCCCCTCGACCGGGGCGTTGGAAGGGTCGGCGACTTTGCATGTCAAAGTTGCGAAGGTAAGGTGATCATGATCCGGGGCAGTGAACCCCCCATCCGAAATCGGAATAGGATAGCGGCATTTCCCCATTGCCTTTTTTTTCTGCCTGCTCGCCCAGGCCCAGAGAGAAGTGTACCTGATCCTCCCGCGCCGTCAGCATCGTGCTGATGCTGTTCAATCAAACCAAGGGGCCTGTGGAACCGGGTGCGTGTCCAATTCTATCTCTGCCCTGCCAAATCTGCCAATGACTTTGCATTTATCCAAAGTATTCTTGACCCCTAGCCCCATGGGTCTAATGCGACGAAAAGTGCAGAAATCATGTTGGTCCCAAACAAGTTTGAAGCGATAGTCACTACTGCAAGCGAATGAGTTTCAGAATCTTTGAAATTTTTTATAAGCGAAAGCCATTGTGGGTCCTTCGCGTGGTAGAAACTTGAAGCTGTATGTAGGAGCTGTGAGACTACTCTACAGTCCCTTGTAGTGCGAAGTGTGAGGAGTAAGGGGATGGGTTACTCCTTAGTGAGGTGTACATATGAAGTGGTACAAGAAGACCACATACTAAGGCGTGCGAGAAGACAAATATGAAATCTGCCCTGTGGGGTCCTTCTAGTCCCGATGGTAGGGCTGGATGCGTCGCCCTGCATTCTGCAGGCAGACACTGCTCAAGCGTTCCGAATGCGCAAGCGAGCGACAGGTGAAGTTATTAATGGAAGACTTGGTAGAGCGAATAACGGCAAAAGAAAACCCGAACACATTGGGAAATCCAGAAAATTTCGCCCAGTCATAACACCGTCGCCATGATTAAACCAAAAAATTCCTTGCTGAAGCGTGAAACGTGGAGACCAAGACAATCGCCATGGTTCACGTCCGTACCTAGCCCTCCAGGACTCCGGAAGTCGCAATTGCCGGTAAAGAGTCTTGAGATCGCTCACATGAATCTCGGGTATATTCGTCAAAGTGCCGCGTCCACTTGCGATTGCGCGGTAAAAATAGTGGTAAACATCACTTTTGGCGTGTCCTGCAGGTACCGCGATGTCGAGCCCATATTTACATCGCTTAATCGATTGAGAGAAACAAGGTCCCGTGCCGATCCTAATGAGAACTCCTATTCGCGCCTTGCTGATAAAGTTCCGAAATGTTATGATATTTGGTAGAATATTAATGCTCATATCTTGTTCTTCATGCCATTATCCTCATCGTCGATGATAGGTGGGTGCAGTCCGAGCCCACCCCTGGCATGCGTTGCTCGTGGATCCCATTCCACACGCATGGCTACTTGTGATGGACTACGGGGCGTTGAGAAGCTGAGATTTGGACTTCGATACTCTCGCTGAATCTCTTTACCAAAGTAATCCGGGGTCCCAGTTAGAGACCGTCGGTAAGGGTCGAAGTCTGTGCTGGGGCTCGTAACTGCGCTTTCAGGGGGTTTCAAGGGGCTATTTGCGACTTTCATCAACTCGTAGTGACGAGCGTCGGAAGTGTACTGTTTTGCGTCCAGGGAAACAAATTCTCGTTTTGAGCTGAACTTTGATCGGATCAGTTCCCACCAGGCAGTGAACATAGAAGTTCGAACGAGCAGGATAAAGCACTGTATACCAGCAATCTTGCACGAGATTAGTTTTAATTCTGTCCATGAGGGCATAGTCCGCTTACAGAGAGCATCATCAGGATAGCAACTACGGTTGACTGATTGACGAATAGAGCCTGTCCTTGCGCGAAACATTTGTCGACTTGAGTGGGGTTTGAGACGAGGCAAAGAAGCCATGGCATAGCCTTATCCATATTGTCCGCGGCACGGGTCTCGATGGAGTTCAGGTATACGAAGGTGACCGAGAAGAAGATGACATCAACGAGGATGAAAACGACGATGGTGATACCTCTCCATTGGAGCCAGACAACCTTGCGGACACGCCGGTATACTGCTCGTGCAGAGCGCGTCCGCACGCTTGTGGTATACGATGGTAGGCCGGCGCTGCTCTGGGTTTCGGTTTGTTCATCACTCCACATATTCTTGATGTAGACCTTGATGCAGTACGCGAACCTGGAAAAAACCGTTAGCGCGCGTGCTAGAATGAAAATAGTTTTACTGACGTTGCGAGTTGCACCACCATAGTTGCACCCGCGATCGCGAGTAGTGGTCCCCAAAAATCTTTCATAGATTCGGCGGAATTCACGTGGCACACATCTCCAAACCTGAAGGACACTCCAGTAATGGTAATGGTAACAGTGAAGAATGTCGCAATGACACCCCAACCAAGACCTTGCGCCCAGTAGAAGAACTTCTTCCCTGGCATCACATCCCAACAGATTTGGAGATGCATGGACAATGCGCGAATGAAAACTATATCAAACCATCAGTGTCCAGTCCTTTTCGAGGCGCACGTGATACGAAAGACTCACTCCACACAGCTATGGACAAACCACCGGCAATAATGAACGCGCCTGAAAAGGCGCAGGTCAAATTTGAAAACATGTCGTTCGGTGTAATCTCATCGTAGCACTGAGAGGGCCGTACCCCAAAAGGTACAACGAATCCAAGCTGTTTCCTAGATTAGCTATATTGTGTGCGTTGAAAAGAGCGAGGGACATACGGCCAACAGCATCACACCAATAATCAGACAATAACTCAAATAATGCTTGCGTGTCTTTTCAGCGGGTAGACAGAGGAAAGAAACAAGTAAAAAGACTAGAGCAACAAGTCCGGCAACGTTGAGCCCCTCAGCGACTCGATACCAAGTTGTGAACTCTGCAGGCTTGGTCAGTCACACCGATGATAGGATTCTAAGGCAGTCTTCTCACCAGCAGGATAGAGATAGTCCGTTACCGGACAAGGTAAACAGCAAAAGAGATCCTTTCTTATCTGAGGGACGGGAGCGCAAAATCGTCCACCGACAACTGTCATGGTCAGTGTTCCGCATGAGTAATGTCGTATATTGGAACATACATCCATCATTTCCGAATTTGGAGACATCGTAGAAAGGAGCGGGGCACAGCCCTCGAAGTGGTGATGATATTGTTGCGTTCGCCATTCCAGCTCCTTCCAATTGTTATGTTCGTAGTCGAACCTCATGAAAACACCATCAACAACATGGACAATGGTTTCGACGGAATTTAAGGTTTCCGGTTTGGAAGAGAAGGTTTATGGAATTGAGCTCGACGTGTCTGCGGAAAGGGTGTCTACCGCGGCGCAAGCTATCTCCGTACTCGATATCGTTGTCAATTCGGCCTGGGGATAGGTGCTATTATGGGACGGAAGATAATAGTGATACTGCTTCATGCAAAAGATGAAACCATTGATGGGTAGGAAAGGTAAGGTTCAAAAGACTGTGACAGTATGGAAACGAAACGAGACAGGTATGGTTGGGTTTATTGGTGAGACTGACGGGAAGGTCAAAGATGCCGCAAAGAGAGGGTGTGAAGGTTGAAAATTATGGTCCGTATCAGAAAGCATGAGAGGTAGGCCCAAAAAACGAGGGAATGCAGAAAGGTGGGATGCAGAAAGGTGGGATGCAGAAAGGTGGGATGCAGAAAGGTGGGCTGCAGTACAGTAATGTAGAGGGATACTATGGCACGGAGGCATAGCTGCAGACAGGGCTAGCTCCTCGAGGGACCTGAGAGTGAGGGTGAATTCTGGTTGGAGCACCGGCTTGATGGTCGGTCGTGAGTTGAGTGCGACGATCCAAGAGGGCTCAGACCAGGTGATCCCTGCAGCTTGTGCGCCCAAGTCATGGCGGGCACGCAGCGCCGGTGTGCTAAGGCAGCCGCTAAAAGGCTAAGGTTAGGGAGACGTGCAAAGCTCGGTGAGAGGCCAGGTGTGCTGTGGTGGCGGGACAGGCCAAGGGGTGTTGGAGTCGGGGTCAGGAACAAGACTTTGAGCAGGCGCTGGGAGTGGCCGGAGGAGCCGTCGGGATTGTACGACGCCCCATCGCATATCCAGCTCTCGCTCGTGATTTGGGCAACTCTGTGCCGCGATCGGGACCCACGAGAGAGGCACGACAGCTCCACGCAAGTTTTCTTCATCTAGTCGTCATGATCGCGGCGGACGCGAAGCAAAGCCCACCACGACGATGTCCATTACGCTGAGGCCAGGCGCTTAGAAGGGTAATAAAGCATGCATGCTCATTCTCCACAGGGCAATATCAAACGATCTGCTGGGTGCCCTTGGCACTGCAATTCGTTGAGCTGGTTTGATGGTGAAAAAAGGCATTACGTACGGAGTGATATTGCTGCTGACGGTCGCGCGACTCCTGTGTCGAAGATAGGAGCTGCTAAAAATGCTGAAGTTCATGGCATCTTGTCGTTGATCCAGTGACCAGTCATATGAAAGTAACTGAGACTTGCAGAGAAGCGTTCATTCTTTTCAAAGGGGGGTTCTTTTGATACTAGGAGGTGACTGGTTGGAGAAGTGGCTTGTGGTCCAGCTCTCAGCTTCGTCAGCCCCAATGAATATCTCTGATCCCTGTTCACGTGGGCGTAGGCAATATTGGATTTTCTTCAGTGGTCGAGATGCTCGAAAAAGATTATCATAGGGTAATACTTTACTGCCGTGCCTCTTCAACCAGTAGATACTTCGCCTGCGCCGCTGACCACAGATGGATGTACAGTAAAGTGCGAGAGAAGTTCTAGACGGCGAACGCTGGGACGAAAACGGACGGGTTTCTCCGATGCGAGAAAGGACTCGCAGAAATGCTACTAGATGCTTTGCAGAAAAAGCGCGGATCGACTTTTCCACGTGTGTACTGACGAGTGGTGAGCGTAAGCCTCCCCAGTCTCGGCGCGACTACGGATTTTGATCTCTTCCCCATCGCGTCCCCACCACGGCGTCAAGTTGCCCAATGGACGTGTGAGAAGCGCATGTCTTGTCAATGGCATTTGTAATTGGCTTCAAGCACCATTTGGATTTCTCGTGTTTTCCGGAGAAAAGTCGACTGCGACCGTTGAGAGGTGAGCAATCTCGTCTCATGTGGAGGATGAGCGAGAGAAGACGGCATAAGCCCTCTTTTGCGTAGTGCATAGTCCTCACCACCAGATGTCGCTCTGCCATCACTGCATCCATCCCTTCTTTCAGCGGCTCGACTTTTCCAAATATCACCATTTGACACCCATCACCGCTAAGCCATTTCTCGCAACATATTTGCCCCCAACGATTGAAGCCAGCGGACTGGTCAAACATCCTCAACATGTTTGACTCAGTTTCCTTGCCTGGACAAGAACCCTGAGTACGTCTTCTACATTTCAAACAGCTCGTCTTCTTGGTGACACTGGTTTTCAAAGATTCTGCATCACCAATCCCGTCAGTGCCGATCCGATTTCTGCGCCGTCTTTTTCGCTAAAAAATTGTTTAACGCGATTGAGTTGCCTTGAACGGAGGGCAACGGGGATGATGCCCCAAAAAGACGTTGGTGAAAATTCCAAAATTGATTCCTTTGTGCCGAAACTTATCCCGACCTGTCGAGCAATGAATCGTTGCTGAGCTGGCTTGTTGAAGTCGTTACGAGACGCGAAGGCCTTCTCTGCTTACCCTCTCGTTACTTGAGACTCAAGCTTCAAGAGGCCGTTTACTGGGCAAAAAGCTCCGCTGTCCACGACTTGGATGAAACACCCAAGAGGCAAAGAGTTCGTCATTCGAACTACATATCAATACGTGGCATAGTGGGACAACGAGTGGCGACGCTAGGAGTTGATTCCGATTCTCCAAATCAACACGCCTCACGGTCGCGCGCTTGACTGTGGACGTATGTAATGCCTTAGGGAAAGTCTGTCGGGACTGGAGCGGCGAATCCACGAACATCCTCGGCTTTTTTTCCCACGCGTTCCGCACTGCCGCACACGACGGAACGATTCTGCCCTCTGGAGTCTAATGGATGGTAACGCATTGTAACGTTCCAGCAATCATCTCGCACGAAGCGTGCCCATCTACCCTGTCGGTTCTCTCCTGCTCCGGTCGACGCAGATTTGAACCATAGCCCAGAGAGTACTCACTCACCAGTTCCCCACAAATGTGTTTAAAAACTTCGCCCCACGGAGAGAAGATCCACTAGAGCCTCACCTATGGGTCGTCCCAAACTTCTTCTCACACCTATTACCAAATCTTCTCTCTTGAAGATTAACAATATGCGGTGTGGCAGGAGGTCAGCTCGGCGACACGTTCACAGTCCTACCCAGACTCACACTGTTAGGCTTCTCTGTTTACCGACCAAGCGTTCGCTAACCTTCAGTTTGCAGTGGTGTGACCAAGCTGGTGGAGGGTGAAGGAAGTCTCTTGGTGGCGTCTCAGTGCAGTCGAGGACGTGTTTGTAGTCGAGTGTGCTTTCCTCCTTTGGCTGATAATCCGGAGCCAAGCCTATTGCAAGAAACATCCCAACCCCTGAAACGCCCTGCGGGAAGTGATTGCTCACTGTTTCAAATTCCACATGGATTTTGATTTTCGTCGGTTCATAGCGTAGCTCACAACCCCCAAGTTCAACGCTGTTCTGCGTTCTCTGCTTATGACTGAACCGGTAAGTAGTCGTAGCATCCTAATCAACGTACACAAATGACTCGCTGGTCTTCGAAGAAGGTATTGCCTCAACCAAGAGACCTCTTGACGTACGGTAGGATTTAGATTGAGTTCAAGGACATAGACTTCCAGAAAGAGTAAGGGACATGACAAGCGCGAATTTTAGGCTTTCTGACAACGTACCCCACATGCTCCTCGCCGAACCAATCGTAGCTGGCGCCATACACCTTGAAAACATCGGAAAGGATCTCTACTATAAACACCAACAGTTGTTCTGCATGTGCTCGGGGTTATAGCACTATCTTTTCCTGGCCCTCTATCACAAGCAAACCGATAGCGAAGAGTGGACACCCTCGGCGCCCATCATGAGAACAACATACACAGATAGGGCTTTTTCTCCTGCTTCTTGGTTCCTTCTCTCCGGATCTCCACGAAAATCCCTAGGAACTAAACGACCGGTCACTTGGGTCGCCTTACCGTGAGACTGTATGTACCCCGATGTACCCCATCCTGCACGCGACCTCACTTTTCATCCTGGCTCTAAGCCTACACCTTGCAAGGCTGCCGAGAAGCATCCTGTATGCCTAGTCTGCAGCCTCAAGTCGGTTAGCGTCCCAATATCCACTTCAGAATGGAACAGTCTGCTTCACCTGCGACTATTTGACTCGGTTTCGCAGGGGTTTACTCTCCATTTTCGTATGACCTGTACGGTTTGCGCGAACCCGTTTTAGATATAGGACTGATTTTATCAGTGATGAGAGAACATCTATCAGAACAGTTATTCCTGGCTTCCATGCTGGCTCACATCTCTCTCCTCTATGTCAATAATTGATTCGAGCCATTATTAGCATATCTCTGCGGCTCTGCGCTGTACATCGCAACTCCCCTTCAGCTTCGTCTTAAGTATAATGCTGGTTGATATTACCATGTTATCATGTTCGGACTCATCCCTCACAAGCTTAATACCTTACTACATACTTCGGGCTCTTTCTTTTGATTATCATCGGCTGCAGCACTGTCGCAGGCTTCCGTGCCGTTATCGTGAGCGATATATCCGCCTTCTCCTGCAGTTCCAGAAAACATCCAAATGGGGTTAACTACGTCAATGGCGTTCATCCCGTTAGATGTCATTTCAAAATACGAACTCCACATTGATTGCCTTACAGCCACACAACACCAAATAAATCTTAGATCTTCGAATCAGTGCATGAGCACGCAAGTCGAGCCGACAGGGGATGATCTTGCGTGCTTTTCCTTGAGCATTTTTAGACCACATGCCGGCAATTGCTGACGAAAATCCTCACAAGCAATTCCCCTCCATGAGGCGGCTAAGAGCCATCAATGCCTCGGTCAAGGGTTCGACTCACCTTCTATTCCCGGAATGCTCTACAGGACGCCACACCGATGCTGGTTATATAACTCGCAGTTCACGGTACAGCTACTGCATCGCGCTGCGACGTGACTTCCGTATTGGGCAATCCCTCCGCGGCGGGAAGATGAAACATCGAGTTCAACATTCAATCCTCTAAACATAAATTTCAGCCCAACAACCCAGGAACCAAGGACAGAGAAAGGAATGTAAATTTAACAGCGGTAAACTTTTTTTGAACCGCGATGCGTCATCGGCAACCAGCATTTCCCTTTCCATCTTGATGGTTCTGGGGACGGACTAAGTTAAGCTTAACTTTGCTTGCTCGTTTGAAGACATTCACTCTAGTGAATAGGTTTGATATCTATAGACGTATCCACTCTATGCAGATTTCCAATCTCTATAATTATTGACTTTCTATAAAGATATTCACTTTATGTATACGTATTCGCTCTAAGTATACACATTTAACTTTGAGCAAACTTATCACTCTACAAAGCATTCAGTCTTTGTGGAGTACTGGCTTATTACAAGTTTTTACTCTAAACACATGTACCCACTCTCTATATAACCATCTCTTTCCACAAGCATTTATATTCTAAAGCATGCCTATCCTATATTCTCTACAAAGTATTCACCTGCTATAAAGAATTCACTCCACAAAGCATTTGCCTTCTACCAAGCATTCATTCACCCTACCGTATGTACACTCTGTAGATTATTCACTTTCAGCAACCGTCTCTATCTATACAAACCTATTCACTCTCTGTCCATACCTCTCAATAAAACCCATTCACCCTTTGCAGCTCCCATTCCGTGGCTCTCAAAATCAGATATCCTTCATTCCCTAGGACCCTAGATCATCATCGAAACTCAAGTAGTAAATAATGAACTATTAATTCGCATATCATTCTTTCTCTACACCTCTTCACTTAACCTAGTATGGGAAACTACTGTAGTTTTTATTTCTTCTGGGCATAGTGAAGCCCTGTCTCCGTACTGTGGGCTATTTGGACTCTGCCAACAGACTTGACGGATTGTGAGCCTCATTAAGGTGCAATATATGAACCTGGCAGCCTATATCTCGTTTGAGGGAGGATATCAAATGTTAAGCCGAAGGCATTTAGATTTGCTTAATCCTTTTTCTAGTGCAAGCCCAATCGGATCGCTTAAAGCTATATCTTTAGAAATCTTCGCTATGGCTACAAAATCATCTAGGTATATTTTCCGTGCTTGTTCATGTTTTACTCAGGACTTTATACGCTGACCGACGTATGAGATCCAAGCATCAAATCATCATGCTTGGGCAGAACCCACACGAACCTGCAAAAGTAGCAGAGGAATCGACACATCTTATTCTTCCACGCCATTTGATATACATACCTAATGTAATTGAATACATCCCTACTCCGGCTCCTGCCCCTTCCACTTCTCTCTCAACGCCCCAACATCAACATCACACCGTTCCGCCCTTTCTAACACAGCTCTACATTTCCCCACCACCGGCTTATCAATCATCTTCCCATCCAGCGTCCATGCCCCTCTCCCCGCTCTATCCGCCTTCTCATCCGCAATCACAACCCTCACCGCCCACTCTAATTCCTTCGTCTCCGGACTAAATGCTCTCTGGCATATCTCAATCTGGCTCGGGTGAATACACTGCTTCCCATTAAACCCTAAACCCTTCCCATTCAGGCACTCTTCTTCTAATGTTTTCTGCCCCTGCTCCCCTTTGTACGCTGTACACACTAGATCGATGGTAGACGGCAGCTCGGCGGCGCGGGCGGCGGTCGCGATTGCGCTGCGGGCGTAGATGAATTCAGTTAGGGAGGGTGTCCGGGTTAGAGACATGTCGAGGGCGAAGTCTTCGGCTGCGAAGACGAGGCCGGAGAGGTAGGGGCTTGCTTTAGTTATCTCGGGTAGGTTCTGGATTGCTTTTGCAGACTCGATTAGGGCGATTATTGATAATGGAGGACTGGTGTCGGATTTTTGGATGCTGGGATGGCGGTCTGGAAGGATGTGTCGGAAGACGTCGGTGACGAAGTGGAGGTCGGAGGCGGATTGGCATTTGGGAAGCATGATTGCGTCGAGGTGCTCTGCTTTGAGCTATGAATGCGCTCCGTCAGTTCCAAAGTATATACCTATAAGGCCCCTGGATTCGTATCAACCCACCACTTCCTGCAAGTCATCTAACGCTAATCCACTGTCTACGCTGTTTATCCGAACGCATAGCTCCTTTACACCACTTGGCCGAGGTTGCCGTAGGAACTCCCTAATATTCTGCCTTGCTTCTGCTTTCTTGCCTGGAGTTACTGAGTCTTCGAGATCGTATGTTACGGTATCAACGTATAGCGATTTGGACTTCTCAAGCATGCGTTTTGACGAGCTTGGGACTGAGGGGTGATTGTTAGCTACAAATGGGGATGGATAGAATGGAAAGCGCACCGTACATAAGCGCCCTCCGAATCGCCTTCGTCGCCATGGTTGTATTTTTATGTATAAATCGAAGGCAGATAAACAACTAGGTGTTCAATTGAAGTCAAGAGTTGAGAAGAAGACCTCGGAAACGAAGCTCTCCCCCGCGTCGTCATCCAAGCTCCAAAACGCCGACTCTCCGACTTCAATGCATCGTCCCTGAAAAGCCACGTGAACGTGAAGTTCATCAGCGAAACATCAAACCACGTACCCCTACATTACACTATGGAGAACGCACAACAGACACCAGCGCCGGGGACGCTGAGCTGGCGGCTCAGTAGCCATCCTATTACCCTCCTTACCTTTCTGTTCTTCCGAGTTTGTAAGCCTGGATTGAGTTGTGCCTGGCGAAGGATTTCAAGCTGATATTTACTATAGCGAGTTTATTGGTGTATCTATTCGGACTGAGACTATTTACGAGTAACTTGTACGCTCCCCTGCCACCTGCAATCTAGAAAACTCTTGTCTCTCCCCTCCACGCACCTATTAGAGCTCCGTTCAGCCCATCATCAACACTCAAACTTCTCCACGGACTCAGCTAACATCTTCCCTTCCCAGCGTTCTCATCTTCATAATAACAATCCTTCTCCTCGCAACCGACTTCTACTACCTCAAGAACATCGCCGGCCGTCGACTCGTTGGATTACGTTGGTGGAACGAAGTTGATACTGCGACCGGAGACTCGCGCTGGGTATTCGAGTCCGCCGATCCAGAAACGAGACAAATCAATGCGACAGATAAGCGATTCTTTTGGATCGCGCTTTACGCGCAGCCCGTGCTGTGGATATTGTTGGCCGTTGTGGCGTTGGCGAGTTTGGAGTTCATTTGGCTGACGCTTGTTGGTGAGTGGAGCGCTTTCATCACAAAGGAATTAGGGAGATGGTATTGGCAACACTGGAATATTTCGGGGCAATCTGGAGTGTCGGAGATAGTTGAATTGAGCAAAGAAGCTGACGGGAAATATAGTCATCGCCCTCATTCTGACGATTACAAACACCCTCGCCTTCTCCCGCTGCGACAAGTTCAGCCACGCCACTGGCTTCGCCTCCAGCGCCGCTTTCGGATCCGGTCTTGCGAGGAATTTGGCGGGTGGTATGGTGAGCAGTTGGTTCAGAAGATGACCCAATCCTCCCTTCAGAATATATGGGGGAACTGTATGGAGGCAGGAAGGAGCTTCTCTGCTGTATGATTACAGAGGTGTTGGAGAATGTAAGAGTATGGATGAAGGACTTGCTCCCTTTTGTTTTCCTTCTATCTTGGCGTCACGAGCAGGATGGGCCGTCAGGTAGATATGCTTCTAGAATTGTCAAGTTGCCTCATTGCGGACTGGTTTTGTTTCCACACATGCTGATACAATCGTACCATCTTAGAAATAAATTTGAGTGTTTTGATTTTTTTTATAGGGGTATGATAAACCAAATCTCGTCCTCCAATATCACCCAACTTTCTTTCTCATCCAGCTGCCTGTACCTTTTCCTGCTTCTTACTCCTATTATATATCACCGCCCTATGCCTCCTCTCCTCAAAACCCGCACTCACACCCCTATGCCCCTCCACCCAACAATTCTGACAATACAAGTCGCTGTCACAGCCTAGACATTTCAAGGTGGCGTCCTCGTTACATATCACACACCACGAATCAATTTCTTCATCCGTGTATTTTGGCAAACTAGACGTAACCTTGGGTGGTTTCTTGGACGGCGAGAATGACGGTGCTGCTGGTAAGGAAAAGGAGGACTTTGAATTTGGCGAGAGGGCCGAGAGACGGGCTACGAGGGCGTCTTCGAGGGCTTGGGTTTTGTCGAGGTCGTCTTCTGGTATACTTGTTGGTGCCGAAGGTAACTGTAAGCCTTCTTCCTCTGAACCTTCTTTCTTGTCACTTTCTGTATTGCCTTCGATCCTAGATACCAGGCCCTTATCTTCACTCTCCTCCCGCTCCGCAGCATCTCCAGAATCTCTGTCTTCCCAACCGCCACCACATTTCCTCGAAATTTCCAACTCAGCAAGCACCCTCGCAATAACCTCCTCCGCCTCCTGCTCCTCACTTCTTTCTTTACCTTCTCCCTCACTCCCCGCCTCCCTCCCGGCTCTCACCCCCCCGCTCCCGGTATCCACTTCCAGGTTCTCCCAATCCGTCAGCTTCTCCCGTTCCTCCTCTCCTCCCTCGCTCTTGCCCCGTCCCTCTGCATCGCTCCCCCGCAACGACTCCCGACAAACCTGCGGTAATATGGTTTTGACCTCTTTTAGCATTTTATTCACATCTGTTTCTTCGGTTCGAGATATATTCCATTTTTCCTGCGGTCCTAGCTCTTGTAGTAACTGATCTAGCGTTTTGTCGTCTTCTTCGTTAAATTCTACTTCGCCACCACCTCCTACGCCTTCTGCGATTCCTTCTAGATAACTTGGAGCTCCAGGCGCCATCACTGGCGTCCTCTTATTTCCCTCAACTTTACCTTCTGTATTCTCATGGGCATTCTGCGCGGAGCTTGTGCGCGACGGCTTTGGAGATTCTGACGGACTTGCAGAGCCTAATCTCATAAATCTCGCCGCAAGGTCGTCGACCGGCGTTGATGGAGCATTTGGGGAGGGATTTGATATCGAAGCTGAGACCGTTGTATCGAAGCTAACACTCGACTTCTTGAGCGCGTTGAGACGGGCTAGGAGGGCGTCGTCTGTAGGGGTGGGGTCTGGCATTGCGGGGCACATGAAAGCGAAGTTGGGGTCGTACTTTGAGCTTATTAAGGGTTTATTTAGCTAGAATCGTGTCGGAATAAGGTTTCAAGGCTGAAGTGAATGGTTTCTCGTGGTGATGGAAGGGGTATGAAGGCGGAAGAGCGGAGGTTTGCGGAGTTCGAAGTGGGCGACGGCTTGGAGGGGTATGTCAACACCAAGACAAAGTCATTTAATCCACAGTTCTTGAAAATGCCTGCTCTATTCATATGCTATATCCTACAATGTAATCTAAAAATCCTCAATGATATACACATCTAACTCCCATAACCATTTCTCATTCCTACACATTCCATATCAACCAAAAATACCACCCAAACACCATCACCGCAACTGTGAATACACTTTTCCTCAATTCCACAATGAACAGCGCCAATCCCTTCTTCTTCTTCTTCCTCCTCTCTGGCTTTTTCATGCTCACTGTACCCCAAGCTTTCATCTCCTTCGTCCCTCCTTCTTGCCCATAATACCCCGCATGCTGTATAAGTGGATATGTATATTTTGACTGGGTTGCAGGAAGCCCGTATCCCCCGTTAGGACTCGCACTCCGGGTTCGAGCATTGGAATTGCGGATTTGTAGATTTCCTCTCTCCGAAGCTGATGAGGAATTTGAAGCTGTAGTGTTGTAGGAGGATTCGGTTGCTTGAGAGGAGAGTGCTGCCTTCTCCGTTTCGGCGGAGGACGAGTGCTCTGTGGTAGGTAAAATGGGACTATCTGTGGATTGTGTAGTGGGTGTGAGGCGGCCAGATGTGACGAGCGCCGCACGGACTGTCACAGTGAGAATTGTGATCCCGAAGAGTGTAGCATAGCGTATAAATATGCTTAGTTGGTCCGGAAGGAGGCAGAGATGGGTCTGGAGGGTTGGGGCGCTCGAGTCTCCTGATCGAGGGTTCCCAAACTCATCGATCGGGTTCCACAGGCTCAGCATTACAACTCCCGGCTTGCGCACCCCCATTGCCCATGATATCGATTTCACAGTGATCTCCCTGATTCCACCGCCTGCAGAGGCATACGCACGGTGCAGCACTTCACAGTAATCGTGGTCATCGCCAGAGAATGCATATCCAATATTCCCCACTTTTTCCGCGATATCGTTTGTGATTTCACGGGCCAGGACATTCTGGTACTGGTAGCCTCCTCTTACGGCGATGGCATTTCGGTCGTCCTTTTCGAGTGGTTCAGTCTGACCTTTCGGGGGTGGGGTGGGCGGCCAGTGCTCTCGTAAGGGTCCGCAGGGGGTTCCTTCTTCACGATAGAGAGGAACATGAGTGAGAAGGATGGTGGGGAATTCGGTAATGGAGTCGTTGAAATGTGGAAGCTCGGCTTTTGCAAGACTATGTGTATCCAGAATTTCATGCGAGAATGGCAGATTCGGTCGAAGGCCCTGCTGCGTTCGTAGTTCGCGATGCACCAATCTCTTCTTCTGCGCCTGTGCATTATCCAGAAACTCCATAGTCGGCTTCCAGATATCTTCCATTGCTTGCGGGTCCTCTTGCAATGCGCTCAATGAAACGGAGTCGATGGAAACGAAGGTGTGGTTCGCAATTATGTCTATGCGGTTTCCTTCTCCAAAATATGCATTGAATCTTTTCCTGACAGACATCTGAATCCCCTTTCCAAATCCAAGGTCGTGATTTCCTGGTAAACTGCTGATAATCTTGCGACCCAGCTGTCCCGGCCTAGGTGTCATTCCACCATCTCCCCAATGCCCAAAGAATATGCTTCCGAAGCGATCGTATTCCCTCAGCCAGAAACTTTCTCCATATTTCCTGTACCGTTCTTCGGGACTAGTAGTCGTCTGCGTGGACCATTCTCGTCCGCCATCGAAAAGATCGCCGAGGAAGACGACGCTGTCCGGGTATAGTACTTTCTGGATCCGGGAGTATGTTCGGCGGAGATATAAATCGGTGTGTTTCACCGTGAGCGTGCTTAGAGGCCAAGGTCGGCCGGGGTAAGTATGCGGGTCTACGAGTTGGGGGTCTGCGATGAATACGAGTCTATGGGGGAGTGCATCTCGGTCCTAGTGTTATTGTCAGGAAAATGACATCCTCCAATCGCCTCTCCACTACCCATTGCCACATACCCAATTCTCCCAATTCTCCCACCGGCAAGAGTTTATACTGCCTTTGAATATCGACCGTTCTCCCCAGTATAATGTGACGAACCACACCACAATGAGAACTTTAACTAGACTCAGGGCTTTCCTAACGCTCCAATTCCCGTTCTTTAACTGCTGTGCCTTCTTATCTACTGCAGGTTTTATTCGATATAAAGCGAAGGCGCGTGCGACGCGAAGGGCTTGCTTCGTGAGGCTTTCCGGGTCGGAATATGCTCCAATGGGCATGCCATAGTCGTCGTAGGCCGTCATCGTACGTTAGATGGTTGAAGAAAAAGCTGGCACAGCATCTTCTTCACAAAAGGAAGGGCTCGTGAGGGTGAGTGTCGGTGTGTTAGTGTTTAGGAGATTGCGTGGATTGTGGATAATCTCCAAGGGGTCCTCTCCGGACGTCTTGGTCCGGGGAAAGTTCGACAGGGTTAAGAGTTCCGCTAAGCCCGGTCAGACAAATTAAACGAGCCAATCAACACCAAAGAGGAGGTGTCGGTGAATTAATATGTAGATAACAATCAAGGAGTGATCGGATAAGTCTTCACAGATGAACATGAAGGGTAAATTTATTGTGAAAATGTCCAAGATATGATTCTTAAAACAAGCTACAAATACACCTGATGTAAAATATCCATCCTAGTTTTATTCTAGTACTCCAACGTCACTTTCTGTCCCTTAACTTTCCCAATCACAATCTCCGGCGCATACTTTGGAATAACCTCATCATCATGCAACATCTCAAATTCCTCTGTTGCGTCCTTACCCATATGTGAGAACAGCGCTTGCGGTCCACCAGGGTGCTCATCTGTCCAGTTCGATAGATCCATCACAACCCCCTTGACCGCAATCCAGAGATCGTCTTTCTTGTTGTGCTTGGCGACTTCCTCTAGGCTGAACTCCTTATCAGGGATATTGAAGGCCTTGGGTGGGTTGGGCTTGGAAACTTTACCTGGGTCGGACGAGTCGGCGTCGCTTTTCGACACTGGGGCCGCCGATTGTTGGGATTGCTGTGCTAGCTTGGACGAGCCTCCCGTTGAGGCACCAGTGCCGCTCCCCCATTCTACTGACACCTTTCCGGGCTGTGATGGGTCGATATGGAGAGAAATTTGACCGAGACGTGAGACAGCTGAGCCGCCAGCGCCCTTAAGTGCCCGCTGGAAGAGATACTTCGATGCCGACTCGCCTGCTACACGACCGTAGACGACGCAGCCAAGCAATGATGAACCACCGAGACGGTTGGCGCCGTGAACGCCTCCAGCAAGCTCACCACAGACAAAGAGGCCATCGAATGGCTTGCCCTCCGAGTTCAAGCACTGCGCCTGGTCATTAATCTCAATACCACCCATGGTGAAGTGGAGAACGGGCTCCATCACAGCAACATGGAAAGTGTCGTTAATGTCGAATGATAGGTTGTGGAAGTATTTCTTGCCCCATGTGTCTTTCTTCTTGCCCTCCGCGATGGCATTGTAGTCCTGGAATGACTCTGACAGCGCCTTCTCGCCGCAGCCCATCTCCTTAGCCAGCTCTCTGCCGGTCATCTTCTTCATCAAGCCACGGCCCGAGTAATGCCGAGTGTGGAAATCGAGGATGTTTGAGGCCTTAGAGTTGAGGACAAGGCGGATGGGCCAGAGACCCTTCTCCTTCTCCTCCCACATCTTTCCGGAGACATAGTCACGGTGGCCGAGGTCATCGCAGAAACGTTGGCCCTTGCTATTCAAGAGGATACCTCCCTCACCACGAAGAGCTGGGTAATGTTAGCTTTACTAAATAGATTGCTCTGGTTGGGTCGCCGTACCTTCAGCGGCCAAAAATTTCGTCTTGGCCGTGGGATCCTTGGGATCTACCAAACCAGTTGGATGCACCTGAACCTTGTCCATATCAATGCCGTTGGCTCCAATTTCCATCAACATCTTGTGTCCGTCACCGGTGGCATGTGCTCCGTTTGTTGTCGACAGTCCGTAAGTATCTGGCCTATGCTTCTTCAACAGGGAGGTCTCTGTAAAATCAGCGGCGTAGCCACCAGTTGCAAGCACAACGGGGCCGTCCACTGACACCTCCTCCCCGTTGAAAAGGTATGTGACACCGGTAGCAACATTGTCCTCCTTGTTGACCTTGACGACCTTCGCCTTCTTGATGAGCTGGACTCGGTCTGGCTCGGCTTCGGCCAATTCCTCAAACCTCTGCATCAGGGCGTATGTGATGGCCATACCAGGGAACTTGGCATCGTGACCTCGGTGCGTTCGTGGGTGGGAGTGACCACTATACCGAATTAGTAAATGTCCCTCGATTCATAACTCAGAGGATGCTTGACATACCCTAACCGCGAAACCAGAGTCAAATCGAGGTTGAATACATCCTGTAACCACTCGACGGCAGCGGCAGACTTGTAGGTGAGCACCTTGATCAGATCCGGCCGCGCCTTGTCTCGTGCGGACTTGAGTGTGTCATCGTAGAACTGCTTAACGCTGTCTGCGATCTTGTGGTCTACTTGGGTCCTTGTGAGGGCGCCGTTTATTCCAGAGGTGGCTTTTGTGGAGTTGCCTCCCATGAAGTCTGGAGCACGTCAGACAAAGACCAATTCAAAACAGATCGATTCCAATGCAGCACTCACTATTCTTGTCGAGCAGCAATACATTGCCGCCAGATAGGTAGACTGTGTGAGCAGCGCTCAGGCCGGATACTAAAAGAGTTTGTTAGCTGTCTGCGGCAGAGCATCATCCGAGGCATGACGGTATGAGCTTACATCCAGCACCAACAACAATGACCCGTTGAGGCATTTTGACAGCTATACCGATGCAATGGAGACTAAGAGGAAGGGATAGTATGGGGAGGATGAGAGAAGAAGTGCGTCGAAAACGTCAAAGGACGCTGGGAGGGTTAAGTAGTTGCGAGTGGTGATGCACTCCGCTCGGCCTAGATCTAGTAATTGCCTCGGCGTGGAGAAGCGCGCTAAGCCGAAAACGATCTATGCCTTGGGATCTTGGAGCAAATCGCAAGGTTGGTGATGATACACAATAAATGTAACTCGGTTTCCTTGTGAACGGACGGGACTCTTTTTAAAAGTCCAGCCTGGGTCATTGCTCGCGTCTGACGCAGCATGTGAATCTCGCCGCCGTCATGTGGCCAGTTTCCGCCAGACGCTTGACGGCCGACTTGCGCCGCTGCGCCCGCTGAGAATGCCGAGTCACAGCAGAGTCTGGTGGCAGCACTAGTCTCAAAACTCTGACATGTGAAATGTTGGCCATTCACCACTCCATAAGCAGCTCCCATCTCGAACTCATTCTTTGACATGTTATCTTTGTGTTCGTGCGAAATTATTTCGACGTTTCAAACCTTCAATGACGCCTGCATACGCCGCATGCTTGGGTACATGCAAATATGGCAAAACTCTCCGACAGTTGCCGCATCCGAGCATGACAGCAATCACCGCGGCCTTTGTCCGAATCATGAATATCTCACTGGAGCGGCCAGAATTTCCTTATTATCTGTACGGTTTGGATTTCTTCTACCATATCTTCTATAGATAATGCTCCGCTATGGTTCTTTTCATTCTTCACTCTACCTTTCCGTAGGCATGCATTCCAAAGCCGACGACAGTGTTTCAATTTAAGGTCTGGTGCGTTGATTTGGGGCCGAGCTTCCTCCGAGCATCACAACCTCCCTCACTCATTTCTCCAAACCCCATCATGATCTTTGTCGACCATCGTGCGCAATCTATCCTCCAGTGAGAATCAACAGGGCTCCAAACTCTCCTCTCCAGTGCGCGTCATTCCCGCATTCTCAACCTTGAGCTGCGGACTTTGATAGAGCCAAGCCCATCCAGTCGCTTTGCAAATGTGAAAATAAATACAAGTAATCTGAGTCCGGAGACGGTATTGATCGAAGAAAAGAATATCATCTAATCATTTGAAGTAATTCTTCGAAAGCTTCGACTAGTTGGAAGCTTGAGGCGTGGCCTGCTGAGTCATGCTCAGGAGGGCCGTCATCTCTGCAGCATATAAGATCCCTAGCAACCCACTTCTTCGTCTCTCCTTTTACAACCCAAGGCCACCTTCTTGAAATTAGCCTCCGTAGTCATAAGCAGATGGCCCCAACTTTCCGGCTCCAAAGAGAACGAAAGGGTCTCTATGTTCCAAAAATCGACATGGCCGCAATCCATGTGCTTGTCTCTTCAAAACTATATTTCATGGCTACGCATGATTGCCAAAAATCCCTAGCGCCTACCGCGTATGGAGTGTTCTTTGGCTTTGGAGATGGACTTGAACGAGGGACAATTGAGGGTGATTGATGAGGGGTGTACAATGGCAAGATACCTGATGGTGGGCACCGATTTAAACACTTTCCGAGGGACTTTTTGTAATCACAATTCAAACAGCCATAATGACCATAAGCATTCTATGGCTGATATAAAGGATACTATTGTCATTCTCACCTAAATTAGTATGCCAACTTCCCCCAACGAAGCTTTCTGGACTTCGTTGTTTTGACGGCCATGGTCTATAGCACCTACAAGAACCTTTCTATTCCCTGTACGCATTTTCAGCTCTCTAGACTAGCGATTATAATCCTTAAACTTCCCAGAAAGAACACCATGTGATCGCTTCTTACAGCGTCCTAGGAAAATTACCAACTCAATTCCACGCGTTCTCTTTCCCCAATATTTAGTGTAAGCTGAAGTAGGTGTTGCATACAGAAATCGAGAAAGAGTCGAAGCACATAAAAAGGTTTATATATTCATACCCAAAGAAGACGTGGAAAAGCCGTTAGCTTACTAATCCTTTCTACGGCCTTCATCCGGTTCTTTTGAATACTTAAACTCTCTTTCTCCTGCCTTTGAACGTTTTCCTTTCTCTACTACATCTCCCTTGAGCAGGTATCTAAATTATTTGCGATAATGATATGCAAATTTGAATTTGGTTTCAAAATCAGTCGCCTGTCCGCCGCTATGGATCCAAACCGTGGCCGGAATGGTTCATATAAAAAAAAAAAAGATTGCGACAGACATCATGATCGAATAGGTGCCAGAATCTTCAAAAGAATGGGAGCATCACAGTCATGGCGGATCTCCGAAAACTTGAACCAAAAAGTGCCAGGGGAGGGGTATAACCGTAAATAAAATACAAACTTTCCTCGTCTCAAGCTGTGGAGACTTGAGAGTTTAAAACACAGATGCGCTCGGGATATGTACTGGAGAGAGGAAGCGGGAAATGCACAGCGGTCTCAAATATTCCTTGCCTTAATTCGTAAGACTGACGGTCTTGAGCACAATTAGCATACTATGGGACGGATGCTCACCATCGTTATCTTTCAATCTAAAACAGCTCTATCATCCTCTTTCCACATCGAAAGCCAACTCATCTTTCCCGCTAACACACATATTGTTCTTCCGTGTTCGCTTAAAGTCACACACTGTCCCGGCATAAGTTCTGTAACGGCGATATTTTAAACCAGCTACTGAAAACCTTCCCCAGACACTCCTATAGCGCATTCCTGACGTGCTTTGATTTGATTTTGGTATGCTGCACAAACACACACGGTCATAGCCCGTCGTTCCGACATCATTGGAGTTAAACTCTGGAAGACATACTCGAATTTGCTATCGATTTTCTTGACACACTTGCGGTTTTTCTAATCTTCCTCTTCTGCACACCTGCAGTCGTCATATTCGTTCTTCAGTCCTCCCCCAGTCTACCCACGAGTCTTGACGTTCGCTCTTTTAATCCAGCCACTCGAAAGGCTTCCAAGCAAGGCCATTGAATCATTCCCCGGTTGTTCTGATTTTGGTCTTGGTATGCTGCGCAGAAGCCCACAAGTATGGTCTATCGTTCGGGCGTATTTTAGACCCAGATCCCAGGAGACATATTTGAACTCCCTGTCGATTTTTGATTTCAGGCGCTGTCTTTCTTAGCGTAGAGAAATTGCTTGAACAAAGGACTCAGCGGATTTTACATGTCTCAGCTTGGTACATCTGGGGATGCTGACTCAGCATAGGGGATTTCAACATGTCTTCTCCCCTGTCCAGCCCTTGAGGTTTCTGCATATATGAACCTCCTTTGCGTCTTCTATTTCTTTTTCTTTCCTCACAAACAACCGTGGAGGTGCTGCCTTAAGACTAAATACTTGATTCGAGGCTCTATACGGCACTTTTGGAAAAATGCTTCAAACTTGCCTGGTGGAGCACGCAAGACCGTGTTGGACTTTGCTTTAAAATGCACGACAAGCCCCAAATATGTTTGGTTCTGTATTTTCTTGGCTGAAGCACTAGAATCGCTCGAGTGCCAGCGACATGGGTGTGGGACTGGGGTTTGTGAAGAGATAGTGGGCTTAAAAAGCTATCGTTCTCGAGTGCACATGTGGCCTGGCAACATGGTCTCTGCCGAATCTGGGTTGAAAATGCCCTATGGGCATAGATCGCTGGCGGGTAGGGATTAGCCAGGGGATAGATGGGGTCTTTGATATGAATACCCCCGTGGTGGTATAGATAGTAGTGGTGAATAGCATCTCTACCACCTCCCTACTGCGTTGATTAGCTGATGATTTGAGGACGATCAATCCACCTCTAACTACGCCATGTTCAATCCAACAGCTGGACAAACCTGCAAGCAAGTCCCATGCTAGTAGCTGCCTTCTTTTTGTGATTCTGCCATGGTAGACTGCACAGAGGGTCAAACCCTTGACCAAAAACATCACAAATTTCTGTGGACTCATATCCGAGCAGCCATGGCCACTTTGGCTACCAGTTTTTGTTCTTGAGACTAGGTGCTCGCTTTTTAAGTGTAGGAAAAAGTGGAGGAAAGGGAAGGGGTTTATCTATTTTGAACAGGAGAATTGCGAATGCCAACTCAGTACAGGGGCTGTCGCATGTCTTGACTGAGCAAGTTGCATTAAGATCATGCTTTGAATGAGTGATGGATAAGGAGTTTGCGACGATAAATCCGCGGATTTTTTTTATGAGCAGACTAGTAATGCACGCTTGCGTCGATTTTTGAAACACAACATATTTTTGTTACTCGTACGTGTATGCTCATGAAAAATACATTTTACACTCTACGCTGCCATATTGATCCGAGTCTTGAGTGAGGGCGAATTTCGGGGTAGGTAATCGGCGATACGATTAGTAGTGCAATATGAACTTGACTTAAATACCAAGGTATAAAACAAAGAAGTCAAGAATCCAGAAGGCTATGCAACACGCGATGCTTTTCCCGATTCCTGCCAAATTTCTTGACACCCTTTTCTAGCTCCCCTATGCAAACTCGTGGTGTCAAACCGTCATTGCCAAGCCAATACAACTTACACATTACCTCCAAATCTTCCACTTTGACTTACGCTTCGGCGGCACAAAACTATCCTCCGACTCCGAATACCTATCCTCTTTCTCCCCTCTATGACTATCGCTATACTCATCATCGTCATCATCCGCATATCTCCCTCCGCCCAGATATCTCGCACCGACTCCAGCATTAGGAGCGCCGCCCCCTCTCCCACCACTTGCAAAATACCCATCACCGCCCCTCTCCGCCGCAACTCCACCTCCGCCTCTCGAATACGGTGAGCCAGGCCCAGCCCCCACGATCGCAGGATGTGGAGGATAACTTTCACGTTTCTGGGCTTTGGTAGACGGCGTATGCGCCGTGACATGCGCCTCGTGCTCGAAGTGGCCGCCGCGATGCTGATTTAGGATACCGCCCATGCTGCGTCTGTGGACCTTGGGTTCTAAATCTTGCGGAGTCGGGAGCTGGGACTTGTGCGAGGAATTGTGGCCGAGGGAGTGTCGAGTAGGCACGGAGTGGGTGGGGGCGGACGCGAGGGGTGCGGAGGCGCGGCGGTCTGCTCCAGCAGCAGTATCTGGACCGAGATCCCGAGTAGTTATGGGGCCGGAAGAGGGACCTGATGGAACGGCTGTGTTAGCATATCCTGCAGGGCTAGAGGAGTGACGGTTTTTGTTGCGCCTGATGCCAGGAATCAGGATCCTGGGGCCGACTTTATACCCCTGCCAGGTCTGCTCTTCCTCGCCTACTTCGCCAAGTTGGCTTTCATTGTCGCTGTTGATGGAGCTTCCAGAATGGCTGTAACCGTCGTCGCCGACTGTTCTTCGTCGACCGCCGAAGACGCCGAACATGCTTGAAATGCGCGACTTGCGGCGCTGCGTTTCGATGGCGCCAGGCTCGGGGGCTGTGTAGTCGAGCGCAGGTACTAGGAGACGGTAGGGAGTGGTGATGCCGGAAGGATCCTTTTGCGAGACTTCGAGGTTCAGGCATATGTCGAGGCCACCTTCAAGGTTAATGTAGGCACCCTGGTATTTAACTCCTTTCTTGCCGAGGATGGTTGGGCGGCGCTGGAAGGGGCTTGGACGTTCGGCTGAGACGCTAGGATCGCGTGATGAGGCTGCAAAGGAGCCACGGTGAGCCATGGGCGCTGACTGTGCTGATTGTCTTGATGCTGGGGGATTGACAGAATCGACAGACGCGCGGCGCCGGAAGAGACCGGAAAGCGAGTTGCGTCGTGGTCGCGGCGTATATTCGTCAGGCTCGGTTTCGGCAGCCGCGTAGGCGGGATTGTTGTAGTATGCCACTGGAGGGCCTTGGCCCCTTCCCCTTCCACCCTGACTCAGTCGCCGTACCATTTTACCTGGGGTATAATCGCTAAGTGTCCTCGTGAGCCTTGGGCCACCTTCCATCCCAGGTGAAGGGGGAGGCGAGGGTGTTGCAGGAGGTGTGGTGCCTGGTTTGTATTCCCTCAGACTACACCAGTTGCGACGGGGGAGTAAGTGATTGTTATTCCGTTTCTTCCCATCCACATCGTGCCCGAAGAGGGGAATCATGTTCTCATCTGTGAATGGATCCAGATGATGGATTTTATTCCTCTTATTTAATATATCTGCCATCATTTCTGGAGGCGGTGTGTTCACAATCGCACTCGAAATAACATTCGGCATATATCGATGATCCTTATCCTTCGAAATATTGAGGTTTTTGTTCGTGAAGAACTGGCCTACCGCTGCGAGATGAACATCACCTCCGAGAATAGTGACGCGTACAGATTTGGTCGAAGCTATATGCTGCAATTCGCGTATTAACCAGTTGCGCTCCTCTTTGTGATGTTTGGCGGTCCAGTGATCATCGAGGTCATCCAGAATTTCAACACCACCATCAAATTTGTTTACGAAGTTGCCAAGGACGCCAGTGCGACCAAGGGCTTTGATGGGATCCATCAGCCTAGACGTCAAGATATTCTCGAGGAAGTTAAACCTAGGGTACGCGATTGGTACACCAAGGAGCACGATCAGGTGCTTCGTCTCGCCTTTGATGATTTCGGTCTCGAGTCGGTCGAAAATGACATCGTACGAATCCTCCGTTATTATCTCATCTCGTCGTCTTTCGGTACGGCAGTCCAGGCCAAGGAACGCGACCGGTCGGCCTAGATTCATGAAAACACTGCGGGATTGCTCCTTGATGTAGGGTCCAGGATGGGCACCGAGCAGCCAGGATGGCTCTGTTTTCTCGGTTTCGGTAGCCACAGATTGGTGCTGGAAGAGCATATAGTATTTGAAGGCGATAGCGCCTAGACCTGTGAAGACGGGTGTTTCCATGAAATGGTGAGGGTATGAGCCATAGCCCTAGTAAGTGTCAAGGAGAGTTGCTAGGAAGTCGTGGGGGTTTTTTTGTGCTTACATCAATAATATCATGATCGTCCCAGATATTGACCATTGGGATTTGAGAACTGGCCATACCAAATAAACCTTGCGAAAACCACATCGAATAGCGATCTAGATAGAACTGCTCTAACTCATCCTGCATGGCTGTAGAAAACGGTGTTGAATGCTTGGCCACAGGATTTTTACTCTCCGTCCATTGTCTGAACAAAGTTGTTTGTCGCATCGCCGCATCGTTGTAAATCTGGTCGCCACCTCCAATCATGACATGAAACGGGCGTGTCTGGTGGTTGTTCAGAACATCGCGCCATAATGGGTCTGGGCCACAAAATTCGTTCGGTTCGACACTAAGAGAGAAACCATTGCAACTGTGAAACATGATGTTCATCGTCTCCCCTTTAGCTGGTACCCAAAAACCAATTGCTGGTCCACGATTAATTCTGTACGCAATGCGAGCTTGCATGCTGCCTAGTTCAACTTCGATGTTAAAGCGCCAAAAGGTAACGCCTCGCTCTGCATGAAGTCGAATGCCGGGGATTTCGCGCACTTTACCAACCTTCTCCCCGTCCTTCTTTTGTATACGTAAATTCTTCGACTGGCCACCGTTGAGATCTGATGTGAGTATAGTTTCCTGGAACAGGCCACTATCACTTTCGATTCTCGATAAGTCTGCTCCCTCGAGAAGTTCCTCAATTGGTTTGACATATAGAGTCTTTCCAGAACGAGAGACCTTTATCTGACCCTCAACGGGATCGACATATGCCGGGTTAAGTTTCTGATCACTGCCGTCATCAACTTCGGCTGGGGGAGGAGGCAGCAAATCCATGGGTTGTTTGAACAGCCTTAGAGTAGGAGGTTTCTCGTATGATGATTGCGGATCTTCAGTGACAATCATAACACTACCACGCCAAATCTCCCGCTCCGTACCCGTCCGGCTATTGTCCTTGCGTATTCCCGTATAACGCAGTAGTGGGCCACATTTAAGGTACAGGGGAGGGTTGAAGGATGTTTGGCCAGATGGCTCATCAATGTATCCACAATAGTTTGACTGAGTGTACGCACTAGATCGTCTCCTTCGTGTAGAAGTACTTTCCTCCCACCACGCCCTTTTAGTAGTATCAGTCCGTTCAGGTGCGTCTAGATCGAGGTCATCAGCACGCAGTGACACGGTGGGAGCGCTTTTCCACTCTTCGAGCATCGGTCCGGGCTGATATCTCCTGTCAGGCTCGTGGTGTCCAAACATATCGGACAAATGGTGATGATGGGATTCTTGAGAATTCTGTGGTTGCGCCTCTGGAACGGTTGGCGCAAAGCCAACGCGCGCACCACGGGTTGTCTGAGTAGTCTGCGGTGGCGGTGGCAGGCCATGTGGCTGAAGGTGGTCAAACCCCCGTGTTCCCTGGGTGTTATTAATGCGTTGTTGTTCCATCTCCTGCTGCGCTGCCAAAATTCCTCTGCTGTCCCTTCTTTTGTCTTTATTAACTGTTGAATTCTTGGGAGGGGGGGGAAGGTCTTTCGACAATCTTTTGCTATCATATCGGCCAACGTTGGCCCCTGACGGCCTGGATGCATGGAGGGTATCGGTCATCCCATATAGACCCAATCCTGTAGGAGCCTCCGTAGGCACTGCAACCGGCTTTCGCTCGATTCGTCGAGCATTTTGCTCAGTTCCATCCATTCCTCCGGTTGCTCCCGCGCGATCACGGAAGCTAGCCCTTATAGATACTCCAGCAGGGTCCTTGCCTTTCGTGCTTGGAGTACGGGCAACTGACCCATCTACGTAAGGTAATCTATTCTTCTGGCGCTGAGATCCGGACGCAGTGACCCCGGAGTCATAACGTTGACCTTTTGGCTGAGGTTGCGTCTGTTTTGGTGCCGTAGGATCCCAGGGATCACTCAGGTCGTATATTGGACCACCATCCAAATCTGGTGATTTGGGAATTCCTTGCGATGGCATCGAGACGTGACGTCTAGTGCTCGCAGTGCGACCGGGAGCACTACCAGTTCGATCCGATGCTGGAACGGGACCTGATACGTTGCGCGGTTGCTTTGCGGTTGCTTCACGTGCCCTTCGGGCAGCCTTTTCAGCCTCAGCTTTCTCCTGGGCAGCCCACTCTGCCTCTAGAATTCTGGCACGGCGTTCCTCTTTGCTTATGTCATCCAGCTTCCCTTCCAATTTCTGCAAAGGTGATCGATCCGGGACAGATGGTCTGCGACCCTGAGAGTCTCGTCTTCCCTGGGAGTCTCGTCTTCCCTGAGAGTCTCTACTTCCCTGAGAGTCTCTTCTTCCCTGAGAGTCTCTTCTTCCCTGAGAGTCTAAAGTTGCAGACATGGGCTCCGTGGTTGAGAAAGGGGCGGCACGCAGCTCTTGCACTCTACTTGGAGGTAACTGAATACCTGGCTGTTGTCTACTCACAGTCATCTGAATTGTAGGGTCCCGTGACCGGCCTGAATACGACCTAGCTGGCACGTGAGATCGAGAACTTCCTTTTGAGGCATATGGGTCTCTATATGAGGTTGGTGGAGGTCCACGGGGTACATCCGGGGCGGCAGGGAGGGGCTCCGGAGCTGCGCCCGTATGTCCAGGTTGAGGTATCTGTTGGCTCTGTCGCCTGCGGTGGGAGGAACCTCGAGATACTCCATTTGGAGCAGGCAGCCCAGAAGCAACTGGTCTCGCAGAGTTACTGGGTATGGCATTTGATACGGGTGGCGCATCGGTCTGTGTAGGTGTGGGCTGGGGCTCTATAGGTCGTCGGTATGAGGATCGCTTCTGTTGGTAGCCATCAGGAATTGGTTGGGGCGGGGGATTGGCTATGCGCGATGAATAGGAACCACTGTTCCTACGATTGTCCATGCTTCGCGGAGTTCATATGTTATTTCCGCTTTCCGAAGCTTGCTCAAGACAAGGTGTGGGTTACAGTGAGGTGAGCGGTACTAGGTAATAGGTAGTGGATCGGGAGGTGGAATTGAGGGTATCGCGCAGGTTTCTGAAGCTTGGGCTATGTAGATAGGAGACATTTAGATGCGATCACAATGGCATAAGGCATACGGGGAGCAGCTACCTGAGAATAGTGAGGTGGAGCGCGGAGGGACCGGTGCAGGTGGATGCTCGGTGCGATGCGAAGAATGCGCGCAGGGCAATGGCGACACACAAAATGAGCGGCGACGACAAAAATCTATTGTGAAGCCGCAAAGAGAGTCGTATGTACAGGGAGGAAGGAGAGAAGGGGCTGCAGGGCGAAGGGGGATATTCTTCTGAGTCCCATGCGCTGGCTGCAAAATTGGAGAGGTTGGGTTGGTGCCAGCCCGCCCAGCTCAACCTCCCGCATATGTGGCACACCCAAACTACAACATGATGTTCAGGTCAAAACATGTCATGCATGTCCTCGTGAAGATGTAATAGATCCGTTGTAGAGGCTCCCAAGCTGCTCTTGCACATGTCTTTACAGTACCCGGAAGGCGCTCTTTCTTTTCTGGTTCGCACTCTCCGCCTTCGACTTTCTGCCATTACGCCAGTCCTGATCAGGCTAGACGCGGAATCTGAATAGAAGCTGGAGAAGGAGGAGTGTTAGAGCCACCTTCACGGTATTCAACACCAACAACGTTTCATTAATCTTCACTGGCCACCACCCACGCTCTGCAGTCTGCATCGGGATTCATTCACTTCATTGCACCCATCTATATCCCCTTCGCTGTCATCGTGGTACAACTGTACAGTTCGGATGCTTCCTAAATTTAACACATGAGGACTCGTAACCTCCGCCTCCCTTCCTTCACCACCACTTCTGACATCCTCACCCACCCGTCGCTTTTAACCCCCGAGGCCAAATCGCTGTTCGGAATATAATTCACTCCCTGTTCCTCGCGTCGACATCCTTCGAATTCCTTTGAGTATCCCCTAAATACATGCTGTCTGTTGGCTGTCCATCCACTACGACTTCCACGTGAAGCCTTACAACCATGCGCGTTCTAAACCCTTGGACGCTGCTTGCCGCAGCATCGCTTGCTATGGCAGGCCATCTTCCACCTCGAAACTACGCCACCCACGACTACTATGCCATCCATCTCTCCTCTTCTATCTCCCCGACAGAACTAGCTGCACATCTAGGGCTTACGTACGAAGGAAAACTGGGTGAGCTGGCTGATCACCATGTTTTCAAGACACCAAAACACGATAACGATATTGTTAATGACGCCGTGCAAGAGCTGAAGAGGCGGCGGCGGAAACGAGAGGTCGGACTGGAGCCACATCCCTTGGACAGTGTCCAATTCAACCAGAAGCAAAAAATAAAGCCCCGGCATTGGAAGCGAAGTGTAATACCAGAAGTTTCGCGGGCGGGCCCTCCGGCATCTGACGCAGTAACGACCCAACGAGAAATTGCACGCGCCCTCGAGATCAAGGACCCGATCTTTGAAGAGCAATGGCACATATTTAATGTAAAAGCACCAGGAAACGACTTGAACGTCACCGACGTTTGGATGCAAGGAATTACCGGCAAGAACGTCACTGCATGCATTGTGGATGATGGTCTTGACATGGACAGCGAGGACCTGAAGGACAATTTTTTCGCAGAGGGATCCTACGATTTCAACGACCATGTGGACTTGCCCAAACCACGTCTCTCAGACGACAGGCATGGAACGAGGTGCGCCGGAGAAGTATCGGCAGGACGAAACAATGCTTGCGGAGTGGGGGTTGCCTATGACTCCAGGATTTCTGGTGTCCGAATCCTCTCTGGAGACATTACGGATATGGATGAATCGCTTGCCATCAACTACGAGCTTCAAAAGAACGACATTTACTCATGTTCATGGGGCCCTCCAGACGACGGCAAGACCATGCAAGCCCCTGGACTCCTCATTGAGAAAGCCATGCTTACCGCAATTCAAAAAGGCCGCGACGGAAAAGGCTCCATCTACGTCTTTGCTGCGGGTAACGGTGCTGCCAGCGACGACAACTGCAATTTCGACGGATACACGAACAGTATCTATAGTATTACCGTTGGAGCTATCGATAAGGATAACCTGCATCCATACTATTCCGAGGCTTGCTCAGCGCAACTTGTTGTGACCTACAGCAGTGGTAGCAACGATGCTATCCACACAACCGACGTTGGGGCCAACAAGTGTACCAGCCAACACGGAGGCACTTCCGCCGCGGGCCCTATTGCCGTTGGAACGTATGCACTAGTATTGCAAGTCCGTCCAGAGTTGACCTGGCGAGATCTTCAGTGGCTTACGGTCATGAACGCCGTCCCGTTCGACCAGCCTAGCGACTGGAATAAAACCACTCTTGGCAGGATGTATAGCCACCAGTTTGGATATGGCAAGCTTGACGCGTATGCTATTGTTGAGGCAGCAAAGACTTGGAAATTGGTAAAACCTCAGGCCTGGTTCTATTCTCCCTGGATGCATGTCAAGAAGCCGATCCCTCAAGGAGAGCAGGGTCTAGCCAGCGTCTTCGAAGTTACCGAGAAGATGCTCAAAGACGCCAATTTCGAGCGCGTTGAGCACATTACCCTGACCATGAATGTCGCCCACACCCGCCGTGGCGATCTCAGTGTCGAATTGATCAGCCCAGATGGTTACACTAGCCACCTCTCCACCGCTCGTCGTGATGACGAATTCCCTTCTGGTTACATCGACTGGACCTTCATGAGTGTCGCACACTGGGGCGAAAAGGGTGTCGGCAAATGGACTGTGATAGTGAAAGACACCAAAGAGAATGAGCATAGTGGCACCTTCACAGATTGGAAGCTCCGTCTCTGGGGCGAATGCATCGATCCCTCGACTCAAGGTCTTCGTCCCATGCCAACCGAGCATGACGATGATGATCACGATGCCATTACTACGGCTCCCGCGCACACAACTACCATCAGTGTGCCTACGGGTGCCGCAACCGTCACCGCCAACCCCTCCGACCACCCCGATCGCCCCGTAAACCAGAAACCCACAAACACGAACAACCCCGGTCCATCCTCCACGGCGGCGTTCGGAACCCCCGTCTCCGCAACTTCAACCCCGTCCGCCACCAGCTCTCCAGACAACTTCCTGCCCTCTCCATTCCCTACGTTTGGTGTGTCCAAACGTACCCAGATTTGGATTTATGGTAGCATAGGACTAATTCTTGTCTTCTGCGCTAGTCTCGCTACCTACCTCTACCTCGCCCGTCGCAAGCGTCTTCGGTCGTCTCGCGACAACTACGAGTTCGAGATCCTCGATGACGCCGACAATGACGAGGAAGGTGCCCGCACAGGAATGTTGAATGGGACCACCGGAGGAGGAAAGGGGAGAAGAGCTAAGAGGGGCGGAGAGCTGTATGATGCGTTTGCTGGAGAGAGTGATGAGGATTTGTTGAGTGATAGTGATGGGGAGAATGAGCCGTATAGGGATGAGAAGGAATATGACGAGAAAACTGGGATGGTGGGAGGAGGAAGTAGTGATGGGAGTGATGCTGGAAGTGGGAGTGGGGCGAGTGGCAGCTCGAGGGGAAGGAAATAAGTTTGATTGGCGTTGGAGAAGTCTTAAGCTGCATAGGCACTGCAGTATTCGTATCATTGGGAGGCGTTCGTTTAAACGGTTTGAATGCACTATGGGTTTCTGTTTTCTTGATCACGGAATGTTGAGTGCATACTTGCGTGATGAATGGTGAATGGCGCGTCGAGGTCTGAGCATGGTAAGCACGCGATCAGATCGACAGCAACTAGTTGAGTTAACGATTCGTATTACATAATAAGAGAGCCTAACAACACCTTCCGAGCTTCCATCCCTCATTCCCATTCTTCGTCAATTCACCCCATCATATCATGTTCCCAATCGCCTTAAAATGTTCCGGGTAAATCTTCAATGGACACAGCACATTCTTGACCACTTCAGTCCTCCAGCTTTCCGATCCTTCAGTCCCAACTGAGTGCTCCGAAAAGTACCAGGTCACCGCTGAGGCATAATCGTCGTCTCCCCTTTCTTTGACTTCTAAGGTCGGCTTTGTGATTTCATCCCCAAGAGGGAGCTTCTTTCGGATCTCTTGATCTTTTAGCCTCTCGCCAAAGCAGAGCTCTAAAGGAGGATGCCGAGGGAGCAGAAGTTACAATTCGCAGACCCAGAATACGATCTTCGACTTGCCGCTGATTGGGAAATTGTGAAACACGAATGGGACTTCGGGTTGCAATCGACCATTCGTGTCCCAGAAGAAAAGGATGTCATCCTTCGAAAGGTATATCCGGAGCCTCGGAGTGAATTGAAGCTGGGCAACAGATGAGGATACGATCAATTCCATCAAATATCGTTGACGAATGGTCATTGCCGGCTGGAACTCAGGCGATAGCATCTGCCCAGTGGCAGAATGTCTGTCGCATTAAGGTTGCGAACATCTTTGAATGGGTGCATATGATATGGATCCTCGTCATCATAGTGCAGAACACCGAGACAGCTTGAATCTGGATGCGTTGCGATGGTTTCACAAAGCTTTAAATGGGACCCCCTAACTATTTCAGGACCGGACGTGGTCTGGAGGCGATTTCCGGCTTTTAACGATATGAGTCTTTCTTGTTGGCCCACTGGACCCGAGGAACTACTTAGGACATCCTCACGATATGTTGGACTGCTTGAAAGTGTTTGCTGACTTTTGTTTCGGGCCGACTGGCATCCATTCCCAAGTTCGCGAAGCAAACTTCCCGGGAAGACCACTCTTGCCACAGCTTTCTATTCGCCAAAGCCTGCTTTAACTCCCGAAATGAAATATCAGGTCGAAATCTATTGATGGCTGTGTCCTATGTTCCAGGAACAGATTCGCGAGGTGATGGCCCTGACAAGAACATTGCTTGGACTCCGTAATAACGAGATAAAGCCGGGTTGCTCTCAAACATATTCTTTTGGAAAGCCGCATTCATGTTCAATATACCCAATGGAGTGGGTATCATTCTTTGCAGTGCCGGTATTCTGTCACTGTTTTCTAGAAGAGTTGCCAGGCGGCCATTGCATGTTTGTAAGTCACTGAATAAGTTCTTCCTTTTCGCGTCGACTAAATCTAGCTCGAAATAATTCGAACTCGACATTTGGTTTAGAAGGTTTCTCCGTCTTTTGCTCTTTATCCTACAAAGAATTAGCTTCAACGTGTTCACAATCGGGAAACTTACCTGTGCTGCAGACAACTTGTCCTAGACGTAAGTCCTGTCATGCCCCAGCCCTTTCTTTATTTTATCGGCAATTGTACTCATGTGGCTAATTATGCTCATGTACGAAGGATATGAATCTTGTAAACGCCGCTTAAGAGCTTATTGTAAGCGTTGACTAGCCCATTCCTTCCCACAGGGTTAGCAATAAGTGCGTCGACCTTTTCGACCTGCTGGACAAGAGGAACAGCCTTTTCCGATTCTGCTTATACGCGACTTGCTGATAGCCGACCTCAGTTTCACATATGAGATACTCTCCTCGGATGACCTTCCAGCATTCGGAGAGACAGGAGGCATGCTCGTGCTCAAGCCCAAGCCCTTTAACTATCAATGGAAATGCCCTTAAGGCCGACTATTTCTGTCTCACTGATATCAAAACGACGGAGGCTGCGACGTGGATATTGTTCCTTTGCAGCATAAGCTGCAAGCAAGCTTACTATGGAGAGTTTAGGGTCAGTCAATGTCTTTGTCTGCGGGCATTTTCAATATCTCGCCATCTGCAAAAGAGCTTTAGCCCCATGCGGGGTCAAGCTCACCATTGGGGAAACACGCAAATTCAGCTCGCAATATCAAAATGTGCAACACAAACATGGCACAGTCGATACCAATCAGTTCACAACCTGCTTATCACCGCTATGAACAACGCAGACGGACGTATCAGGCTCAAAGGAACAACCTGAAGAGGAAGGATCCTCCAGTCGAAACTTGGCAGCGCAATTGCAAGAAGAGATGGAGAAACTGGCGCTATGTGCTGGGAAGATTCGTGCTATTCAGGAGAATAACGCTTCATCAGAACTTGACCACCGCTCGCAGAATTCTGATGATATACTTGAACACATCAGACGACTACTTAAAATTTTTTGAAAGAAGTCCCTGGAGGATGTACGCTATCATCCTGCATATGATTTGCCAAACTTACTAAAATTTCCTGTAATACATATAAGGACAGCCCCAGGGGAGCCATCTTTTCGACCTGGTATTGCGTATGATGTCATTCGCTCAGGGACAGATAAGATTGCAGTGGACCAACTTCTACTTGAAACAAATGACTGTATCCTAGGAAATTTCAAAATGTCGAGCGCCCTTCGCAGTTTGCATCTAGACTCGGACATCATCCATCTCAGTGCTCTCATCCAGTCTAAAGAGAGCCTCATAAAACGATCGGACTTGGACGCTGCCTGTCGCGGGAACCCAAATTTGGACACGTCGGAGCGGTCTTGGCTAAAGAACAGGACTCAAGACCCGATGTTAATCCAGAAACAGTATCTCAAGTTAGATAGAAATGAGCATGGGGAGACTGCCAACGAGGCACCTGATCTGGAAAGAGAACAACAGATCATTCCCTCCCACACACAGTACCATATTTTTGAACGTTCAGACATTGCAGTTCTCCATTCTTCGAGCACACTGACGAGTGGTTTCTACACGAAGTGCAATGCCATCGAGTCGAATATGCGTGTCCGTTCTGCGGCACGAGGACATACCAAGAATACCAACCCTATCTGCGCCATCTACAGGATCAATATTCCACGGTGATTTCTGAAGCCCGGGAGGATTCTTTGCGCATGTCTGGGCAGCAGCCTGCGAACAGAACATCCCCAAAAGACTGTCCATTTTGCTTTCACTTGGGCGAAGAGCTATCGAGACATCCCAAACAAGATACTCCCGCCTCGGGCAGCCAACAAATCCCTTAATCGACCCACATACATTCGGGAAACATGTCGTTGAACACATGGACAACTCTTAGCACAGCAGTCGCAAGCGAATCCTTTCCAATGGTGTAGTTGTTACTGGATTCCGGAGCAAGATTATATGATATTGATGCCACAAATGCAAAAGGCATTGTTGTCCATGGCACGCACAGAAGGAGGCACGAAACTTGCCGAACGATTGTTAGAGAATTTTTAGAGATACTCAAAAACAAATGATGACAGGAAAGCTCTCAATATCGCCTTATCAATCGCCGTAGCCAATGGGCATACCGACCTGGTTGAGAAACTGTTAGAATATGGAGCAATGCCGAGTTATAATCACTCTGCCGTGCTTTAAGGCCATTGAGACCGGATATGCAGATATGGCTTTCGCACTGCTACAGCGAGGCTCTTTCACACCGTCAGCTCTTGAGAAGGCACCCAAGGAAAGCATCCAAGGAAAGCATATGCCAATGGTAGAAACCCTCCTTGGTTCAGGTGCTCCTGTATCCCTCAATCATATACTTCGGCGATTTCGACTACCCGACCGGTCATTTTCAAACTCTTTGTTGGATTGAATGAGGGATATGTAGAGCAAAACATCGATGCGGTCTTCCATGCTGCAAAAATGAGCAATGACCCCGACATCCTTCGAATAATTACAGAAATAAGACCAGACTATCCCTCTACTAATGGTCTACGATATGCGAAGGAAGGGGATATTATTTAGTCGTCTCTGATCGACTGCAAGAGAAACGTACACCAAATTGTGGTTGATGGCCTAGCCATGCTGCTAGATGCCTTAGCATCCATTTTGCACACTCTGTATGACGCTAACTTCTGGTCCACCGCTACTTTTATTGCCGAGGAATGGTCCCATAACGGTCGGTGGAGAGGTTCCGAGTCCCACGGCTCGAACCGATCGTATCGAACAATAGATTTTGGCGCTAATGGAACCGTTATCCAGTCTAGACCATCAAGTTTGGAAAGTGATAAGAGTCGGAAGCGGGCAACAAGAACTGCATGCCCTAGAGACCGAGTTTAAAAATAACGGACAGAAACTGCAGAATTTGGCCATTCAAAAGCCCATTACCCTAGGATCCACACTAAAATACCAAGAAATAAGTATAAAGAAATGAAATTGTAGCATTCTATTTCTAGTTTCTCCTTTCGTTTGAAGATCATCTCCTTCCTTTATCCAGTATTCTTCCCGAAGACCACTCATTGGATATACTGGCACTTACCACCAGGCGTATCATTTGCTTATAATTTAGACTACGGAGCTATAAATGGTCAACTTGGGACTGGCTTAAGAACTTGTCCTACTGCCTCCAGGAGTTAGATCTTATCGGCCGTATCCGTGTTCTCTGCTCGGTACAGTTCCTCGTCAGGTAAAGATGAGGTCCATGGAATACGTATAAGGCCGTTATTAGATGCTTCCCTCTGCTCCAAAGTTTAGAAGTTGAATACTCTCCGCTGGAGTCGGGACATGTCTAGTTCAGCGCCTCGAGTTGTCTTAGCTTGCGAAGGCCAATGAGCTTTGGATGCTCACACTTCCGCTTCCGGGAAGCATGCCGTTTAGGTCGACCGAAGCGCTTTCCTCATTTGGACCACCACTGCTTTCCTCTATTTTCGCAACAGCCTCCCTCGTTCTAACGAGGTTAGCATTCTTTTTCCCACCCAAGACACGTGCATATTGCGCCAGCTTCGGACTTCATAAATACGAATAGGCTATTACTTGAAGCGATTGACGCGATGAGAGTGTCTTTGTTCCCGCCTTTGCAACGGACAGCTCTGAGGGCCAGGTCACAGCTATGCTAGTCTGGTGTAATCCAAGTAGGAAGCCCATACCGTTGTCCTTATCTCTGGTCCTACTCAGCAAGATAAGGTGTCTCTGAACCGGGGAATTGTGATCTGGTGGAGCCGGGTTTGATCTCAGCCCAGGAGATTAAAAACGTGGAGTGCAGATATCCTGCGATAGAAGAGTAGAAAATGAATGGCATGAGCCTCAACTTGGTGTCACGGCTCACGATCTAGAGAAGAGACATTTGATTCCAGGTTCGGTAGTACACCAAGCGAAAGTGAGTACCTGCTTCCTTTCACCCTTGCGGTGTTGCCATCTGAAGCTTGGCTAATTGGTGGAGTATATGCTTAGCACCAACAGCGACGGCGATGCAAAATGTCCGAAGTCGGGCCCTCTCTGAAATTTCATCAAAAACATCCTAAGTGTTCTTTCGCTGCATATGGGATCTGTCAAAGCTCCTCGTTTATGTGGATTCTTATATATTGATGGTTTTATTTAGCCGCCGATCAGAACACACTCATCGACCACCAGTACCAGTCGATCTCCCGCTAATAATCCTTGACATAAACCATGAGGAATACACGCAGTTAAGCTTTCCCCCGCAATGCATCAATCTGCCGAACCTGCACAGCTAGCTTGAGCTGATCAAGATATTTCCATCCGCCGCCAAGCACAGCATGAAGAACTAGCATCAGTCACATGGCCGCAGGGGTGTTGCTAAGGCTGTGTTTGAAGCTGCTTCACATATCTTGACCGAAACAGGACAGCTAGCTTTATGCTCGTTCACTTTCCTTGCGTCTCTTGTGACGTACTGTGGCTTCCTGGTTCAGCATTAATTGACTGTGGCACAGAGGATCAGAATGAGTTCCGGGTGTGACCATCCATTCATTACATTTTTTTTTTTGCTCAGCCTGATTGGTTTGGATGCGAAGAAACAATTTTCATGGATATATACGAAAGGACAAGCACCCCTAAGAATTCGACGTTTCAAGACGGTTAATCTCTCCGCAATGCACTTCGTCCACTACTATACGTAAGCCAAAAATGTTCCCTTACCGTGTTCATTAGCTTGCCGTTCCTTATATACTGAAATGTTTTTTGTAAAGATCTGCTAGCAGACCGGTTTTCGCCGCATGGCTCTTGCACATCTCACATATCTTTCCTCTTTGGCTCCCTGGCCTCTTCCTTCTCACCCCTTACGTTTTCCATGGACATGAGAGGTCACTTATTCAGTATGCTCCCTTGGTTGCTTTGGGTTGGACTGTTCGCCGGCACTTCGCTGGGACAATCAATGTTCACACAGGGGCAAAAGTGGCAAATTATCCTCACAGGACAACCGGACATGACAAAAAGCCCACTTCCACCAACGGACGCGCCCGTATGGGATATTGATCTTTTCGACAACGATCTGGCGACGATTACGGCTCTTAAAGCTCAAGGAAAGGTAGTAATATGCTACTTCTCCGCTGGTACGTGGGAGGATTGGAGGGATGATGCGAAGGACTTCCCAGCAGCAGATATAGGAAAAGTTTTACCGGAGTGGCCGAATGAAAAATGGATCAGGACAGGAAGCGCAAAAATCAGAGACATAATGGCGAAAAGAATCAAGATAGCTGCAGACAAAGGATGCGACGCGCTTGATCCAGACAATACAGGTATGTATATCTATCACTGAATTCCATTTTGTTTGGGGCCTTTTTTGCGCAGTTTTTATGGCCCAAAAGCATTTTGCAGCCCGCTAACTTACTTTATTCAACAGATGGCTACGTATAGTCCCTCTTCCGTTTCCAAGAAACATTTCTCTATGGCAAGACGCGGCAAGCGTTGCTTCCACCTTTGCCAGCAATACTCGGGACGGCTTCATTTGATACTTTGCTGATAACTTTTAGCAAAACGATAACGGCCTGAATCTGAAAAACACCGACCTAATCGACTATATGAGGTGGCTGCAAAAGAACGCCTCCGCTTATGGGATGAAGATCGGCCTCAAGAACAGCCTGGATATTCTCAACACGGTCGCTCCTATCATGGATTTCGCTGTGAACGAGCAATGCGCGCAACTGACTGAGTGCTTTGCCTACAACCAATTCCTAGCTTCCGGCAAGCCCGTTTTCCATATTGAATATCCCAGCAAGCTAAACCCAGTACCCGACGCAGAGAAACGAAATTTTTGCAATAACAATAGCACTGGTGTTAATGGTATGAGCACTGTGTTGAAAAACCTGACTCTCAACGGATTGACGATATACTGTGATGGGAGCCAAGTGGATACACCCACGAAAGGAGGAACCGGCCCAGGCCGCCCTCCTAGGCCAACGTCCAGGCCAACATCAATGCCAACGTCCAGGCCAACGTCCAGGCCGACGTCAATGCCGCCGTCAATTCCGCCAAATCCGTCAACAACATCTACAAGTAGGTTCTACATCGCCATCATTTTACGCCCAAGCTTATCTAGATCGCCAGTTAAACCTACCTCGACATTTCGGTCTACGACGCAGCGTCCAAGTTCAACAAGAACTTCGAGCCAGAGACCACCCACGAGTACACCTGGGAATGGTGGAGGCGGTGGTTGCAGGCAAAAGCACTGGGATCAGTGCGGCGGTCAGGATTGGAAAGGATGCACAGTTTGCGAGGTAGGTTATACTACATTTTCCGTCCCACGTTTAGTCAACGCGTTTGTTTCGCTGACTCCTGCCTTTAATCTCGCAGTCCCCCTATCGATGCCAGGGAGTATCGCCGCCATGGTATTACCAGTGTCTATGAAAGTTTCTTAATGCTGGGCGGTTATCCGTTCTTTGTGTAATGTATCTGAATATACCCAGTGGATTGACGTCGCCGCCACCGCTTCTTTCAGAGCTATCTCACTGATCGGTCCGACAGTGAATTTAAAAGTTCTTTATGTTTTGCGGACAGTATGTTTAGCTCGTAAGACCAATTTTAGGCGTCAGGCACGAACGGGCAATTTTGGGAGCTGACGCGTTCTCACTAGGGCCTGAAACATCATGAAATAGCAGTGGACAGCCTAACTAGTGAAATTAAATGGAATAAAGTAAAGAGGTCGACACTCAAAGTTGTGTTTAGGCCCGAAAAATCTCTAAAATTAGCAAGCTAGCCTCTTCATTCCTAATTGGACATCGCTTAGCAAAAACCGATTTCCCCAAATTCACTACCCATTCTCAAGAATGCTTCCGAGTCTGTGCCCTAGCATTCTGACTCTTCTTGCTCGCCTCATTCCACTCTCTGTTATATTCCTAACACGGGCAGGCCAAGTTCAATTTCTGAAGTGATTTCCTTCCTCGCTTGTTCCTCAAATATGCTATCAGGTCAACCTCATACTTCGAAGACTCGGGCTTCTCATACTATTTCTCTTCTTCTGTCATCTTCCTAATCCCCACCCTCTTCGATTCATTTTTTCCCGTTCCCTCGCATACACATCATCCAAAAACCATTGTAACTCAAGTGTCTCCCGCCCCAAAGTGTCAACCTCCCATGCCCTCCTTAACGACTCTTCCGCCTCATACATTCTCCACCTCAGCTACTCCAATAGTATTTGCGCAGGGCTTAGTTGTCCATACGGAATCTTAGTCGGAACGTTGGAATCCACGAAGGGTTCTTCCGGTATAAGGGACAGATGGTAGATCTTTCAGTCCAGAGGTATAAATAGTGGTGGCAGAAGACGTGTCCGCAAGCTTTGATCTTGACTATATGAGAATGGTTCGAGAAGAAGGACTTGAAGAGAATATCAACGGATTTTGTGTCACCCAGCGGATAATCGACGTTCTGATCTAAGATCAGCATTCGGTCACAGCATGGGGCGTCCTGGGAGGTAAAAGCCTTCCATACAGATGAAGCATGAGGACGCGAGTAAAGGACGAACAGAAGGAGTACTGGTCATATCGTGGAATGTGGAAAGTACCGAGGAGATTGAGGTGGTGGTGCTTGTTTCAATGCTGTAGTAGAGGAAATCGTTGCGACTAGAGTGGCATAGGAGGGGCGCTCTGTTAGCAGTTGGTTTTAAGGTTCGAGTAGATTGAGGCTGTGTGATGATTGGCATGGTGGACGCAATAGAGACGCGACTTCTGTAAGTTAGAAAGCTATCTGGTCGTATATATACCCCCTGATTTAGAATTTCGATAGAACCCAACATCATGTATTAATGAGAATGATTTGATGGCAGAAACTATAATTCACATTTGGGTAAATGCGATGTCGCGAATCGGTTCACACAAAGTGTCAATGTTCTCAAATAAACTCCGGACATCCCTCATGATCGACAAGTTAACCCACAACCCTAAATAAGTTTGATTTATCGTGAGCTCGCCGAATATTAGCTGAGTGCTATTTTCCCTTCTAGAATCATACGGGCATATGCTTGTACTTGTCTAGCGTTTCCAGACATGTCTTTCTCAACCCAACTACCCCCAGGTCACAATCCGGTGATCGTCAGGCAATCCACTATGTCTTTCCTATATACACTTTGCATGCCTAGAATAATTCTTAGAATCGTGCTCCTCTAGGAGGTGTGGAAACCGAGATAGATCTAGAAATGGAGAATGCTTTGTACGTAGCATGCTACCGGTCTCAGAGAAGCTTCTTCTAGCCTTCTGCTGTATCGCGTCTAAGTATACGTAAAAGATCTTTGACCCATACGCGTAGCGTGAATATCCAGTGAGTGGGAATAGACGTGAGGCAGAATTAGGTTGAGGAAAAGCTTTCGCTAAGCCTGCACTAGCCGAATGAGCCTAGTACCCTGAATACGAGCAACTTAATTTTGTCCTCCAAACTCGATACTGCGCTCAGCTCACCTTTTTGAACGCAATACACCGCCGAAATACAATATGCCTTCTCCAATTGATGTGCTACCGTCCGAGCTCTTCTTCCGCGTTACGACGTTTCTCCGCCATCACGACCTGACTGTGTTGACGCGTGTTTCGCGAAAGTTTCACGAGATCATCCAACCCCTTCTATGGACTAAGATCGAGCTTCATCGGCCCTCATTTCATGAGGACTATGCACACAAGGAGCTTCGTGGTGAAGAGGAGGCAATGAATAGGCCATATCAGCTTGACAGCACTACTTGGAGACCCGAAAACAAATGGAAGATGGATATGGAGTGGGAGCCAAAGTTGACGGAGTTTATCAGCATTTTCGAAGAGGATACAATGGCAGACCGGGCTCGCGCAAGGCATCTTGCATCAATGACCCGCTGGCTATGCCTCACGGTTGTTCCATATCTTGACGATCGGCACAAGCGAGACGTTTGGAATGCTCTAGCAATGTTCACCAATTTAGAGTATTTGGAGGTCTCTGCTTTTTGGTCAAGTGATAACGAAGTAGTGCCATTGAAGTTGGATACCCCACCAATGTCCAAATTGCGTACAGTCAAGTTAAGAGGATATGTTCCAGCTGATTTCGTTCGACATGTGTGTCAGAATGCGCCAGGTATCACGGAACTTCAATTAGCTTTACTCGACGCGCCAATCGGAAGTTCCTTGTACGACAATAGAAAAAATCCGCCACCAAAAGCACACGCAGAAGACTACGAGGGTATGACGGAACAGGAACTGGACGCTCTTGACGACGTCGAAAACTTTGAGTCTGAGGAGTGTGTGGCGCCCCGTCCCCTTGCTTGCCTCAATTCTGGTATAATTTCACGACTCACTTCCTTAACCTGCTTGTATCTTTGCAGGCCTTCTAAGGCCAAAGATTTCGATAACGAATACGCCTTCCACGATATCTATGTTTCAGTCCCAGCGGATAAACGAGCGCTATACGAATGGGCTGCTCTTATCCGTGCCACCAGGAGTACACTTGTTCACCTTACCTTTGACCAAAGGCCCGTTGGTGACGAAAACGAGCCAGATGGTACCCGCAACACGGAATTCATGGTGTACTACTGTCACGGCCCTGGCTACCAACGTTTCGTGGACATCGTGCTTCCCGTCCTCTTGGAAGATGATGCGTGGCCTGCTTTACGGTCCATCCACCTCTTCGGCTTCGAGACCGACGGCAGAGACATAAGCAAGTACATTCCTAATTACACGGGGAGGATTCATAGAGGAGTCGATTTGAAAAGACAGTTATCAGAGAGGTTTCCGGATGCAGATGTAATAGTAGGACTAGGCAGGAGGATGCTCGTCGAAGAAGAGACTGGTGAGGTATGCTCCGGTGGCGATGTACTTGATGGCGGCGACGGTGTCGATTCCGACGAAGATTGAGAATACCGGTTTGGTATGATAGAAACGTGGCGAAATCACGATATTACCTGCTTGAGCCTCGAACTGTACTAGCCACATAACAACAATCAAATACTATGGAACGATAATCCGCTTGCCTCATTCTAGGGTTCCTGTATGTGGCCAGCAAATGAAATGGTACTTGTAGCGCCAACCGCCGGCTCGTTACACTCAAACAGGATTCCGACGGCAGCATGCATATTCTCACCGCATTCTGATTGCAGCATCGTTGGTTCTGGAATAAGCGTGCATTCAAGACAGAAGCACAGCAGCCCTTGTACATTTGTCTTAGTGAGGTGTATTATCCTACTCATATGCGTTGCATAATGGCTGATGGCCGAAAGGATTTGCATCCTCTTTATTAGGTGCTGGGACTCGTATGCAACTCATACGTAGAGCACATACAAATCAAAAGTGGACAGCTTTGTTTTACCAATGGTACTGCCAATCAGATCCGGCCTGCGGTTTCGCACTGACGACCTTGCGGCGTTGTCAATTTTGAGACAAGGGTTCGGTCGGTCACATGTCTCATCCAAACGGGACCATGAGTAGAGAGGCCGTGACCTTAAACTCGTACTTGCCACGGTTTTAGAATCTTTTTATGATTGAGTATCCCTCATTCCCCAGGTATCATGTCGCGGCTTTTCGTTTCTCTGAACGATTAGCGTTGAACACGTTACCGCAACACCAGATCACTACCACCAGACGTGGATACTCTGAAGAGCTCCTCTGTGAACAATGTTCTCAATCTTGGGTTACGATGCGTCAATGCTGTTCTTTGAAGATATACAGCTAACAGTTTTTAATAGTACATGGCAGATTTCTTGCACCCAGGTTACGTGGACGGTTCCTCCCGCACTCCCACTATGGATAGCTCTTTCGAAAGGACAGGGCTACTAGGGCTCCGTGGCGTTGCGCTCCTTGAAATCTTCTCTTACTTCATCTCCTCCAAGTCCGACCTTCTGAGTATTGCTCGGACCCACTCTCGGTTCCCTCCACTTGTTCGAGCATACACATTCAAGAATGTTGATCTAGTTGGCGCACGAAAATATCCTCTCGCGCGCTGAGAGTTGTTTAAATGCAGTATTCAAAGGATCCGCAGCTCGGTCCGATGGCTCGGCCTATTCATGCATATTGCCACTGGAATCCTCCGAACGAGCACCTAATCGGGGAATTTGTTTCTGAACTTCCGGACCTCAGAGATTGAGATAGTCAGCGCCGCTGGCTGCAGAATCCGAAACTCAGACTAGACAAATCTGTTGGCTATGATTGCGAATCGGAAGCTACCCATCGTATGCCTTAGCATGGGCTCCACACTTTTCCTACCAGGTTTCATGACGGCGATGACTGTGGAATCGATTTCTCTGGAAAATTTATCTCATTATGGAATAATTCGTACCCTCCCATGCACCTCAAATGTGAAACATGTAGACCTGGGCGAATGACACCTACGAGATGAAGATGTTTCTTGTATTTTCGGAAGCGGGCCTTGGCTTGAGGGCTTTAAAGCAAGACTGGAGGTCCCCTTCTTGCGCGTCAACAAATTTATCTTACAATGTGTACCTCACACCTTACGCAAGATTGATATTCGGTCCATTGTCATTGATTATAACTCTGATTTCGAGCCTCCAATTGTGAAAACACGTACCGACTTTAAACGATTTCCAGCGCCCCGAAAACTGCGCGTAGCCCCTGGCTTCTACCGCCTATTCTGGTAGAATTCGAGATCTTTTTCCATATACCCTCAGGTCTCTTCGTTGCTGGTGAAGCGTACCTGGATCAGCTCCAACGGTGAGCCGGCAAGCCAGCAACACGTGCATACGCTTGGATCAAGGAAATTGCCGAAAACAAGTCGAACTTCTTCCCAAGGCTTTGAAATGTCAGGCTTACTGAAGATGTCTCCCCATCTCAGGGCGAAACTTGCATGTTATTCCCCACCACCATTCTACTCATATCCTCAAAGATTCATGTATTATAATTCTCTCAACTTAAGACCAACCACACTTCGATCAAATAGTCACTGCCCCAGACCGTTGGGATTGATACGCTAATGCATCATGGAGACACATGGAATGAAGAGTTCTCTACATCACAATCCAGTCTCCGCGATTCGGAGTTGGCATGGATCTTCCTTTTTTTTTTTTTTTGGGGGGGGGGGGGGGGGCCAAACTACTCAAGGTAAATACAATTCAAAGGTTTATAGGGATATTGTCGAACAATGACCTGTCAGGACATCAAGCTCAGTTCCATACAAGGTACGCACAAAGTTTTGGTTTTCGGAGACAAGCCCACATGGGCATATGGAATATAAGCGCCTGGAAGGGCTGTGAGCTGGATACTCTGTGTCGTAATCCCCAAATGTATAATTTCCTAGGCCCAGAAAGGACCATAGCTAGTTGCAACGTGGTCTTTTAGTCCCCGAAGACGAGGCTCGACTCCATAGATTTGATCAAACATAAACTTTGACTTTGCAACCCAGCCCCAGACCATGCACAATGTCAATGAGAAATTTGGTTTCCCACCAGCAGGCATCCACTCCATGAAGACGCACACCATCTCTGGATTTCCAAAATTTAATTCCAACTACGCATCCACATTTGCGTTGTTTGATTTGGGCCAGTGCATTCAAGTCCATAAAATGCATCTCCTTATCTTTTGATCCTCCGAGCTAACAGCAGAGCAGTATCCAGATTTATTTCTGGTTTTTATTTTCCAGGAGTATTCCATTCAATTTTTGGCTTTCACGAAAGATTTTAGTATTCCAAAGCATAACGCCAACCATGTAGTTGCCGCAGTGAATTTGATACCCACGTTCCACTCTGACCCATATCCTTGCCAAAATATACACCTTATACATCCAAAGCACACCGCAAACCATATGAACTAGATGGTGGAGTATTGATGCCCAGGGAACTTCTCGTTCCGTTAAGATTGGCCACAGTCGATTTTGGACCATGTGAGTTCCCAATTTGTATTCTGATCTCCAGCCATGCTCCGCACCAATTATAGTTACCAATACCCTTTCGAAGTCTCCCGAACCAACTCCCAACCATAAAGTTTGGGTATTAACGCCCTAATTCCTGAATCCGAAGGCCCGCTCCATGGAATTCTATCTATCATATTTTAGTTGTCCAAAGACAGAATGCAGAACACAACTTGTTCGAAAACCTTCTTTTAGTCCACGATTTCCGAACTACGCTCAATCAACTACTTTTTTCAATTATTTTAGCTATTCAAGAGTTGTAGGAGAGACATAGTGCTCCTGTAATCTGCCCTTAAGAAACCGAAGTCAAAGGAACAAAGCCATGGTCTCTGTACCGATCCATTTTTAGACTTCTCAAGGCACAGTGCAGATCATGCGACTCCGGTAGTGAATTCTTGGTCTCCAAAGCCGAGACGGATTCCACCCGCTGATGTTATATATATAGTTGGCCTTCCGAAGATAAATGGAGATGATCACCTGAGTAAATGTAGTTTTCTAGTCCCCAAGTTCCAAACTGCGCCCCATACAAGTTCACCGTGCATACTTCAGCTATCCTAAATCCATAGAAGAGACATACGCCTCTTGTAGCTTTTTCGGAAATGAAGAACTCCAAGAAACGAAACCATGATGTCTGTGTCGATCGATATCATACTTCCCGAGGCACAACACAGATCATATCTACTAGTATTGAACGATTTTACCTCCAGGGACGAGTTCCACTCCATGTCGCGCTGGTCGAAGCTATTTCAGACTTCTCAAAGTAGATATCAACCATAAATTATTGGTATCGTGACTTAATGCCAGAGATAGGGAATTTGCTCCATACTGACTTGCGCATCTCTCCTTTGGAGGTGCAGAGTCCAAGGAAACGGAGCCATGTGACCATGCACACTTTGGTTTTGAGAAGAGAGACAGCCACGATCTCGCTGATACTGCATTTTAAGTCTTCCCGGAGAAGAACATAACCATGAAAGTTGGAAGATGCAATTTTGATCACGGAACATCGGACTCCGCTCCATTGAACTCTGCTGGGACGTCCTTTAGGAAGTCAAAAATTCAAGCTAAGTCAGCCATACTTTCAATATCTTAGACATATTAGACACCTAAAAATCCAAAGAGACAAGGCATAGAGTGGCGGCCCACAAATTTTAGAGTCCCCGGAGCAGAGCACAAGCATAGAAGTTTTACTTGTGATTCTGGTTTCCGAACTCCGCACTTCACTCCATATCAGTTCACCTAAGGCATATTTAGGCTACCTAGGAGTCTGCGGAAAGACAACTATTTATATACCCAATTTTCGTCGGAACAGCAAGAAGTCGGAGAGGAAGATCCATGACTTTCCAATGCAGATGCAGTTAACCCCCAAAGCAAGTTGCGGGTCATACATGGCCTGAAATAGTTGTTCTATTACCCCAGTTCCAAAGTTGACTCCATTGAACGTCCCGTTTCGCTTTTGTAGAACTAAAAATGCAGAATATAAAACCATCTTTTTGTTGCCTTTCTTTCGTTTGAACCTCCGGAAATCCAAGAAAACGGAGCCAGTTTGTGTTGAAAGCAAAGATTTTGAAAATCCTAAAGTACGAGAAAGTGGTGCCATGGCAAGAGTATTAGCGGGTATCAGGAGATATATAAGTCCAAGCTGAGGCAACCATACAGTCCCTGGAAATAAAATTTCAAACTTTCCAAAAATAGAGCGCAGACCATGGCCCATATTGCAGAAAGATTTAATACCCAAACCCCACAATCTACTCCATGATACTAGTGTGTATATCGTTTTGGCATCCAAGGGCCTGAGGGGAGATAAGCGTGAAGTTTAGAAGTTGTGTATTTGGAATTTCCAGCAGTCCGAAGAAATGGAGCCATCGGATATAAATCTTTTGAATTTATATCATCCAGAAATCCAAAGAGACACAGCTGTGCGCTTAAGGAATTGGCATTCTAAATGTTCAGATCCAGGAAAGCCAACCATGTAAATAAGGCTACTGTCGTTTTAGACCTCCCAAAGGCAGAACGCAACCATGCCTTACATGTCGGCCTGATTTAGTCCCGGAACTCCTCAATCTACTCCATTGCTCTATGATACCACAACTTTGGCACCTAGGAGTCCAAAGTGAGAGTCCCATGTACTAAAGGAGCGGTGCGGTTAGGACAACCACGATTTCGGGTAAACACTGAGGGGTATACTTTTTTAATATCCGAAGTTCCAAAGAAACACAGCCATGTGGCAAAACAATCTACGCTATGAACATTCGGAAGTCCAAAGACACCACCCATACTATCCTAGAGAGCATTGTTTTAGATTTCCCAAAGCAGAACGCAGGTCATCACCGAAGAGATCATGAATTTTGATTCCCAGGCTCCGGACCCGCTCCATACCTCAATGTTATTGGGGCTTTTGAAGGTTACAAAAGTGCAAGGAGAGACGTACCATTTATCCATGATATATTTAGTCTCCCAAGCAAAGAAGTACTCGAGAAGAGAAAAAGTTAGAAGCATGGTATGAGATAAAGTGCTTCTATAGAGAAGATAGTTGAATCCGCAAGCTCGAAAGTGTACTTGATGGAATTTATCGGAGGTTTGGTTCTGGAAGGAGGAAAGCTGTAAGAGAAACGTTTTTCATAAGAAGTGTTGTTTTTGGTACAGGCTCAAAAGTTCACTCCATCAGATTTTCCTTCGTGTTCTTTTGTACAGCCAGAGATCCAAGAGAGACATACTTCCGTGTAACAACAGTTTTAGCTTCCAAGAAGACAAATATCCACGAAGAGAATAACAGAGAAGCATGGGGCAAACCGGAATTTTTCTGGAGATGGGATATCAACTCACGAGCTCGAACGTTAACTCCCTAATGATTCCCATGGTTTGTTCTGGAGACGCGGGAAGTAGCAGGAGGGACATATAAATGTTTGATAGTATTTTGGTCCGCAAGCTCAAAAGCCCTATTCCAGAAGGGCTGTTTAGCGTTGCTTTTGAGACAAGAGAAACCTGCAGGAGAGTCATATAGTCCAGGATCTACTCCATATGAGACTGATAGGATTGCCCGGGAGACATGTCTAGAACAGTGATTTTGTTTCGATCCAAGAACTCGATGAGATACCCTATGCTTTCGGGCGACTTCTATTTTATACATACAGGAGTCCAAGAAAGAGAACCATTTTCCGTCTATAAAGAGAACCCAGAAGTCCACGAACACACATAATGTCGTTAGAAACTTGTTTTTGAAGGCCCAGAAGTCCAATTCAGGCAATATGTTTCCGAGGTACGCAAATTTTTGGAGATCCAAAAGCATAAGTGCATCCATTATTTCCTTTAAGAGATCTTTTTGGAAACCCAGGGGGGCCGGGCAGAGGAAACCATAGGAACCTAATGTATATGCTTTAGGAGACAGAAAAGACTAAGTGCACGCATATAATTACGCCGAAGGTAATTTCGGAACGCGGAATATTGGGAGGGAATTCGCAAAGAGGCAAAGAGAGATATTTTTTGTATGATAGCGGTTATATAGAACCGTAGATTAATCCCGGGATCCCGTAGTCCGTTCCATGCATTTCTTCATCATTGGCTCTTTAACAAGGAAAAGCTGCAAGAGAGACATTCGCCTTTGTAAACGTCGGGTATTGATCCATAAACTCCAAAGTCCGTCCCATGATCCTTCGTCACTTAGGATTCTTAGACATTCAGAAGGCCAAAAACATGGAAGCATGCATGCTTTGTAGATTCCTTTTAGAGATATAGAAGCGCAGGGAAACCAGCCATAGCATTTGGCATGATCAGTATTGGAGACTAAGAAGAGAAGGAGAGAAAGACAGGTACTTTTTGTATGACCGGTTTTGAAATCTGAAGTCAAGCACAGAGGACCATAATCCATATAGGGAGCCCTTTTTGCAGGGTTTGAAAAGCCGAGATACGCTTCGCAACGGGGTGTTCGATGTTTTGATTCTTAAGTTCTAAGATCCACTCCATGTACGTATTGTTTAACCTTTTTCGAACACCCAGGAGTGCAGAGGCACATGTAATATCCCCAATAGTGATGTGTTTGGCCTGCAAAGGTCCGAAGGGAGCTCGTGAAGAGGAAAATTCAAGGAGAGATTTCCATTTGTCGAAATTCTCGTTTTGGATGCTTAGAAGCCAATGAGCGCGACCGTAAGTCATCCATAGAAGAATTTTTAGACACTCGGAAGTTCGGCGCGAGACACCCATACAGGGATATTTGAGCGAATTCTTGGATATCAGAGAAGTGGAGTACGATTGTTAGGGGAAAATATCAGGAACGAGGAAGAAAGTAGACAGTTTAAATAGACACTCGACGAAGAGAATCGAGAAGCATGACTAAGTCAACAGGATCCAGCTCACGTGAAGTATTAACGTATGCATATATCTACCATTCCTATGCACTTACCGGCGCCTTTTCACACCGCCTTCCCATCTCTCCATCTCCATCTCTTCCCCCCATCCTCTCAAAAATCTCATAATCTACCCATCTCAAAAGCAAAACACATGACGCCCTGGACGCCATACCAAAACCCTTTCCCGAAAAAGTCCCAAATGAAATGCACATGGATAGATATATCTACTTTGAATGCATTTTCCTAACCTTATTGACACCTTCATAAAGTGCCCTGTCAACAGCCGCTGCCACAGTGAGCGTGCCGCCGATGACAGCGCAGAGTCCGACAAGGAAGCCGGAGAAGGATTTTGCGCGGGCTTCGCGGTTGATGACTTTCATTGGGGAGATATCCTGTCCATTGATCAGCACAAATCCCTTGCGATAGTATATGCAAGGTCACTCACGTATGAGAAGAAGACGCCGGGGATTCCACCACGGGCATGGATACGTTCCTTATGACCAGCCTCCTCATCGCTTCCACCCTGAAGATTCCTCTTGTGGGAGGTTACGGAGTATTGATGCGTCTCGATGCTTCCTTTGTAGCTTCCATCAATCGTAGCGCCGAGAACATCGTCGTATTTGCTGGATCTCGGAGTTTCCTTCTCCCAGCCAAGAGGTAAGTACGCCGTCGACACAACTTTAATGAAGTACATAAAGTTAAAAGCCTTCTCATCAGTATGCTGATCCGTTCCATCAAGCGGATTTATATGATGATTTGTCCACCCCCCTGGTCCTGTCGCGGCATGGCTCTTCTGCATCTTCTGCACCACCACATCTGACAATTGAGGTCCAAATCGCAAGTGATGAATTATATGCGTAAACGTATGGCCACCCTCATCCTTGAAATAGTTTTCCAGATCATGGACGTGCAAATTGCCGTTACTGAATGACTTTCCAGGCGCGATGTGGAAGTTGCCTATGACTTTGTTGACACGGATTCCGCCTTCGAGACGGCAGCCTTCTTTGCGTTGCGCGTCGAGGTGCTCGGCGTAATGTTCACGTTCGCATTGTTCGACACCTTCGCCACGGCCGAAGGACCAGGAGATGGAGGCGTAGGCGTTCCGCACCTCGTCACACGTGTTGCAGCAGCCGGGTTTAGAGGCATCCGCGGGGGCAGGGGCGCCGTAGCATTCGCCGCAGTATGTGGGGTCGAGGTGTTGAGCGTCGTCTTTGTGCCTAATATATCACTAACGTTAGTTGTTGCCGGAGAGTGGTAGAAGCGAAAGAGGGCTATGGGAGAGGGGTGGGGTATATAACGTACAGTTCCAGTGCCTTGGTCTCAATGACTTTATTTCCTTCGCTCTCGGGAGACAGACGTACTTTATTGATGCCATGCATGACACCCATTTGGATTTCGCCGGATACATCCATTACGTCGAGGGTGAGGAGTTCGCAGGGTACCCGGGGGAAGGTGATATTCATGGAGATTTCCATTTTCTCGCCTGTAGCAGTATCATTAGCACGGCTTCCAGAGCAAAACATCTCAGAGTTCTCCTTGCTCTTGCAATTGGTGTACCAACTCCATAGCTTCAAGCGCTGTCAGATTTCCGCCTCAATCCAACCTCCAAAAGAAAGTGTTACCCACCTCTCCCCTTGTCCACAACCAACTCCGGCCTTACAATCACTCTCCTGTAATCCGCCCACTCGCCCCATACTAGCCAGAATATGATCACCAAACTTGCTATCGTAACGATACCACCGGACGTTGTTCTGATGCGCGCATCCTCGACTGTCTTGGTAAAGGCGTCCAGCCTCGTAAATCTTGACTTGGCTGGCATGGCGGCAGCTGGGAGGAGGTAAGGGGTGTGGATTCAGTCAAGGTTTTAGATTTGTAGTCGCGTGTAAAGAAGGAGCCACGAGGAGCTGTAGAAGTGGTAGCACAGGGTCCGACGAAAAGTTGTGGAGCCGTAGGAAAATTGTCCCTTTCACAGGCGCAATTCCTCAGGCTTAAAGAAAAAAAGAGAACGAAAGGAGTGATAGTGCACCTGCAGTGCTAAAGAATCTGTATCATTATACAGAAGAGAGAATTAATAGGTGGTCGGTGGTGAGGCTCATCAGGTTATGGCTGAATAAAGGACAGATTATGCTCTTGAAGCTCCGAGTTGATCATGGTTCCTGCACTAGTGCCGAGAACGGTTTAGAGGGAGATGTGGCCTCGGGCGCAAATCTTGCCGGAGTTTACCCAGATTCGACCCTCTGAAACATCACACAAACATCAAGTGCATAATATATTCAGTGTAGGTATTTCGGGACTGGAAGCAAGTTTGATAAGCATGTATTGGATTCTGGTATGCTATTCAAAGCCTACTTAATAGCAAATCCTTCTCCTAGCCCTCTACTGATTTCCAAACCAATCCCTTTCATCATGCCAACCTCTGCAAAACCAAGTCATCTTTCAATACAATCCGCAATGCATCATTCTCCATTCATAACTCCTCAAGACTTCGGTCCCTCCAACATGTATAAAAATTTCATTCGAAGGGTTTGAGGTGTATGCAGATGATGTCGAAGAATTGGTTGAGAGGCGCCTTTCCTTTGCCGATTCGATCCCGGATGATAGACCAGGCTTTGGTCATCAAGAACCAGAGAGCTTTGTACGGATCATCATCCCACATGATGCTGAGAACCCTGGAGAGCTTCTTCATTCGCTCTGGCCATTCCATTCCTTTGAATCCTAACAACGCCTGGCTTCAGTCCGTGGCCCTCAGGACATGGGATTCTCGTTCTGCTAACATGCTTCCGGGCAATCGTACCCTGCTCCTCCATCTGGTTCTGGAGGTGACTTTCCCACTTATTCAGCATCTCTAGCTGTTCCCCTCAGCTGCAGTATCGCTTTCTTAGGTGCATCCTTTCACTTTTGTCCGCCGCCACCAAACCAGCCAAGACCCCAGCCAGATATACTGTATGTCGTACGTAGCCAGACGAGCTGGGCTGAGGCGCATAGAAGGAGAGGTAGGATCAGCGTGGTCCCACAGGCCCCTTGCGATCTGCTGTTGTAATTAAGGTTCCTTGAAAGCCGGTGGTCGGATCTCGCTGTAACAAAGCAGTATTTAAAATATCCGAAGATAAAGCTGGTAGAGTGGTACCCTTGTCCCTGGCCAAGGTATGGTAGGCATGGTTGCATGCCGCCCAGAACTCAGAGGGAGTAGACACAGTCGAATTGGGAGCAGCCTCAGTGGTAGCGGCATCAGCGAGGGCAACCTCCAAACCTCTCATCTTCTTCAGCCCAGATCCGCGCCTTAGATATTTATATTTGTGGCGGCTTAGCCCCTAGTCCTAGGAGGACTCCCACCCCCAGGGGCTGAGCAGTTAAAATTGCTGCGCCCCATGCTTCTTCTTGTCTACATTGTAGAACCAATGGTCTTCCAGGCGCATCTTCAAAGTTGGCCTGGGGGATGCCGAACACTCAAATTTGAATCCAGGGAAATCAGGAGAGCATGTGAGATGGTTCTCGCTCCAAACTAGCCTTCACGGTATCGGGCGACGTTGAATCCAGGAGAGTAGTAATAGCTACGTGTGCTCCCAGTGCACAAAGCATCACCAGACGTGAAACCTCCCTCATCAAATTTGGACCCTGCAGTGATGGTCCCAGTATCACTGGAGAGGCGGTACTTGTAAATTGACGGGCCTTGGGTGAGGGTGAAGAGCTGGCACGCGGAGGCTGGCGGCGAATTTGAGCTCTCGAATTAACCTGCAAGTCAGTCCAGAAGTACAACAGCCCTCACTCATCCTTTATTGTTGGAGATGGGAATAAGGATGTATTAGCATTGAAATCCGATGAATGCACTGAGGCAAACAAGCCCAACGGATTAGTCCCGGCGACTCGTGTTGCCTTTCGTGGTTGTCGTTTCTTTTTCTGGCCCGGCTTTTGAGGATTGGAATTGTAATCGGGATACAGGCGTTGGTACTCCTCCTTTCGTCCTCATAGCCTCTGCTTTCTAGGCGCCGTGCAATTTGGCTCGCCGCTAGACGAAATATTGGCCCTTGCTAAGAGCAATCGAATCATCGTCGGAAAACTGCTCAAGACTGCTGGGCTGTAGCTACACAAATCGAAGGCACGCAGGAGTCGTAACTAAGTTGCGGCCAGCGCTGACAGATTCGAATATTCGTACAGTAATTCAAAATACTCATACGCATCTCTTTTGCAGGTGAAGGAAATATTCATGATTCGTGACACTCGTTCCACGTGAGCTTCTAAGTAATGTAGACCAAAACTTTTCAGCCAAACTTTTACGATCCGTCTCTCCCTTAAGTTGCATAATTCTTACTTCGCATGATTAATAATCTCTTCATATACGTCTTCGGGTATCTTATACGCGAACGAAGTGGCGATCCCAATGGTTTTCTTGGCTTGAAGCAAAGGGAAGTTGCGTAGAATCTGGCCAGGGCTGAGAGATGTTAGTAAAGGTGGAACATTTGGAAGAGCGAAACTCGAAGCGCACCCACCTCGGACTGCCCAGGATCTGCTCCCTAATCAGGATCAATTGCGCCACAATGCACAATATGTTCAGGTGAGGTCCGTATGCGAACAAGAAATCCCAAAGTGCCAAGACTTCATGTAGAGGTGGGGTGCAAGCACACATAGTGAGAACCGATGCGAAGGCATATATCTTCGCCTGCATGCCGTGATTCATCAGGTGAGCATAGAGCTTTGGGTCGACAATTTCGAGCACCCTATCCACGAGTGCAAGGCCCTTGTGGACACCGTCCATTGAGCCTCGTACATAACCGGGGCATTCGTGAGTGATGAGTCTTTCGAACGCAGTGAAAGCTTCGACCTCACTCCTCGCGGCATAGAGAAACGGTCCCGCGAGCACATTCATGCCCTGTACGTAACCAATCTGTTCCGCCTCGTTGGTTGTTGACGCGTCCGTCCGTGCGCTGGTAGTGAGTGAATTGCGTGACAAGAGTGCGGTGTCAGGGCTCCCTCCAAACTCTGATAAGGTAGGAGGGGACTGCCATCCATTGACGCGGGCCTCGTGCGCGTCATTGAGTCGCCATGCCACTGCGTTCAAAACGCGAGTGATGCTGTTTTGGGTGACACAGCGGCGGAAGAGAGGGTCACTTTGAAAGGTGCGAAAGGCGTCATTTTGAATTTTGGTATGGGCGGGCGAGGCACCTTGCCGGACAAGATCGAGGTAGACATCGGTGCGGGTAGGAGGGGCATTGAGGAGGATGAGCCAGATGTAGATGCGCAGCTCAGACTACGCGGGATGAGGTCAGTGAGAGAAGTGAAAGTTGACATTGACAATGTATGATGAGGGTAGAGGCGAATTGAGGCATTGATGATGCCTAGTAGTCTGGAAGTGGTGTAGTTCAAGTCTTGGATGAACTCACCATGCCATCATTGTTGGCGGGAATGCCTTGGGTGAGTATTGTGAACCGCAGCTCATTCAGCCCCCCTTCAAGATCACCTGAGGGAGGACCTTTTAGCAGCAGCTTATCAAGATTCGTCATGGTATCGGGAGGAACGAGCTATTATTTCGGTTCGTGTGGAGTGTTTGTTCGAGGTTGACAGTTTTCCGAAGTCAGGACGTAGCGACCGTTCACGATCCCGAGGGCTTGGCGCGTCAAGCCTGCAGTGAAAGTCGGCCAATCATTACTCCTTCCCGCCTTGCCTGCATTCATCATTTTCCTGTTCCTGAAGAGTTATTCGGATATATGGCCTGATTCTTGCAACAAGGTAATCGCATCGATATCAATGTGTTTGGGTACTACGCAGGGCAAGTAAAGGACACGACACCAAACATTCACCTCAGGCAGTATACTTGCCCAACCCCAAGTCCGCAGCCTAATGGTGCTAACGGGATTATTTGTAGGGCTAGACGACTAGAGACTGGGAGGTTTGGGCTTTTAATAGATTGGTCCTCAGGAAGGCCCAAGTTTAAAGTACAAGTTGTGTTTCTAATGTGTCACTTTTCCTTTGGCTAAGCGCGTCAAAAATAAGCGATGAGAAAAGCTTATTACGAGGCAGCTTGGGAGTTTTGATATCCACTGTTGACTTCTAGGAAAGACCACGTGCACTCTTCGTTCGTCAGCGTGCCGCCCACGAGCTTAACACGTCTTCGACCTCCCCCGCGTCTATCACACTCCGCATACGACCCAGACGTCTACTTCATGATCCCCTCGTTGACCGGCGCTCCTCCACGTGCAATGAACATCGTACTCAGGATCCTTCCAGGTGATCGAAACTTGTAGGAAGCTAGCCTGAGCCCTGCATCTCGTCACAGGCGAAAAGAGACCTTTATTGACCATGTTTCTCCGGTCCTCTATCACGGTGACACCTGCCTAGTAAATCAGCGTCTCTTGACCGAGTCCGACGTGTGCGAACACCAGTGCAGCATCCTCAGGCCAAACCATATGCCATGCAAAGTGCTCTCCGCGGCTGAAAGCGTATTTCATATCGACACGGCCCGACGTATCCCACGTCATGAATTTGGTTGTCCATCTCTGTTCATTTGGAGGCATGCTGACATTTAGGTAATTGTAAATCTTTGTTTGGGTCTCAGGTGGGAGTAGCTCTGGGATGCTCAAAGGGACGGATGCGCTGGAATACCTTTGTCAAGGCACAACTCCGGCCTGGGCGCAGCGATGGAGCTTTCACAAAAAGAGAATGCAAGCTTGCTAACCATAGCGTGCCCACTTGAGAGCAAAACGACATCTTTGCAATCAAGCACGCAATCGAACAATGATGCCGCATAATTGGCTGGGCCGCCCGCCGTGTCATCATCTCTCGCAAGCCGCGCTTTCAAATGCGTACAATCCCTGTCGCCGCACCCGAGCTCCCGCAGATTTGGCGGTCATCCCAAGAGCGCGGTCCTACAGATGGACACACTCGCTACCACTCCAACTACCACCGCCGTGTGTGCCGGCACATCAGATATGTCCTACAATTATGTCACTTGTCAAACTCTGCGTTGCATGGGAAATTTCTGTAATAGGGTATCTCCGGTCTCGCCATCAGCGTTTAATTACTACTTCTCTTCAATGCCCCAGCAACATGCATCAATCTCCTACCGCGCAGGGCCATCGAGTAGGGACCGAATCTCACTTCTGTGATTGATGTCTTCAACGTCGCACAATATCCTTGTCATTTCACACCTTGACCCACCAATATTGGGTGACTCCCGGTTCTGCCAATCTTTCTCCAACTCCGTGCATCCAGTCCCAACCCGCTAGACTCATCCCTTGATTCTGTGGCTTCTTTTAACACCCAGCTACTCCAGCCCATCGGCCTCCAAACCAAACGAGGCGCCTTTCTAATCGCACGATCAGTGCGAAGAGTTGGCAAAAAGCAAACCCTCTATCTTCTGCAAGAGAAGTCAGTGCAGGCGCCCTCTGGCGTATAAATCCCAAGCACCTGGTCTCGAGTTGAAGCTTGTTAAAGCTTGTCAAATCTTATGATTCCAGCCACGCTGACGGGCAGGGAATCACGTGTATTTTATTCCTGAACTGGATACTCCTGATTGACCCCTCCCATCCTAATTCCTAGGGATTACTGCTTTACCCGTCTTTCATCCTTCCCTTCCACCGCTCCGGGGCCAATAATGGCCTCTACTCGAACCAACATCGGCCACGGCCTTGCCAAAGTGTTGGGCATAGACCTGCACTATCGCAACGAGACTGGGTCTGACCGTGTTACTCGAGGGGAATCAGTCTTCTCTGTCACGTCCGCCGACACATATGTTGAGAGAGAGCCTACGGTTACTGAATGGCTTCGTGAGATCATCCCCTCTGGCAAAGACCTTATCAACTACTCTGTCCGACTGTTCCCCTTCCTCCATTGGATCACTCGCTACAACACCCAATGGCTTATTGGCGATCTCGTTGCAGGTTAGTTATCAATCATCATCAACTCAATGCGCCGTAGCATGCTAAATATCGTCAGGTATCACGGTTGGCGCTGTGGTAGTGCCACAAAGTATGGCCTACGCGAAACTAGCCCAACTTGATGTTGAATTTGGACTTTACTCGTCTTTCATGGGAGTCCTCATCTATTGGTTCTTCGCAACGTCCAAGGATATAACCATTGGTGTAAGTATCACGAAGAATAACTGCACGTCGCCACTAACATACTCATCAGCCCGTTGCTGTCTTATCCACTGTCACTGGAAATGTCGTTATCTCGGCCAGCAAAAAACTCCAAGGTGTCGAACCAGACATCATTGCCTCCTCCTTGGCTATCATATCCGGTTCTATCGTGCTATTCTTGGGTCTCGCACGACTTGGCTGGGTGGTTGAGTTCATCACGCTTGCCGCCATCAGTGCCTTCATGACGGGTTCTGCCATCAATATCGCTGTCGGTCAAGTCCCGAATCTTATGGGTATCACGGGGTTCTCGACGTACGCAATTGCCCAAGTATCGTAAAGAGTTTCTCTTGTGCTAATATGGTTGAGGGCAGCCGAGAAGCCACCTACAAGGTCGTCATCAACATCCTAAAGCACCTCGGAAGATCAAATTTGAATGCGGCCATTGGATTGACCGCTCTGTTTTTGTTATACCTCATTCGTTTCACCTGCACTTACCTCGCGAATCGATACCCTAATAGGAGGAAGGTGTTTTTCTTCCTCAGCACGCTCCGGACAGCGTTCGTTATTCTGCTCTACATCTTGGTCAGTTACCTGGTGAATAGAAACCATCGTAAAAAGCCAAGGATTAGTACCCTAGGACACGTTCCTCGAGGTGCGTCTATATTCTCATTAAGCTTGATATGGTACCATCTGACTCCTTGGTCTAGGCTTCAAACATGCACGGGTTCCCCACATTACCTCAGACATCATCTCGGCCTTTTCTTCTGAGCTGCCCTCAACGGTGATCGTGCTCTTAATCGAGCACATTTCGATCTCGAAGTCTTTTGGCAGAGTCAACAATTATACGATCGATCCTTCACAGGAATTAGTCGCCATAGGCGTGACCAACGTCTTGGGACCATTTCTTGGTGCCTATCCCGCCACTGGGTCCTTCTCCCGTACTGCCATCAAGTCAAAGGCTGGTGTGCGCACACCTTTCGCTGGTGTCATTACAGCCGTTGTGGTCCTCCTCGCCATCTATGCCCTTCCAGCTATGTTCTTCTACATCCCCAATGCGGCGTTGTCAGCGGTCATTATCCACGCCGTAGGAGATCTGATTACACCGCCAAACACTGTCTACCAATTTTGGAGAATCTCTCCCTTGGAAGTTCCTATATTCTTTGCTGGCGTTTTTGTTACAGTTTTCAGCAGCATTGAGAACGGTATATACACCACTGTCTCTGTCTCAGCAGCCTTGTTCCTGTTCCGCGCTTTCAAGGCTAAGGGCCGTTTCCTTGGAAGAGCTAAGATCCACTCCGTTGTCGGCGACCATCTGCTCGAACCAGCTGAAGATACCAAGGAGGGTGGCGGCATCTCCAACCGAAAGACCCCTGTCGAAGGGGAAGATTCTGTCAGAAATGTGTTCTTACCAATTGACCACCAGGATGGTTCCAACCCTCAAATTTCATTGGAGGACCCATATCCTGGTGTCTTTATTTATCGTTTCTCAGAAGGCTTCAACTACCCTAATGCAAACCATTATCTCGATGCTTTGGTGGATACCATCTTCAAGAAGACTCGCCGCACGAACCCTGCGACGTACGGCAAGCCTGGAGTAAGTCTTAATAGCTTGCTATCCCTGTTTCTTAGGCTAACATCGCATAGGATCGACCATGGAATGACCCTGGCCCACGCCGTGGCAAGGAAGTCGACCCTACCGATCACCGTCCTACCTTGAAAGCTATCATTCTCGACTTCTCATCGGTCAACAACGTCGACCTCACCTCGATCCAGAACCTCATCGACGTACGCAACCAGCTCGATCGTTATGCTGCCCCTGATACTGTCGACTGGCACTTCTGCTGCATTAACAACCGCTGGACGAAGCGCGCCCTTGCTGCCGCTGGCTTCGGCTACTATACCCCCGAGCCAGATGAATCAGGCGTCCAAAGATGGAAGCCCATCTTCAGCGTTGCTGAGATCGGAGGCAGCAACAGCGCGGCGGCTGCAGCGGAGGCGAGGGAGAACCGCAAGGCGCAACGCGCCGTCACGAAAGCCCGTGGCTCCATCTCTGCTGGGTACGATATCGAAGAAGGAAATTCGACACCTGGCTCTGAGGTTGACTCTCTGGACAAGCAACTCAGCCATTCGAAGGCTTATGGCACCATTGGCCAGAATCCTACCAAGATTGCGGTTGTTCAAGGTCTTAATAGGCCTTTGTTCCACGTCGATATTACGGCTGCTTTGAATAGTGCACTCGCAAATGCGCAGAGGAAGTCGCATTAGAGGTTTATTGTGGATGAGTAATGGACGAGGAGTTGGTGGCAGTCGAATCGCAGATTTTTGGAGTATGTAAATGATTCCCACATACATCTGATTTGTAATGCATAACGCTTTAGCTGCCACTTGAAGTTAGGTTCCGATTCATCAGGTGCTACTTCTATTCTTCCTTTCACCATTTCTCGATTAAGCTTATCCCCTTTCGACTTAATACAAATGCTTTGCGATGCGCTTCCCAAATGTATCCTGATCCCTTCGCAGTCCAGTGCAAGATCTCTGCTGCATATATGTTATCGCGCGGTTCTCCCATTTCCTCCTGTTCAACAATTCATCTTCGAAAACAGCATCTCCCGCATAATTGTTCAAATAGTCCATAGTTTGGTCGCTTGATCCCCAAGAACCCGGCCCCCAGAGATCTTCGTAGGCTTCTTAGGCCTCGCAAACCGTTCTCTGGTCTCATCTACCCACTTTTGAAGATCGATATTATCGCCATGTGTAACCCAAGCACCGATTTGCTCAGCTTTGTGGTCGTTCTTCAATCAAGTCTTGTCGGAGCAGGGCGTGTGGCCATCGAAAACAATTTCTGGTGGTCCTTTGACACGTTCTGGAGGCTCACAGTCTAACCAATCTTCAACCTGTTCAAGTCCCTCGAACTCCTCGGCCCCCCGAAGCAAGTTCTGATCCAAGAAGTCATCAAGATCATCATCAGAATCGTCATTGAATCGGTACGTAACCTCATGTCCCCAGTGGCGTGGACGCAGCAGTCCTGTTTGCTTGATGATGTGCAAGGTTTTGTTGAGGTCGGTGTGGGAACGTAGAGAGAGCACTTGAAGCCAGTAGGTGAGAACTTCAAAATGACTGCGTGGACCTTTCAGTATCTCATGACATTTCACTTCTCCTTCAAGCCCAAGGTCTGGGGAAATTTCGAATTCCTCTAAGCATGTTGACGACTTTCCACACGGATTGGCTTGTGGTTTCCTCCATTCCACGCGCTTCTTGGAGGCTCTTCGATAGAATATTAGGCCCCTTGAGATGACAGCACGATCGAGGGTGACAAAGTGATATACACGACGATATCTACAGATTACTCTATTTAGCCCTAATACTCACATATATAGTCTTTTTTATCATCGCCATTATCCAACGCTCATATCCTTCGTTCACAACTTCACCGTAAAGCTTCCCCTTATGCTCTCCTCTAAAAGGCAAAATATAACCGGCGCAGCAGCCAAAATCAAACTTACGAACCCAAAATCACTGACTCCCCACCAATACCCTACTCTCTCAAACAACCTGGGCGCAAGAAGGGGAATCACCCTCCAACTAATGATCTGAACATAGTATCTGCCACAATCGCCGACGCAGCATACTTCTCAAAGGAATCGTAGTAATTTTGCGTGCAGTTCGGAATCATAACCTGGCCAATTCCGTAAAATATAGTGCTAGAAATCGAGGTGAATCAATGAATATGATATTCAACAGTCCACGGAAACCAGAAAAGTAACACTGGAATGCACACAGCACCGATGTTTGCGAGCGGAAGACGGAATTCAGCCTTAGGCTTCGAGTCGTTGGAGGAGGTTAGATGTTTGTAGGTTGTGTCGATCCCTAGGACAAGGAACCAGATAGTGAAGAAGAACCCGGATCCGGGATCTAGACACAATAAGCCAACTTATTCAGTGTTGAAGCCGTAGGATCCGGCATATATGCCGTGCATATTGATATAAAGGCTATACGTCGTATCAAATATATCAGAGCCTGATATATCGACATGGTGGTTACAATAGGCTGAGATAAGACCCCATGTGATCTAGAAAGAGAATGGAGAACCTTTTGCCTCATAGGTCGCGGATCTTCGCCTTCATATCGATATTTCGTTTCGCCAGTCATGCTCGTAGTCCACTCCGCGTTGACCTAGAATAACGGGTGCGTAAGTCTCCCAAAGAAGGAAATATCCAGCTAAGGTGTTGACACTGTATATGGTGGTTTAAAAAAAAAATAAACAAAAAAAACCTATCGCCAGCCCAGGCATTGAACGATGATTCCCGCTCACGCGGGCGAAAAATAGGTCCAAGGAGATACCATCCGAACACACCGGCCCTCCCATTAGGTATGAACATATCACTTATTGTCCCCCCACCGTTGGCAATCCCAACACTGCCACAGAACCTGGCTATGCTGCGGATATCTATGAGGAATGCAACATTTGGAGCGAGGGTGGATGGCAGCTGGAGGAAGGGAAAGCAGGACAAACATACGAGGTAGAGCTTCGTACGACCGAATATTTCTGACAGAGGTGCGAGTATCAGACGTCCGATTCCGAGCATTATCAGGAAGCCAACCGTGGTTCCGATAACTGATGTTTCATATGTTCCAAGGTCCTCCGCAATCTGCCCAATGTCAGCAGTGAACATCGAGTTAGCCAAAGGACTTAAAAACAATATGTTTCCAGTAACTAGCGGCTGATTTAGGCTATCGAGTGTCGCCCGTACTGGATATTATAGCAATTACAGCGACGTTCGTGAGCTTCCTGCGTCATGGCCACGCGCGAGGATTTTCCGGATCATCACCAGTCAATTCAAGAACTATACATATGTTAACAGCTATAATGCCGATGATAGATATTCAGAGCATACTTCTCAATCATCTGTTTCCTCTCCACTCCGGTGCTGTAATAGGTGTGAAGGCTTGTGTGGCATCGGAACTCGTAGACCTTGAGATAAAGTGTGAGGATTCTAGTATACACTTCCCGACCCTAAGATCAAGAATGCCGCAGATTTGCATCATCATTGAAGCTGGCCAACACACTCGCGATTCTTTAGTGCCAAACCGTCATGATACGCTAGCGTCTTCAAATCCCGCTGCCTGGTTTCTTCCCCCTAGGAAAGGGCACGCTTCAATCTACTGAAAATGAGTTAAGAGATGCTGATAACATAACAATGTGTCTCTACAAAGAGCTCCAGAAACCAAGTATATGTTTTGTCATTATCTGTGTAGTAATTGATACTAAAGGTATGTAGGCTATGCAGAAACAAAGCAAGGCGAAACTTCCCACGCTCATTCAAAAGACGCCCAAGAGAATATCTGGAAGAAAAAACCAACGCTCTCCAAACTCATCTACACCCAAGGGGCAGGCAATTCATGATTGGCCATAAAATCTAACATAGAGCATACAGACGGCTGATGGGTACATTAAAAGGTTATCTCGTATATGTGCCCGCTTATGTGAGGTTTCGGAACGTGAAATAAAATCTCGGGAAAAGAATATGTGGGATGAAGCCAAACGTTCGGAAGCCTTGATAGATTTTGAAATCATACAGAGGGCATCCAAGATGCTACATAAGTTCTTGTGTGACCAATGCGGAGAACACGATGCCCATGTTATCGATTTCAAACTGGAGATTGGCCACAGGAATGACGATGGAGTTGTAGAAGTGGAGTTTTACTTCGTGATTCGAATGGATCAGTTCGCCGTGAACCAGCAAAGAACTCCGAATTGGCTTAGGGTCAAAGCAAGGAGTACATTATGTGGAATTGACTCCTTCGGTGATTCCACAAAACTCGTCAGCCAACATCATGACTTGGGTTCAGGAACTAGACCATTTGGAAACGTTATGGAGCCACCTCGACACCCGCCTTACTGATTTTGCTTATTAAATATTCGGAGGGAGTCGAGCACACAGGCCTTTATCGGTTTAGCGTCCGAATACCTTCGAAATTTAGGAGGTTATGGCTTTTATTTTCTGGAAAAGTTCCGTCAAATCACCAGGCTATAACTCTTGACAAAGCCATTTCGGGCAGAATCCTAGGCATAGAGTCCTGCCGTGTCTCGCAATTTAAATGCCTACGACTAGCCCAAATGATAGCAACAGCGGTGCTAAATCTAAACTGTACGTCACGGCTACTTGGTTGTTGGTCTAGCGCGAACAGGTCGTCGTTTTCAGTAACCACAGCGATCCGTTGTCCGATCCGAGGATCATGTCCATACTCTACGAGGAAGTGATATGCCGGCTTTCCGAGCCGGAAAACGATCTGGAACGTGAATATAACATGGCACCTGAGGATTGATATTAAGTTTGAGTAATATGAATTCACAAATTCCGCCATGGCTGTACAAGAAATTGGAGGTCTCCTAAGGATTTTACCTCATATTTCACCCAACCAGTCTCTAGCATCCACGACGCAGACAGGCCTACACGCATTATTGCTTAATTTACCGCAACAGTGCTGGTAAGTTTCGCAATAAAACGACGTTTGTAAGGACTGCGATTACCTTTTGCGTAGGAAGGCAAGAGATGAACAAACTTCTCCTAGAAGACAAATTATCATATCTAACGAGAGTCTTAGACCGAGAAGACATTGTTTCCGCTGTTCAATGAGGTGTATCTAAATAAGACTATTACCATCGGCCCTTCCATTCATTTTCATCATGCAACTTCAATTCTCTTTACCATTGTGAGAGTATATCATCCCATAAACCACCCACCCATCACCTAAAACCAAAACAATCCCTTTATCTACAACTTACTACATCCCCCTCTCCGTCCACCTCAGCCACCTCCCAACTTCCAAAACCTTGCCTTCTCATACTCCACACCCATCCTCAATGCGAGCGCCAAAGGAAGCAACACCAAATTCCCCTCATCTTTAACTAGCAAACAAGCTCTCCGTTCATTCGTGCATCTCCGACACGCAGCCGCTCCTTCATAACCCTTAGCCCAAGCGTTTTGGAACCCTTGTGTAGCAATCCGATAACATCTTCCGCGATATCTTTCATCGCAGGAGTATGATGTAATGTCCTCTCGCACCATTTCTTGTATCTCCTCAGGGACGCCTTCTACGGACATGGTTTGGGTACGGGAGACGAAGATCTCGGTGGGCGATGAGGTTACTGGAAGGGATTTGAGTTCCTTGGACCCGCTGTGGTCATCAGAAGGATGCGTTTAGGCCAGGAGAGAAGATGATAATACAATCCATTGGCTGCTGGATTGTCTTGGTCATGATCATGTCTGATTCATACGTTCTTCAGCGCCTTCTGCTGCACTTGAAAGTGCTGTGATATCGCCCATGGGCTCCTCGGATCCAGCTGAAGCATTCGCCATTGATTCTAACATCCCATTCACCAACATGATAAGGGATTTTGTCTGCTCATCGACATCTTCCCTTCGCACTCTGTGCCGGCGATATACCTCCACTTTCGACTCATCCCCGAAACCCCTCCGTGAATCAGGCATCCTAAAACTAGAAATCCTCGTTTCGAGTCTCAACAGCACCTCATCTCGATCCTGAATCTTCTCATTCAGACAATCGATCTTATTTTGGAGTCCGATGACCGTCGATTTTAGCAAGTCATTCTCTTTCTTCAGAACCAAGTTTTCATCCATCAACTCCTTGGTCTCATCCTGCACCCTCTGGAGCCGCTGTTCTAGATTTGGGATCTGAAATTTACGTTAGTTCTGTCCACAAACACAAAACCTAGAGCAAAACATATCGTACCGTAGTCTTAAACGCCTTGACATACTCTTCCCGTATCGCTGCTCTCCAGCTTCGCGTCCTATCACTCGCTGCAACGGATGCTTGGGGTTTTGCCACGGAATTTTTTTCATCCTTGGCAGCCTAGTGTGTCATGCTGAAGTTGTTGCGTTAGTGAGTGTCACCTAAGGACTGCAGGTTGAAGAAGGTAAATTTATGTTCGAGAGATACGGTAAACTCTAGGGAATGACACAACAGGGAAGGGTTTGGGTTCGTTGAGGGCGATCGATAGTCAGTTACTAAGCTAAGCTTTGAGCATGAGGGCCTAGGGAATGTCGCTCCATGAAATGTTGCCCTGGTGAGTTCCGGGGAGATGTATGGCGAACTTCGTCCATAAAAAATACTGATGATAGTATTCAACGAACCTGCACTTTCTTCACGAGATTTCACAGTTTGAAGGCTAGGAAAAGCTGGTCATGATTTAACGGTTTCTGATCATATTATCATTCATGGGGAGGCTACCTAAGCTCCTCTTAAAATGACTAACTCCAACACATTTTTCTCGTATGAAAGATATAACACACATGGTCGCAGACTTGACCTGCCACTGTCTGACCATGAGGCAAAATTGATGAAAAATTGGAGATGTGTCACCCTTGTCATTACTAGTGCATGAGGTGTGCTTCACTGTTAGGAGTGGACATCCAGCCTGGACATCTAGCCTGGACATCTACTCCTTCCGAAACAGCACAAGGCCGGATCGTTCGGATCAATACTAGAGTCGACCAGGCACTTAGAATATCGACATTTGTCGTAACCGCAGTGTTCATGGCATTAATTCTGTATCAGTGTCTCTTTAAGAACAAGAAAAGGTGACTTACGTCTCCACCACGACAAATCTGGCAGCTGCATTTAACCTGGAATGCTTTCCTGAAGCGGTATTCCTGTCAAAAAATGTTAACAAACGAGGATATGGGCGGGTGGGAGAGGAGAAGTATAAAGAATGCACTCACGCGCAAGCAGCCAGTCATCGTCTTTTCGCAGCCGTCACACTCGGGAGACATTGTCACGGGCAGAGTGGAAACTAAGCTCGTCGAGTCATCGCTACGGCGGTCCGCCGATGCGCAAATTGAGGTCAGTCAGCTACACTCAGGACGGAGCTGCCCGCAAATCGGCGGCCTGTACGCAGCTTGGCAGTCCTGAGATGTGAACTTTTAGAAATAACTCAGCAACTGCTTCGTAGTTCATAGGAGCACCATTCAAGCCTTGAAGTAATTTTCCTAGTACACTATGGTGTGCTATACTTGCCGGTCCATGCATCCCTAGGAGATAAGCTAGGTTTCTGAGCGTCGTCACTGCGCAGTTCTATAGATGCGCATATTGAAATCAACCAGCCACACAGGTTGAGGGAGCTCCTGGTTGCAAGTTAGAGCCTAACACTCAACCTGGCATTCCAGAAAAGTGCATTTCTGTGGAAGTTTAGTACCTACTTTTAGCTGTAGAATAGTGGGTAACTTACCCTGTTACATGCTAAGACAGTCTTAAACTTCTCACTGCAGATATCTAGTGCCTCCCTAGACTGCTGAGCCCGGGAGCTATGCGGAGCTGGACAACCCAAGCAGACGTCGTTTACTAAATGGCACTGAGTCAAGAAGTCACGGCATAGCTCATCTTTGCATTTACCGGGACAATCAGGGTTGAGGCAGAGCTGTCAATAGTTTAGCAAATATTTTTGAATTCCATATCAAGGATCATTCAAGCATAGAGCACGATTGAATTGACGTACCTTGGAACACATCGCAAAATTGTTATGCTTATCAATGCAGATCTTGTTGAGGGCGGGTGTTTGACCAGGTCGCGGCGTCGCCGAGGATGTCGTCTGCGTACTATCAGAGGCGGATTGACGGAGATGCAGATGTTGAGATTGCTGCAACGCTGATTGCAGACATATTCATCGCAGAGCTTGACCATACAGCTGAAATCGCGTGATAGATCATTATTGCAGACCCTCTTGCAGGTGACGAAGTCATTGTAGCACTTGATGCAGACGTTATCCCAGTCAGGTAGTGTCCGGATCTTCAGGTTGCATTTTCTTTTTATAGCCGCAACGGTCTCGACAAAATGAGTCTTCACAGATTTCGAGATTGCACTTGGGCTTGCCATCATCGCCGGTGCTGCGGTCGCACTTCTGCATGCAGTCGATGAAACGGTGGTGGCACTCTAGACATTTGATTGCGGGCAGGTCATCATGAAACTCCGAAGTCATCGTGGGATCTCAAGGGAGAATGCCAGTTGGGCTTGTCTCACAGCCATTGGGTGCATCGCAACGTTCTCGGCACTGAAAGGGAGTTAGAGTCAGCTTGATTTACAGCTAGGGAAAAGCGTAAGTTGCAAAGGGTACCCACCTACGCATCCGCACACACCAATTCATTGCATTTGAGTTGATAATTGTTCTCGCGGCCACATTCCTACACCGCATTAGTGTAATTATTCAGATTGCTTTTAGCGAGTATCAGATCTTTGACAGGACATACCTTCAAGCGCTCCTTGGACGTGTCCAGACACACCTTGCATGCCTTTGGGAGGATGTCCGTATCGCCAGGTTCTGGAAGGACAGTGCCAGTTCCATCGAGATATTTCGGGATAGCAGACTTGCAGGTTTTGTAATCACACCAATTGCTGCAGTATACATCCATGGAAAGCTTGCAGCAACAATCAGATTTGCATTGGTCATTGAAACCACTTCCCTGGACGTAATCCAAAACAAATCTTCGTAGCGAGTGCAATCACGAGGAGAGAAATCTCCACTAAACTGAGCGGGTGAAGTTACAGCGACACCTGACGTCGGTTCAGTCTGGAGAGTAGTAGGTACATCATCAGGCAGAGCCGCAGTGACAGCAAAGAGCGTGGTGGCCGCAACCAAGAAGCCGATAAGGTTCATAGCGGCAGGTGGAGGAGGGTAGCAGATTCCTAGATAGGCAGAGTCGGAGTAGGAAGAATTGGGTTGAAGTCAAAAGGGAGAAAAATTTCCCTGTCTCTGGATTCGCGCTAGGCCCGTTACGGAATTTGAAAGAGCGAGAGCAAAAGATTCGACCCCAAAACACAGTCAAGTACATGTCGCAAAAGGTATAACAGGCCCGTCTCATCTGAAAAGGCGTGAAAAAGACATCGAGAAAGCGGCAAGACTGCCGTAGCTTATTATCGTGGATCTCCGAACGAAGCAGAAAGCCACGGGAATCGAGACGGCCATTTAAGAAGTACAATCACTCAAGTAGAAGTTAATACACCGGTATTCACTTGATAAGTCTGAGCCTCGCCGGGTCTTCAGGAAGCACAAAGGTTGCTCATATGAGGTAGGTTGTCACACTTCAGCATCCGCAGACCCACGAAATGTCAAAGAAAGATCCAGAAACGTGGAATTCGCATACCTTTTATTTCTTGTCTACCTTATGACTTACTCTCTCAAAATGCCGGTTTCCGGCTTTTCAAGAAGAAGTATAATCAAACTTCTAATCTTGTTTTCATTAATTATCTAGACCACACGTGTACCTTACACTTGCGCGTATTGGAAAATGTTCACCGCGTGCTTCCTACTCCGAATCACCTTAATCAATACCCACTGGTTGAAAGACACCGATCTCGTGCTCGTCCTTTTCAAGGAGTATGAGCTTGATTGTGAATTTCTCAAAAGGTGATTGATTCATCTCCTCGGTCACTTCGCGGTCGATAGGGTAGTATAATTCCTGTAGTTCTTTCTTTACCTTCTTGACTTCTTTTTTGAGACATCATGCACCTATATATCTAGTATAGCTAAGCTCAGTAAGGTGATCACATACCCCACGCCCCGTTGAATTGAAAGATGGGGATGGCCGAAGCTTTTTTTGACTTTACTACATAGATTGATATCTTTACTGATTGAATTGCCGCATTTTAGAAGGAATTTGTACACAACAACTGCATGCTCTGCGGGAGAGGACGGGAGAAGGGAATAATTTGATTAATTCGGGAGGTAAGAGGTGTCAGTGTAAATTTAGATTTGCACATCTACATTACACTGAGAGGTTACTGAGAAATGCTCTCTAAATAGGGCGTTGATCTGAGCTTGCAGTGGTCTCAAATTAATATTTCTTCTTTCCACATCGGTGAGCTGCCTCATTTTGCTTTCATAAAATTTTGGAAATTGCCTCGTCTCCAAGATTGCTCGCAAGCATCCATATCGTTTTCGTGCAGTCTATGTCGGTGTTGTTGCGGCGATTCTGATAGTAGCCTGAGTGAATCAGCTAAACAACCTCCCACGGATATGAATTGCGTGAGGATGCTCGCGGTCAATATATTCACCTTCATCATAGACAACCAGAAGAGATTGACGGACGTCATTAGTAGTCTTATCGAATTCATCAGGACAACCGAACGCCGTCCACTATGCTTAGTGAGAAAGTTGTTCAGCTGACTATCTTCCTTTGATCGTTTGTAGCCACCTTTTGGGCCGGATATGTCCATATCGCTTTTCACTTGGGCTCAATCAATGCGCCTCCAGTGGACGGAAGTAAATCCCCCATTTGTTTGGCTGTTTCAGTCTTTCCATGTCCTGGAGGACCCGCAAAGACCATCATCAACGGCTCTGGTTCGTCCACGTCCATAATGGTGTGTGCTAGAACCTCTTCTTTGATGTGTTTGGCGGCGGGATCCTGTCCAATGATGTGATAGGGAAGCTTAAGCACCCCGGTAATATTGTGAGTCTTCGCGAATTGGGGCTGCTTTGCGTTCGGATCTGCATCATATTCAAGCAATGTTGCAACGGCTTCTGCTGAGTTTCTCACTACTGCGTAGTATAACGCAGGGAAACTTGATCCATTATTCTTTTAAACGTCCTCATCATCGCGATATGTCTGGATATATAGCTTAATAGCGGCCATGCTGCATCCATTCCCCAAGACGGCAGAAAGGGTACTGACAGAAAGTGACGACGCATAGCTCGCCTGCTGGAGTGCGTTATCTATTGGAAGATGGCTGAAAGGTGTGTCTAGATGATGTAGTCTATAACCCTCCGTGGATCAAGCCAAATGATGTGGGTGTTGTGAACGTCCTGAATTTATGAGATGTCAATGTGTCGACGGTTGTCTGAATGCTAACCACGCACGGCACTTGAAAGGTCTTCGCATCTTGGGGTCCGTATATAGATTGGACGAGCTTGCTGTATATTCGTTCAATAGACAAATAACCGAAGAGACTACTTAGCTTGCTACAATGTTGATTAACAAATCCAGGGAGTCTTCGGAAGATTGTTATCTCCACGTTACAAAGGCATCACAGTTGTCCATATCTTCATCTCAAAATATTTATTGAAAGCTCACATTGTGCAACCAGCGTACGATGATATTCCTGGGAATACCAATTCACCGACTTGAATATCTGAGCCAGGTATGCTAAGATGCTAATAACTAGTATGATTCCGAGAGGCTCAAGATCTAAAGACGCACTGTTAGATAAATAACAGGATGAAAATTGCGGGAATCGGATGAAACAGGACAGATGGGGAGTCATGGTCAGGGGCCTCATGCTTGGCGTGATTTTGGATTCCACTATACTCACTATGGAATGGGCGCTCGCCTACATACTCACGTGATTAGGTGATCCCAGCGCCCTTGTCCAAATATTTAAAGCCGCCCGCCCAACCCGTTTTCCCTTTTCCTTTTCTTTTTTTCTCTATCCCAGTGCACGTAAGGACTCCACACCCCCCAACATCCACAACTCATCGCTGACTTTTCGCAGGGGCTTTACGCATGACAGTGAAGATTCGTCTGAGTCTGCGTTTTTGCTAGTTGAAAACTACAACTATGACCGCTTCTGTTGGCCTTCGGGTCGGCAGGGAATTTTTGGCAACCACTTCATCCAACTTTTTCATTGATTCTCATGGCTGTGCTGTGGGATCGAAGAAGAAGAACTCTTAGTCAAAGTTTCGTTGTAAAGTCGGAAATGAATACATATATTCTCTCAGTTATCGAATGTTGCCGCTGGGAGTCGCTGCTTTCCACATCGGCCATCACGACCTGGAACTTGCCAACCACTGGGTCGATCTGGCGCTTGTTTCTGGGTTCCAAAGGTGGATCTCCTATTTCGTAGGTGATATATTATCGTCGCTTCACCTAAACCGAACCATGCATCTCGACGCATCTTGTGAGGTACTCGTCACTGCAACTCAACACGCCTCGTCCTATGCTCAAGCTCCACATATTTGCTCTGCGTCTGATTCGTATAAAGCTCCTTGACCTCATCCTGTCCCATCTTGTGACGTCTCTTGTAATATTCGTGCGGCATCTGTTCTGCCATAACCATTTTCCCATGCACTTGCTTCTTCCTTCTAAGCCACCAAATTGCACCCGCAGCACCTCCAAGCAACAACAGTCCCACACAAACACTGACACCAGCACCTATCGCAACCATGGTTGAATGTGATCTTCGATGCACCGGAGCCGCCATCCCACTTTTTGAACTCGTGGGCTCGGGAATTGACGTCGTAGCTTGTGCGGTCCCAATCGATAAGTTAGATTTAGAAGGAGATGGAGAGAGGTGGAAGGACGCAGAGACGTACTGCTATACAACCCAGCCGTCGCATATACGTCCAGCGGACCCAACTGCACCTTCTCGGCCCTCAAATCAGAACAACAATCGTTATCAAAACAACATCACTTTCCATCGCCACAGTAAAGACGCCTTCGCCAGAATCAAGGGCCACAAAACACTACTCATTAGCCTCCACCTTCTATCCAACACCGGTGCTATCCCCCAACCGTAAAGTATGTGGAAGGTGCTTGTTTACCTGCTATACAAGCCATACCACAACCCGGTGACTTCCAGTTTTCATTCGTACACGTCCCACATATAAACATTCCATCCCTGGGAAGGGTCGAGCCATTCCTTGTATTCGCCGGAACACAGAATTTAGTCATTGTGCAAAGGAAGTCTTGTGCGCAGCATTGACTTAATTCCGCATCAGGATCACAAGGGAGGTCGTTCGTGAAGCGGCCGCTGGGTACAAAGCATTTTGCTGAGATCTGTGGAAGGAAAAGGGGGAAGAGAGAAGGAAGGTACATCCGAAACCTTGAGATTCGATGAAGCTGAACTGATTGATAAGATTAACTACAAGTTAGATGTAAAACGATCCCTATGAGGATCAGAGAAAGAGGTCAATTTCATTACAAGAAAATTGATGAACGAGAAGATTTCCACTTGCAACTACCAAAGCCAGTTTTATTACCATGAAAAACTAACCCGCCAACATCAGCCACGTCATTCCCGCAACGTCCTTGATCATGGCATCTCAACTAGCTGTGTACGGCTTTGACTACCATCTAAATTCAAGTTTGGTGATCGTGCTTGTTTATCACCTTTTGATTCAACCAGCTCAGGCTCTTCAATGTGCTCTTTCCCCGAAGGAACGTTTTGTCTTCTTTTCCCCCACCACAACCCACCCACCACAGCCGCAACAGCCAGTACGCCCAAAGGTACACCAACTCCCGCCCTATGACAACTGAATTTGAATTTAAAGAGTTTTCGTCATGGCTTCATGCCGTACTCGACTGCGACCCCATAGCAACCACAACGGTTGGCTGGGAACCCCGGGATATCGGGGGTGAGGCAGTTGAAGAGCTAGAACTGCTGTTGTATACTCCAACCGTAGCATAAATCTTCGGTTCTCCTAGGTCGACTTTCGAAATCGAATCGTCTTCGCAACATCCCTCTTCCTCACAGTAGAAATTCCCGTTCCCACAATAATAAACGTGTTCGCCATCACCGGGGCGTTCTATATATTGTCAATACCATTATCAATAGTCAATTCTTGGGGAGTCTTACCTGCATTACAAGCAGTCCCACACTCAACAGACTTCCACACGACTTGTCCGTACAAGTCCCCCGATATAGAGTCCATCATATGATACTCTAGACTCATTGTGACGCTGCGTTTCCATGCACAGTTTGCTAGTCATACAAAAGAAGACGTGTCCGCAGCATATGCTGACATCTGCGTTGGGGTCGCAGGGCTGATCGTTTGCAATGTCGTTGGGGTTTGCTTCTGCGTTGGGGACGTAGTATAATGCGGGTATAGCAGGGATGAAAATTAGCCATACGGAGAAAAAGTGCTAAAAGCGACATAGAAGACTTGGTACGAAGCATAGTGAATAGAAAGAGATTGCTGGTTTTGACTTATTAAGATTGTTTGCTGGAACGTGGGTGGACACGTTTTTCTAAAACTTTAAGTCTGCTAAGCCACGCCATGTGCACATCGTTAAAGATTCTCCTGCTGCTGTGCTCTGCGAATATAGTATGAGATTCTGATTTTACAATAGCAAAATATATGATTTCAAGGGCGGGGAGCCGTCTGTTGGTTGAAGGATTGTGTCATGCTGGCCTAATTTGAAGGATACCCTAACCTAAGAACCCATGACTACCGAGATACTTGATTGCCTGTAGAGCCAATCGATCCGACTCTTTCTTCTCTTGTTCCACCAACTGGGGCACGTCAGAAATATTTTGGGCAAAAATGCTAGGGACAACGAGGGAACTCACCTTATCGTACAGTCCCACCCGATTCTCCTCCTTCGGTGGATGGACCCTTCTGCACCGATCGCCATACTTACACCTCCCATATCGCTTCCAGTGCTCGCATATGATCGAGTTATCTTTCTTCTGTGGTTTCTCTGCTCGAGCTGGAGGTGGAGGAGGCGCATCATCGATCGAAGGTACAGCAACTTTCGAGGATTGTTCCTCAGGTGTGGAGTCACTATCATCAAATTCTGAATCCGAATCGCTAGACTCTTCAGAACTGGATACAACGGATGATTCTTCGAGATCAGAATTATTATCCTCTTCTGAGCTGGTGTCGCTATCGTAGTCAACGCCAAGGTTGATGGTTGGTGGGTTTGGCCCTGGATTCGAAGTTTCAATTTTCTCCGGCTCAGACGACGTTGCTTTCCTCGCCTGGGCGCTCTCCTGTAACCTTTTCCGCAGCTCCTCGAGCTCGGTTTGATGCTTCTCTTTGGTCCTCTTCCGTTCCTCATCCGTGGACATATGGCCCACTGAGTTAACCGGCTTGGCACTTGTCTTCTTCCCTTTAATCATCCTTAGAAACTCCAACTCACCAGCTCTCTTCGCAACAGTCTCCCTTACTTTCTCTTCAACCCTCTTAGTCGTAGGATACTGCTTCCTGCGTTCTTTTCTCCACGCTGAAACCTCCGCTGGAGTCTGTAATGATATGGTCAATCCTTCGTATTCAAACACCGACCCTTTGAAATCCGCTGCGAAAGCAGCCTCCTCATCAATGTCTTCATCACTGCTACTCTCGAAGCCCTGTTCGTCACGAGGCGCAAGTCCTAGGTGGACTTTGTGTTTGTTCTGATTCTTCTTGTGATTAAACTTAGGATTAGGTGCAGGCTGAGGCTTGTGAGCGACTGGCAACGCGAAGCCAAAACTAGGAACGGCTGGGGGTGGTGCGACCTTTGCTTTCTGCGGTTTCTGCTTGGGTTGATGCGCATTCTGCGCCGGTTTCGGCTGATTCCCAGGTCGATTACTCCACCCATGATTCGAGTCTCGCTTCCTCTTGCCAGTATGTTGTTGGAGAGAAGGTTGCGGTTGAGGTGATTGCTGCGGCGACTGTTGATACTGAGTTGGGCTACCTCCATGTGCCATGTGGTTCGCAAAGGCAGTCATGGACTGCATTCCTGTCTGGGTCGTCATAAACGCCATCGCCTGTGCGAATGCCATAGGGTTGATCTGTGGTTGCGCTGGCGCTCCCCATGTCATCTGATTTGCGAACAGCGGGTTCACGTATGTTCCAGCAGACACATTTTTGGGAGGACTTGGCTGCGGAGGACTCTGTTGCTGCTGTTGCTGAAAATTCCCCTGAAAAGATCCATTCTGCTGCGAGCCTCCTCTTCCACTAGGTTGATAGCCTCCTCTTACATGCCCCCCAGGATAGGTATTCTCGTTCGAACGACCATCGTTATGTCCGTGTCCGCCTCGCGAGTTTCCTCTGAAATTGTTACCACGTCCTCGGCCTCCACCGTCCCTACCGCGTCCTCCTCTGTCACCGCGTGAATTATAATGACTTCCTCTCTGGTTCGATGCATAAGCTGGAGTCTCATCCTGAGACGCAGTAGCTTTCGGTGGCGGCGGAGGTGGAGGCGGGAACTTGAAGGACGTCATATTTGATTACGGAGTCGTGATGGTCCGGCTGAGAAATTTCAGCTAGAGGGCAGGTGCATACTGCGGTCCTGCAGCTATGGACAGGTCTCTGTATTCATCGGGTGAATAGCATACATGGCGACGTGAAGTGGATGAAGATTGGCGGTTGGGAGCTCGGAGCTTCACGAAAATAAATTACGACCCTTATCGATAAGTTATTTAAGAACGCCTCGGCACCAACAGAGCTCCACCATACTGAACAGTGAATGCCCCAGGTGCGTTTTCCCATGCACCCCAAAAAATGGTGTAGGTAACAATTTCTCTCCGACTCCTTCTTCTGAAAAGCTCTCCTAGTGTGAGCACGTCTGATCTACAGCTATGTTCATCCTCGTAAGTCTGAATTTTCGTTATACCATCACTGCCACTGACTCCCACAAAGACGACAATTCAAGATCTGATCCAGATCGCCCCTCAAGAATTCGAGAAGCCTAGTGCCCAAGCCATCAAGGACAGTGTAAATACCAAGTATTCGAATAAAGTAGTCCAGAAAGTCGGGCTGTGCATATGCATGTGGGATCTTCTGGAGGCTTCCGAGGGTCTCATTGGTCATGGCACGGGACTTGTTAATGTGAATGGTAAGGCTTTCTATTATTCATTTGGCTTTTCTTTTTCATATCCATGGACTTTCTCCACTTTCTGCTGTATTTTATGAGTTCGTCATATTCACATCTCAACTGCTTATCAATAGAACTCATCATTCGCATCCAATCTCTTTTGGGCTATCACGAACCGCCATCCCCACCCTCCACTAACACCCCCAAGTTGAATTCCGAATGGTAGTCTTCCGCCCCTTCTGCGGCGAAATCCTCCAAGGCAAAATCAAGCACTCAGACGAGAACGGCATAACCATCGACCTCGACTTCACCTCCGAAGTCTTCATCCCTGCGCCCTCGCACCTCCCCGAAAACTGCAGGTTCGACCGCGCCGAAGACGTCTGGATCTGGAGGAGCGACGACACCGACCTCTTTTTCGACAAAGGCGAGCCAGTAAGGTTCCGTGTCGAGCAGGAGCATTTCGAGGATCAGAAACCGACCTTGATTGAGAAGAATGAGGAGGGCGAGGAGATTAGGGAGAAGTCATCGGCTTATAGGATTGTTGTAAGTGCCTATTTACTTGATGAGATGTAATTTTGATAAGGCGAGTACTGATCATGTACACAGGGCTCGATGAGTCTACCCGGATTGGGGCCGACGCTTTGGTGGGAGGAAGGTGGGGAAGAAGAAGGAGAAAAGGGTGACTGAGAGACCCAAGAGCTGTGTTCGAAGCATTTGTGGAGTTTCAGGGCATGACATCTCGAAAATGAGACATGGGCGCATTCGGAATTTTCAATTGGGCATGACGGATTGAGGCATGTACACTGCCATGCATCCGGTTTTCTGATATTCACCAAAAATGGACTGTTTCTAACTTCGTATTAAAGATGACTATCGCACTTACAGAGGAGAGCCATAGTATTTCGACGCTTTTCCGATTTCTGAAAATCATCTGATTATTATAATGTAACCCGGTTCTCACAGCTCCTGCTCATTCCCCGATGACATATGTGCAGCCCTCATCCCCCATCCAGACCTCATGGATGCGCTGCGCATCTACGTCAATCCTCGCGCCAGGTCCGAAGGTTTCTTTCGTGGGATTGTCATCTAGCGGATATGTTATGGTGAGCTGTCCATTCAGGATGAGATGGGTGGTGAGGCCGCTGTGGGAGTGTGGAGGATAGTAGGCGTTCCTGTGTGATCATGGTTAGCTCTGAAGATCGACCTCTATGCAGAATGGACTTACGGGCCATCGGTCCACGTGAACACGTGCTTGAAGCCCCAGAACCTCACCTCGCTCTCTGCATCTTTTCGCGATTTAGTAGCCATTGTTGCTGTGATCAGTGTTGATGCATAAAGACGGCGGCGGAGAGGGAGAGGGAGCTTTGACTTGTGACGTCGTGCTTGGCAGTGCTACTCCAACGGCGACGCTGGAATTTTGGCAGAAATGCCTTCACACAGTAAAATCAAGACATTCACTCCCGAAGGCCTTCAAGACCTGCAAGGTATCATCCTGACAAGGACACCGCAAAGAGGCTCCGAGCTTCGGCACGTCTCAATGGACGATCAAACGGGTGGCAGGGCTCCGCCAAGATGTGATCCAGCAAGTGTGTCCCAGCCCTGTTACGGGCGCAGGTGGGCTGCTTATACTCCGTTTATAGCCAACAACATTTTCCTTTTCTATTCTCTTACACTCACACCTGAATGACTCTTTGGTCGTAAGCCGCGTGGTTGTCAGGTAAGCCAGCGGTGAGCATTGTTGGCCCAAGACCCCGGTTATACTATCTGCATGCTGAACTGTGTAATAGGCATACCTGAGGCGCCGCAGCTTTTTATCAGCCCACGGATTTCTCGACCTTACCACCAATATTTACAACGACTTCCAATATGGCGAGTACAGCAGCACCGAGAATCGAGCCCAAAAAGGCGGCCGCTTCCAAAGATTCGAAGTTAGCCGCCCCAAAACTTGATCAGCCTCAACTCCAGGCTGGTGGAGGAACCCCAGCCAGCGCTACCGATGCCAACTCCGTGAAGTACCTCAATGAAACCGTGTCCAAATATCTGAAGACAGTACATGATGATCTGGTGAAGCATTACAGCTTGGAAACGAAGGAAGGGTTGAGCAAGTGGCTCACCGAGGAACAACAGGGTTCTGAGAAAGAGGCAGAAATACTGAAGGATGGTTCTTTCGCCCACTTCGCCAATTACCTTTCCTCGACCGCAGCCAGGGCCATGCGACCTATTGACACCGTCGACATGTCATTCCCTATTTCTAATTACTTCATTTCTTCGAGCCACAATACCTACTTAACGGGTAACCAACTGTTGAGTGAGTCGAGCGTGGATGCCTACAAGAATGTAAGCGCATGACCAACTACTCTCATGTGTCACACATTCTAGACCTGGAAGTTGTGTGCACCAAATCGTATTACTAACAAATTACAGGTACTTCTCCGAGGCTGTCGATGTGTGGAGATTGACGTCTGGGATGGAGAGCCGCCGTCAAGTTCTAGTTCTGAAGATGAGTCCACTAATCCAGGAGTACGGAAAGCCAAGAAGGAGAAGCCAGAAATGAGCTTACGCAAACGACTTGAATTGCGATTCGGCAGAAAGGGTTCGTCGCCAGAGGAGAAATCAAAGAGCGCCTCACAGTCTCCACCCAAAAATGAAGATGAGAGAATTCAGCCTTGGAGATCCAACAACTCCGGCAGGGCCGAACCACGAGTGCTTCATGGTAGGGCACATTTGTCTCTATAAGTAAAGCACACTAATCAGAGGCCAGGCTACACACTCACCAAAGACACTCCTTTCAGAGCTGTTTGCGCAACTATTTGCGACTATGCGTTTGTGACATCGTGAGTTTTGCGCAAGACTATCCTCTTGCCCTTGTTAACACACCTAGTGACCTCCCTGTAATCATCAGCCTCGAAGTGCACACCAGCCCTGAACAGCAAGAAATCATGGTGGAGATTATGACAGAATACTGGAAGGGCATGCTCGTAGACCTCCCTCTTGATCCTTCTCAATCATCTGAGGATCTTGTTCTTCCCTCATTGAAGGATCTTCAAAGAAAGATTCTCGTCAAGGTGAAATACACGCCTCCAAAGTCGCCAGAAACTGAGGCGAAACCGGCGACTTTGCAAGCACCTGCTCAGTTGACCAAATCTGCTAGCACTGAAACATTAACATCGACTTCGTCGTCATCGGCATCTGATCTTCCAGAAGCAGAAAAGAAGCCTGCACCCAAAACCAAAATCACCGAAGCCCTTGGTCAGCTTGGCATTTACACCAGGAGCTATCACTTCAAGAGCCTTGATCAACCAGGTTGGAACCCTGCCTTATTCTGCGCATGATAATTCAGATTAACTGATGTCTATCTAGAGGCAAAAATTCCCACCCACATATTCTCTTTGTCAGAAAAGCACTTGATGGAGGTTCACGAAACCCAATCCGCAGAACTGTTCAGACACAATAAGGTTAGTCGTTGCTAATCACACAAATGAATGGAAATTAACGCGACGAAATGTAGCATTTCTTCATGCGCGCATATCCGAAAGGACTTCGACTAAATTCTTCCAACTTAGATCCTTCCATCTTCTGGCGAACGGGTGTGCAGATTGTTGCGCTCAACTGGCAACGATGGGACTCCGGGATGATGCTCAACGAAGCCATGTTCGCTGGCACCAGTGGCTGGGTCCTCAAGCCAGAAGGGTATCGAAGTGCTAGCGGCGATAATTCGCAGAAAACTGCGATCCCGCACCGCAACCTCGATCTCAGCATTGAGTTCTTCGCTGGCCAAGATATCCCACTGCCGCCCGATGAGGATGACCCGAAGGATCTCAAGCCGTTCGTCAAAGTCGAGCTCCACGTCGAGAAGCATGAAGAACGAGATGGTCAACCAATTCCAGGAGGCGGGAAGGCCAAGAGCGGGGACTTCAAGCGGAAGACGAAGACCCATAAGACTCCAAACCCCGATTTCGGAAGGGAAATTGTGAAGTTTGAAGGGGTGAAGGGAGTTACAGAGGAATTGACCTTTGTCAGGTACGTTGTTGCTGTAATCCTCAATTTTCTATCACATCCTTGCTCTTGGAAATTCTCCGTCACGACCGTTAGCATGCAAGTATCCAAGGCCCCGTATGCTGTGTGCGCTTTTCATTTTCGGACGCATTCTAGAACCGACGGACTCCTGATTTCCGTGATCACCAGCCTCTATTGCTGCCATGAGTGGATTTGGCTGCTGCTTCTCCGCGCTGGCCTCACGGCGACCGCATGTCGGATCGACCCAATGCGGCTCTAGGTAACAGCATGCAATCTAGTACTGTGGCTGGAGATGACTGGATTGGGACTTTTGAGCTGGGCGTCGTAAGCTGCGTTTTGCATACCAATGCACGCCGCCGTTATTCGCTTTTTTATCTATCCTTTTCTAAAAACACTCGTGGACTCCGTTTCTCGTCGCAAATACACGGCGCCACTCCGTGTTTACCACTCTCGGAACCCGAGTCTGCTTGATTTGTTTCTCCACTTTACCTCGTTGCCGTTCGGCCAAAATTCAGTTATCATCTCATTCCGCATCGGGAATATGTTGCTAACAAGCGTTGTTGCGCAGATTCAAAGTCATGGACGATGAACGCATCCACGACGACCTTGCCGCTTGGGCTTGCTTCCGCCTTGATAGACTGCAGCCTGGTCTTCGCATGATTCATCTCTATGATTCGGCGGGCGTTTTGACGAAGGGCGTCCTCTTCGTCAGGATCAAGAAGACGGTCAGTGTTGCGAAGTGATCGTTCATACGATCATTTCGATCACAGCACAGCAACCTAATTCTTGGTATTGAGATTTGGGCATACATTTTTCGAGGTTGGTGCTGATATGAGTGGATTTAGTTCCTCCCATTTTCAGAACAGAGGAATGGGAGGAGGATTGTTGGGGGCCAGAGATTGGCGGAAGTAGGAAACGATGGGCATCATCGAGTGGGTGCGCAGGTTACGAAGTCTGGAGGGAGTTCACATTAACAGCCGTGTGTCTCGGTAATAGATGTGTGAGGCTTTTCCTTTTCTCTACAGTCTGCATCACAACCAGACCAATACGTGATATACCTATGTGCGAAAAGCGCCGTCAAGCCAGACTGGACTCGCAATATGTTGCACCCTCTGCCGTATAACGCGAATATAATAATAGATTGTCGATTAATGTAACGTGGACCCATTCCACCTCAGGCACCATCTGGCAAAGACTTCGTCCGCCCGCCAGAGCTCTCAAATTCCATTTTCCCGTCGAAATCGAGACTCCTCACACTTCCCGCATACTCCTCAATAATTCAGCGCTGAGTTGCTTTCCGCATCTCACGACACGCGTCCTACATTCCACAGAAAAGTCATGTGCGGCCGGGAATGCGGCCAAAGAAGTGGCCGCAATGTGGGTAGCTTGCGCAGCACGCCATTGAAGAGCATGAGTGGTGGGGCAGAACTACTGCAAGGGGCGGGGTTGTGATGTTTAAAAAGTGTGACATGGAGTTGGTACAAGTGGAGTATGTGTTGTTGGCGTCTGAAAAAAAGGGGCAAGAGACTGTGTTTGTGTAGTGCTTTGTGGTACGGGCGCGTGGTGACGTTTGGTGCGGGACGTGAGACGGAAGATTGGGAGCTGAAGAGGAGAAAAGATTTCGTGAATGTGATGGTGGTGACGAAGGGGTTTATGATTTGAGAAGTAAGAGGTTGCGTCTCATGTGTATAGTTTGGACGGTTGGCGGTATTTCCAATTGCCCGCTGAGAGGGAAAAATTGTGTAAAACTAGGCGAACTGAGTTCAATTGTAATTGTGAGGAGCCTGTGAATACTGAAAAAGTGACAACTCAGCGCGCATTACGCTGTTCTCGAGTTGTTTGAAGTATCTAGATGGGAAATGAGACCAGAGTTTTCGGGGCATAAACGTCTGGGCGTAAACGGCTGGGCGTAAACCGGCAGCTTGGAACGTGAGGCTGGAAGGCTGCAGGAGTCTTGCGAGAGAGCTATACTAAGATTCAAAGAATATACGCTAGGAATTGTGGTAGTCTCAGCGAGTTGACGGTAAGGCGAAGTGGATAGCAGCAGACCAGCGCCTCAGGAACAAGATGCACTTCTAAGATACTGTCCCAGGACCTTGGTACCCAGCATTTCCAATGACGGTTGCTCTTGCTATTTTGTCGTAGTTTGGAGCCTCGTGATATCTTTGCCGGCTTCTCATGCCCGGTTAATGGCTTGTGAGCCTTCTGTAAATGGTACGTGGGCCCGTTATGGTTGACCGGTTTCCGGATACAATGGGGTTCAAAGGCGACGGTAAAGGAAATGGTATGATGCTTCATGTAGCTCGCCAGGTAGAATGGATGAAAGGGGAAACCCCGATGTGTGCTGTGCTGTTTTCTCTGTATGCAGTGTTCGAACAGCCAAACGAAGGATATGGTGTGTAGTATGAAGTTGTATTTAGACGCTTCATGCCGTGTCTAGTTCTAATGCCGTGGAGAGTGGATACAAACTTGTTTGGTAGGCTCTGTTTCGTTGCCCGTTGAAACGTGGAGAAGATCATAACATTAGATGGACTGGTAGTAGATGCTACAAAGAATGAAGCCACTGGAAGTGCTGAGTGAGACCGCTGAGCTTCAAAATATACATCAAACATGCCGATCCGTCGAACCTGATACCCGGGAGGCAACTCGCAGAAGTTGGTCGCAGTCGATGTACCATCAAAGAGATCGAGAAGAGCAATTTCTGCCCAAATGTCGGCACTGGCGCGGGTAACTGCCTAACCCTCGGTGGCGACCTATGAAATGGTCTGTGCAGGTCGATTAAACACCAAAGGTTCACGGACACTTCGGGCGCCGATGTCAAAGCAGATCGCTTAAAAGGGAATTTGCTCCTTGGCAAATCATTTGAAACACACAGCAAATGCCGAAGATGAATGAAGGTTCCATGATTCCTTGATCTTCCGAAGCCCCGGGTGACTTCCGTAATCCAGGACATTGCGTGAGACGGGGTGCTGCAGAAATGGCGCCAGAAATAACGAGAGAAACGAGAGAAACGGGCCGAAAAGTAGGTTTGGAGTAGATGGTTATCAGATGAGCGGACGGCAAATCTAGGGCATGCAATGAGACTTACGGAAATTTTGGGATGTAGCTTGAGGCTTGGATGCTAACGTGTCAAAATGGAGAAGAGTGATTGATGCTGTACGACGATCCCTCGAGAATTCTTGAGGGCGCTTGGATAAGTACGTTAGCGAGATGCTGGATGCCCAATTTGGCCATGATGCCAGACGAGACTGAATGAGATAGGGAACACTTCCAACGGAACGCTTCATTAGGGACATTTGGCTTGTCGACTAGATATCTGGAGGATGCTCTCTGCCAATTGTGAAAAGATGAGGGCTACATGCATCCTATAGGATTTCCATGTCACATATGCATATAGGCCAACTACATGCATCGAAAAATTTATCGTCTCCCTTTGGCATTTGTGTGATGAGAAATATGTGAGGATGGGCTCTGTGTATGCCGTTATCGCGATTAACTCCGATGTAGGAGCAAGTTAAAAAAAGAAAAAGAAAAACACCAGAACAGATGCTGCTTGGATGACCGCGGTAGATCTGGTCCCATAGATTGTTCGAATGGCTCATGATTCGGTGAGCCCTTTGGGCATCTTCGTCGACGACAGGAGGTGGAAGGCAAGCCATCAAGCCGAACATCTAGTATTAGGAGAAGACGAGAGGAGTCACAACAGGATGAACAACAGTGATGGCATGATTCCCGCATGCATAGAATGTAGGCCATCACAGGAAGTCTGTTGTCCGTAGCTCATTAACGCAACCTGCCACAATACCTTATGAGACCGAGATTGTTCATTGACGTACCCGGCATGCCGTGTAAGATGGACTATATACGTCGAGAAGGTTTAGCAAAGAATCAAATGCCGAGTGACCCAGAGCCCTGACCTGAAAGTCGAATTCAGAAAGAACTGCTAGTTCAAGTAGAGAGGTCAGAGGACGGAGCGGTAACTGAGGGGACTAATCGCTCATTGAGATGCTGAAGATCGCTGAAGACACTGACGAGCGTGTACGAACCCGAACCCAATGGAAGGGAATGGTGTGCCTATCAGACCGAACAAGCGAGGAGAATGTGATTTCGAGAACGTGAAACCTACCAATTTGTAACCTGGCGGGCTTGCGACGCCTGAGTGAGGGCCAGAAAGACTTAGGAAACGGTGAAGGTTGAGGGCTGCAGTCTCGATAGAGTAGTGGATACGGATCGGTCCTTAGCATGTCGGTTTGCTATCCCTGGACGCTTGCCACAGTCGGGCGACCAGAGGATCTGTGCATGCACCTAACACTCCAGTTAGTTCCTAATGCCGATGTTGGGCACTAAATTCCCTGATGGACGGTGTGGTTAGCTTATAGGGTTGGAGGTAGTTGAGACAGAGACATGGATAGGAACTAAAAGCCGCCAAAGCCGGCACAATGAGGTGTTTAGGACTGTGAGCCGCTGGCGTTCTCACTGGCTGGGCCGTTTCTTCACGTCAATTGTGACTAACTAGTCGCGAAGATCCTTGTGTCGGGTAGTAAGGAAAATAGAGTTAATCATTATCCTTGAACGCCTGGAGTACATAGTAGTACTGATAAGCCTAACTTGCATGAATGTCGGCCGCCTGCGCCAGGAACGGCGCAGGAACGCTAAGAGTTTGGCCGCTATTTCATCATCGTTCAAAAACTTCGCAGCCGATAATGTGCTGAAAATGGTCGAACTGACGGTTGTTCACCTCAAAATATGTCTAGTACATGTGATGAAGAACGTATCCCGAATTCGGCTTGCGCATTGAGTTTCCCCGAAAACTTATTTTCTACTAGTCTAGACTCGAAGTTCGCAGCTGTGAAGGGATGGAGGATACGCCGAAAAAATGTCCGATAGGTGCTTGCCCAAATGCCCAAACTTGCCATGCGCGCATATTGACAAGTACCGATGATTGATGAGTGGCTTTGTGACACAGCTGAAACGCTATCATGGGAGGACATTCCAAAGTGTTGGGAGCCCGATCTCGTGGTAAATTGGGGTTTTTTTTCCAAGTCCTCTCGTCTTTCGCTTCGTCTAAAGCATCTGCCTGCATTAGTCATACTCAATTCTGATATTGACCGTGCTTCTGATATGCCAATGAGACGCTCTGTTGGGTCAAAGAGCTTGGGTCTAGATAAATGAGACAAACGAGCGCAATGAAAAGATGCCACGATTGACTCCGTGAGCCAGATTTGCCGTACGAACGGGATCTAAGTAATGGTGAACCAACGTATTCAGCAGCGAAATATAACACCTTGTCCCTAATCCTGACTGTGTAAATACTTCATCTCGCTGATACTAGGTTCGATAAGGGTTCCGTAATACTATTGTCAAGTGTAGCGGTGCAGGAACTCGTGTTTGCCGCAACAGAATGGGTTGGGTGTCATGGATCGGAATCGATTCATCCGGGCTTGGGAGAATCGTGATAGAACTTTAAAACGAGAGAATATCAGGAGTAATTGGGAAAACCAGCACTCAGTTGGGTTTGGTGATACGTTCAAATCACGCCATATTTTCCCATCCTCTTCGGAAATAAAGGGCTTAGAGCAGATCCGACAAGATAAGACGTTGGCAAGGTCGAGAAATGAGGCGAGAGTGCGGATACAGCGGGAGGAGCCTTTGCTCCGCGTCGAAAATGGGGCTTATTCTGGTCAGTATGCGTGTCTAAAGTGATGAACCGCAGGAACTTAGCTGCATCATCTTGCGCTGAGCGATGGTTCAACGAGCACAGGGAGGCCCTTGGAGAAAGTTTATAGTGTGCGTAACGGGCCACAACGGGAGATGCGTTAGGCGGGAGCAGGAAACGATCAAGACAGGAAGCCAGAGACATAGCTTGATATTTGACAACAATAGGGCTGAAAGATGACCTAAATCAGCTTTGGCTGCGTGATCTCCATTATGTGTTTTGAAGAATAACATTCAAATGGGCATCTCATGGTAGTTTCCAAGTAGGATTAGGACGTGCGTCGAGAAGCACAGGGCAGCGTCGTGGCTGCCGTGGCGTCGATCATAAGAAGTGAAAAGTGACAGGGCACTTCGCTACGACGACTGACAATCCAACAACCAGGTTGACCAACTCAATCGCTAATACTACTGGGCAATAGCCTCGGATTATCCGTGCCTATACATGAAAATGATTCAAGGGCGATGCTGCATGATGGCCACACGTTTCATTGAAGCAGTCAGCTCAACATGGCCGGAAAGACGGTTTCCACATCTGGTACACGATGCTCAAGCCCACAGCAGCGGAGCATCGAATCGAGGAGATTAATTTTGCACGTCCTGCAGGGATAGGTTACTTTGCGTTTCTTTTGTTCTGAGGCCGTACTTGTGTACCCAATGTTCCGCAATCTTTCCTAGATGCTAATCTGCTACAAAGCAAAAAATGAAGTATGGAGACGGTGTTGACACAAAAGATCTTTTCGAGTCGTAAGCAAGGGCATCTAAGTCCCGTGTGGCGCTTGAATTCGAAACGCGTGCATATATCCTCGGTGGTTCCACGGCCCTTCTCGAGGAAGAACGGTCGACATCTCTCCCACGGTGACCAACTGTGCAGGGTAGAATGGAGAACAGGCAGCTATCCGCGGTACCTTGGTTACAAGAATGCTAGGCATGTGTAGACGCATGGATGAGATTCGAGCGGTGAAATGGGGTGCACGAGATGCAACAGCGGAATGCGTGTCGAGGATCTAGCTTCGGTCCTTCTGCTTGACGCATCAGTGGCACACACTAGCGGACGAGAAAGAAAGGCGGCAAGTAAAAGGTGTTGAGAGCCAAGGGTCCTCAAAAAAGACGGCGGGACCTGAGATATAAAAGGGCCTTCTGTCTCTGTCGTTCATGCACATCCACAACCCATTTGAACTTCACGTCTGAACTCCAATCGAATTCCACCTAAAACGTCTTTCTTTGAATTCTTCTCGTGCTCTTTTTGCCTCCTTTTCCATACCATCACAATGTGCCATCAAACTCCCACCGACAAGGTTACCGTCAACTCCATGAACACTGACGAAGGAGTCAGAACTTTGCCGGTTTGTTTGCACTGCTCTTTGTCATCTCAATTTTGTGAACATACTAACGGTTATCTCAGGTTCCCGGACGCCGTTGCCCAGCTTGCTTGGAGAGGGGTGAAACCATTTGGGTCATCCCGGGGAAGTGCTGCCCTCAATGCGGCACCCCAGTTAATTAGTCGGTTTTCTCAAGTAAGTAGCAATGTTCACGCTATTTTGGGGGCGAAGATGCTGATTACAGGTCGAAGGGGCTCAGCAGGCTATCTAAGGCCTCAGGATCGTTTCGGTATCCGTCGGCAAGCGATCATGGGATTTCGGGTGATTGATGTGCGAAGTTTCTGAGACGGTAATATTGGCTGTATTTCCAGGAGTAGGACGTATGGAGTTGTCATCGAATTGGTTTCTTTGGGGAGACGATCTGTGCATATAGGCGAATCAAAAACTGTCCTCGTTTTGCCAATGCTGTTCTTTGGCGTAAACTCGCATGATATTGTAAAGAAACGATGCTGTCAATGTGATGATTGCTTATTACCGACAGGCCAAGCGAAGTTGGTCAATCTTCCTGCAAGCTGCTTGTGCGTAGGCTTAGATCTGACCAAGACCAAACAACTGAACATAACGTAATCGAGATACCTATTGGAGGCCGGTGGCACATAAAAATATTGTGACAAGAATGCATGGGAATCAATGATGAAGGTAGAAACACAAATCGCCAGTATTGTCCCCAATCTGGCTAGGTCGAATAGGTAGCTCACTGTTCGCGAAAGACGCAACATCGCAGCAGACTTTCATCCTCTAAGAACCTCTCAAAGGGATCAAGTCCATGAAGCGGAGGAATCCGATCAAGGACGTATTGTGTGATATCTTGTGCGCCTAGCGCACGCAAGCCTCGTTCAATTGCGTCTCTTGACTGTAGATAGGATGAATAAGCGGAGAAGTTTACCAAAGAAAGAGATGCAAACGGACCTCTTCTGGCCACCAAGTGATTGTTAACAAAGATGAAGCTGTATATGGACCTTGCGCAGGTCGACCAGAGGCTTGTCTAGGTTCGTTATGGAGTGAGACCTTGCTGTTGTATCCTCGAACGATGCCTAGCTGTGGAGATGGACGGAGACGAATGTATTCCTTCCAATTCAGGTAATTGTCAGATGTTCCAATACCAAAGCTACTATGGGATGGGAAAACCGAATCGAGACCTGGTAAGTCGGGAAGACGTGAGAACTTGGCTGGAATGTCTTGAATGGATGTTGTCATGTTATTTTCGGTGTGGCCGTTGTCTTGCCGGTGATGACAAAAGGTAAGCGAATGATCTCCAACGAATAAGAGGTAGGGGAAATAGATTATACCCACAGGTATCATCGGCGGGGATACTACTGAGATGGTCTACACTTTTAGATCTGGACCTGGTGAACTGTGACATACATTTGCAACGGCAGTAGGAAGACATGGTAAGTCTTTAATGTAAATAATAATTCAACAAGAAACGAGGGTAGCGAAAAGGAGGGGTTCGTAGGACGCAGGGTTTATAATCTGTATTACCAGTACTGGGGACCGCTCTGAACGTAGGGCTAGCTCAAGTGAACCAATAAAAGGTAGAAATTGAAGCAAAAGCCACAATACTGCGAGAATGGGGGGTAGGTGCTCTTTTGGTGGAAAGACAAGAGAAGGATAGAGTTCAGCTGCCAGACACCTGTCCAATACCTAGCGAGCTCGAGGTAGTCCTGGCGACACCATTTGCAGCTTCACTGTTGCGAGGCAGACACAGCAGTGAGAGTTGAGTGGGATTGCATACTAGGGTCGCATACGTCCGCTGGGAGACGTCAAGCTGTGCATGCAGCAGCTGCAGTATTCTGGACGGTGAGCGACGTCATAAAGGGTAGTGATAACTGAAATAGCTTGTGAGCAGAGGTAAACCCAGCGCACACTCGGCGTATAATCTTGAATTTGCGACGACGACAGTGGAAGAAGTCCAATTAAGGAGCGAAGAGCGTTGTAAGATTTTCCCCTTCGACCGGCCAAGTCTCTGTATCGATCGAGAACATTATGGAGCAATAATTGTCTCGGTTGATCGTATAGACCTGCGGCACTTATCAGGCATGAGCGAATAACAGTCCGAAGCTCAGTCAATACCCAAAACGGGATCCGGTGTGGACATGTATCATGCGATGCTCTTTTCAGCAGCAAAGATAGCTACGCGAGTGCACACAGCCAAGCGAGCAGACGTTGCGGGAAAATCCACAGGCTAGCATCTTTGCTGATTATGAAGTCATGAAAGCACAACTTCGGTGTAAAAGAGCACCGAAGCGGCCCTCTCGCCACATAGCTAGATGAACAGGTGTTCATCGATCATCCTCTGGCCAAGTGATCCACTTCACAAGCGGATTCGAATTGTCCATCACAGTGGTATGGAGTTTATCAGAGCAAGGCCCATCATGGTAGAATGATGATGATCGAGCAAGGCTTCAAGCCTGGATAAGCCGGAGGGTTTCACAGGAGAATAAACGAGGCGTTAAAGTGAGGCTTTCCAGAGTGAGGCAAAGAGAATCTGTCGTCTGGGGGAACGCGCTGCCGCATGCGTATACTTAGCTGAGAAATGATCTGCAAAAGTGTTAACCTTCCATGCTTTCCATGCGGAGGAGATTGTTGTGTGATACCAACCGATCATGGCCATTCACTTCGCCCATGAAACTTAGTCTTGGAGTTAGCCCAATCACCTCCCCCGAACCAGAGTCAATAATTCCATGGTTTCAGAACGCTTCTAGAAATATGCGCAAGATGCCAGCGTTTAAGGCTATGGTTGGGGTGGGTCCTTGAGCATGAAGAGGGGAGGTTAGACACTCGCGGAGAGGCTGAACGTTGAAAATGCCATGCCAAGCATCCGACTTACGTGCCCTCCCAACCCCTGAGGTTTGCGGTTTCAACGCCTTCCGCCTTCGAACCGTTCTTCAAGGTTCAAGGAGCACTCTAAATTTCCCTTCAAGTTCTTTCTTATTATCGGATCTTCTTATTCTCAACTATTTCTATAACGCTAAGGTCATTCAGTGTCAAACCCTGCTAGATACTTTCAATTTCACAATTCATTCCCTATAAGCGAATAGTTTTATAATCACGGTTTCAATTCCATCATATTGTCAAGCAATAGCGATGCCAAGTTTCCTAGAATCCAAGTCTAAAACTTATAATTGTCTAAGAGGAATGCCCTCGATTCTCCCCAGCAATCCCCACTCTCGCAGCACAGATCTGCCAGCTTCAAATCCTTGATCACTCCTACAAGAACATTCCAGCCGCAGACCTAAAATCCAAAACCGCCAACATACCCATCCCCACCTTCGAAACCCCTGTGGCACCACCTAACCCAGATAGGCAGCACTACCACTGCCCGTCGCACTAGCACTCGTATCTGCACTTCTCCATTGGGGGTCCCACCGTGCTCTTATTTGCCACCAAAGTCAAATTTCCATTACCAAAAATCGGTATATAATTCGCTGATTGATCTGGCTGACAATCCATCAAGTCCCCAACCGTCTGCTCCTGCGCCAAATAATGCAAATAGCAATCCTCCCTCGTCGATTTTGGATCCGTCGCTCGCGCTGGTCCGTAGGCAATGACTTCTTGGCTGCGACAGCAGTTGTACATGTAGTAGAAGGTGCGAGAGTTGTTGACTGAGTTCCTGATGACGCATGCTAGCCGATTACCTGGGATTGTTTGGATACCGGAACCACATGAGCGGGATACGCCTGTGATTATGGAGACGGCGCGTGCGAGTGAGGGTGTGACAAAGGATGAGGAGGAGGTTGTGATACGGAAGGTACGGGTGTTGGAGATGGTTGGGATGGATGTTGAGGTCATTTTGGTTTGGTGAGAAGTGAAGATTGAAGACTTATGGAAGGAACTTGAGATGAAATGAAAATTTTTCAAGAAAAAGCAAACGAATTGTCGTGCCCATAAATCCTTATATCACCATCCAGTGTTTACAGGCTTCCATCAGCAACGAGCCAACTCAGCTTACATACAAACTGCACTCAACTTTCAAACAGAAGCAAGAAACACCCCGATCGCCACCGCTACTGTCACCGAGCCTCCAAGTCACGCGATAATCTCTCTAACTCTATCTAATCATCTTGGAGTTCACGCTCAGCCTTGCGCCGCCTGTTTCTCCGCATTCCTTCGTTTCTGGATCGACATGGCGTTATGGCTAACGACAGTGTCGTGTGCCTTGGCCATTGTCACTGGTTCGAAGTCCGACGGATCGGGGAATAGTGTGTTTGACTGCCGATGCAAAAGTCGACATCATGATGTGTCCTCTTAGTATATAACACAGAAATTGACAAGAACTAGGGTAATAATGACCAAGGAATGGTGATAATTCTGGGTCATCTCATTACTTCTCCCTAATTCTTCCACAAGGCTGTCCTAGCATCTTAAGATTCGATTCACCTATCTCTAAATTACCCTCAATTATGCCTTGTCCATAATCCTCCTATACTTTCTTACACTGCTGCAATAGCTGCAATAGCAAAACCTCGCTCTGCGAGTTCTACGACCGAAGAAGAGCCGTCTACAAACAATCCTAAAAACAGTTCCCATCTCATCCTCACTTCCACATCGAGCATACTCTTCTGCGCTCACCACCCCTTTCGTCCATTCGCATGAACGCCCGTTTCATGCGAATAAACCCGCACCCATCAGCCATCGTACACAACGGCCCGCATCGATTTGAAACTCGTCATCGGTCTTCATCCGTTTCATCTGTCGCTGCGCCACTACCCATATCGAGGCCCCTTGCCCTATCCCTCTTTCCTCTTTTGCGACACTCGAACTTTGTCAACTTCAAAGATGCAGCTGCACCTCAACTTCATATCCTTTTGAGGAGCCGTGAAGATGAAAAAAAGGGGTTGATACACGTCATGACTCCATGAGCGATTTGCCTAGTGTATAGGGCTGGCGTTGCCATGGTTTCCCCTACCTGGTTTGGGAAGTGAACTGTGCCAGGCTAGCCCTTGGGCGATTCGCTTGTGGGACACCGGAGCCGTCGCATAACTGGTGTATTATGTGTAAGCGAGGTCACAACTCCACATCTTTCTTCATTCTTTTGCCCTTGAACTTGAAATTGGAGGAAGGATTTCGGGATTGAAGATCTTGCCGTGGTAATGCGTGATGCGAGCAGGAGGGAGGGAAGAGATGAAATTGGGAGTGCAAGGGATAGTTGGACGTATTCGTATTGTTTTGTGGCTGTTCATTGGATAGGCCTGATGGGTTACAGATATTTGGGGTAGAGTATGAGTGTGGATGCTTGCTTTGCACAAGGAATTAAGGGCATTACGGTCACTTTACGGTAGTTTCCGTATTCTCTAGACTCTGGGTGCTATGAAGGTGTCGTTATTTGTTTATACAAAACTCCCAAGATTTGTATGGTATTTAGGATCCCTTTTCCATACCACGACGTAACAGAACTTGGCCTCGAGGATCCAAGTATCTCTGCATCGAGGTCTGAAGCCAGTCTCACATACTTGACAGTCTACATATCAAGATTCGGACAGGAAGCTGAAGTAAGATTGAATGTCTCAGGGATCAATTTCCTTCTGTTTACAATTTCCAACCTCACCGTTCTTCCACCTACTAAAAACCAGTCACTGTCCATTATCTTGCTTCATTGACCGTTCAGGCCAGCTACTTGGCTTCATCATCCTCTACAATTCTGAGCGGGAGGTGGCTGAACATCTGAAGCCAGCTAGGCTTATATAAAGCGTATTCGGCTATGTCGTCGGGTAATACACAGGATTGGATACCCCCTCCATCTCCCCCAATCATTGTCTCCCTTCAAAGTGGCGCAAGCCAGCTCCGACGCCGCCGAAGATAGGTAAGCTCCCTAAATAACGCTGCAAATCCCTGTTCCCCGTCATGCCAGCCCAAACAAAAGCTGCCGGTCGTCCTTTTTATCCGCATAAACACGACTTGGTCCTCATCGCATTTCCAACGACCTATTTCGACATACAAGGCCAAAAGGATTGAGAATTCAATGCTAAATCAGGTTGTAATTTAGACTCGGAAGCGCCCCAGCTCTCTCTGAACCTAGAGAGAGAGGATGACATGAACAGCTCTGTTTGGAGCTACGACGACGCACTCAAAGCTGCCCGCACCACCGCACCACCCCCGAAAATCATGGTTTCTGCCCCACGACAACAATCTGGCCCACTGGCCGTCGACACCTCCAACTCCCCAGACATGAGCCAGAATCCCTCCCCATGGCGGACCAATCCGCATTCGGCGCCGCAAAACACGAAGACATCGCAATATATCGATAAGATCACCTCCGAAAATGACCGCCTCCGACGAGAGCTCAAAGCGGAGCGATTAGCCCGCGAGGATGAAGCAAAGCGTCTTGGAGCTGCTCGAGCCAAAGAGCAAGATTCCCGAGCAGAATATCAGCATTTGCAGGTATTGGCGGATGCGAATGCGCGAGCAATCGAGCGGAAGGACCGGAAATTGGAGGAATTGAGGATGGCGTTGGAGGCGGAGCAGAAGAGGCGAGTAGCGGCGGAACAGAGGGCAGATGAAGCGTTGAAGCTGCTGGGGGACACGCGATCGGAGACGCAACGACATCTTGCGACAGCCTATGAATTGCAGCATCGAGCAGAAGCGAATGCAGACGCCGCGAGAGACGGATACAAACGCATCATTGACGGCTACGAGAGGAAGGTGCGTGCGATCAATGAGGAGCTTAATGAGATGAGGAGGGAACGGATTGAGGATGCGGACAAGATCAAGCGACAGGCGATTATTAGCGATCAACTCCAGCATGAAATGGCCCGCACGCTCAGGACGGAGGATAAAATGGAGGATATGATGGGCAAGTACAAGCGGGAGCACCGCAAGGAGGTTGATGCGCTAGTGAAGGAGGCCGAACGATTACGAATTGCCATCCCGACGAAGGAGAAGGAGGCTAAAAAGTTGGTGGAGTCGATGCAGGAGACCCGCGACAAGATGAAGTGGGTAATGGCTGTCAAAAAGTCCCAGGGGTGATCCAGTTCGAGGGGTGCTTGCTGAGCTTCAGGAAGGGCAGTAACGACTTTAATGATGATTCCAAAGGTTTTTGGGTTAGAACGGATGGGATCTGTACGATATCTTCCCTCGGCGTTTGAATTCTGAGCATTAAAGGGGTTCATGAGCATGGGCATCGCCGGGAATGGGTGGACTTTCTCTTCTTTTCGTGCGGCAGAGCATATATATTTGGTGGCAGCAAACCGGCTTGCTGAATTCTCCCTTTGTCCCATTCTGATGGACATAATGCATCTGCATGTTCTCCGTAAACTCTCAATTCGGTTTCGGGACAGTCGTTTTGGCGTCTGGTAGAGCATTCTTCATGTTCTGTATCATGTATGAGCTGTTTCCTGTGCTGCTGGGGCCACTAGGCTCACCGCCAACTCCCCTTAATCCATCTCCGTCCTCCACAAACTCTTCTTCGCGGCACCCAGAACGGACCCGACAGGAGGCATGAGAGCGGAAACAGTCGCCTTTTTTCAGAGGCCCAGGCTGATCCTTTCGTCCACCACCCGCAATCCACCCCCCAGCCATAGGGATCCAACTTGTCCTCGTGCGCCACCACAACAACACAAGGCATAACATTCCCCAGAGGTTTATTCTGGTATTTCCCATACAGCCAGAAGAATCGTACTGATTGCCTCGAGACAAGTTTCCTTGTCGATCATCTTGTTGTGGTTCTCTTTTCAAGCAGCTCCTGCGATCCTTTCTGCTGCGACACCACCGCAAGCAAGATATTCGATGTGCGACGACGGCTTTGGACAATCCAGACATGGGTAAAGAGGATTGTGATTTCTAGGGAAAACCGGGAAGAAGGCACTCATGACTGACTCCCGGTCCAAATTGAGATGCGGCGACGACGACAACAATCCAGACATAGGCCAAAGGGATCTTTTATCTTTGGGTGAACGAAGAAGAAACTCTCATGACTGACTCCCAGTCCAAATTCAGAGACACGGATTCCATACAGATTTGAACGCCCCGTTTTGGAGACTCCAGGTCATCATATAGCGCACCTCGAAATTCTAGCCCAAGACAACAGGCATAGAGTTCCTGAAAGTACATTTGGAAACAGGGATTCATATCATTTGGAGGTGCCTGATTCGGAAACTTCCAGGACATCAAATGTCGGACCAGGATATTCTGCTCGGGATAGCAGACATGAAGATGCTCGTTCCAGACTTGGAAACAGGGATCCATATCACCTGACTACACATAATTTTGGAGCTTCCAGGCTATACTATTGTCGCACCACAAAATTTTGGCGAATGGGTAACGCTGGACTAGTGACTGGTCCAAGCCTAGCGAAGTCCCACAGGCCTTTCTGAAGCCCACCAAAAGGACACCAACCACATAACGAAATTGACAGCCTATTTTGGCTTGAAATGAAGGATCCTCCAGACAGGAGACTAGTTTCCCATTCAGTGGAGGGGGCTTCAATTCTGGACCATAGGGTATTTGGAAAGAGCAGGGAAAAGAAACCCAGCTATGCCAGCTATCATAACATATTTTTGGATATATCAGGTTTTGGGTGGCTTCAAAGGGGTTCCAAAGCCAATTTGCGCTCCAGGCATGGCCAGTTTTTTATGCGGTATATGCCCTGACAGTTTTGGCCCAAAAATCCAACCATGGCAAAATTGATCGAGCTCTCATAGACAAATAGAACCTGAATGGCTTCAGAGAAGAAATAGGATCCATAAGGACTGTAGAATCAGGATTGTGGGTGGCTTCAACCTAGGAAATAGGGTCCACACAAATCTGTATAGCCAACGGGATGACTCCAGGCACAGGCAAGAGAACAATGCAAGATTTCCTCCGTATCTAACCAGATGTCAGTAGGTGGCAAAAAGATTCCAGGTCAAGACCTACTTTCAGCACCCTTCAAGCCAGGCACCAAAATCCAGCCACATGGCGTCACTGTCGTGAAGATTTGGTATTCAGGGCCCGGCTGGCTTCAACGGGGTGGACGGGTTGTACGACAGTGTGGATGGCTTCAGGCTAGGTCAAGAGGAGCACGAGTTATCTGAAGGGGGTCTAGGCAGATATCAGTAGGGGTTAAAGGTTCCAGGTCACGAAAATCCAGGCACCAGCAAAAGAAGAAACTTGTTTTGGTATTATACTGGCCTGGGTGCCTCCCATCCATGTAACAAAGACCAATCGGTCTTTAGAAAAGACCACGGAAATGTTCAGGCTTGATTTTTGGACCATTGTCCGAACTCTTTGGCTGGTTTCTTGAATGAAAGAGGGATCGAAAAGGCCCTCCTTTTTATACAGCTAGTCACAAAAAGTCTGTTCCGATCAACGTTTTCTCACAAAACTCACCCTCTCCTATAAACAATGTCTCTACTTGTACTTTTAATTTCTTTTTAAAAAATTAATTACAATTGAAAATAAGTTAAATATCTAATATTTAATTAAATAATAAAATTTTATAATGTAATTATTAAATAATTCATATATAAAGTAGGTTGATACAGCTAAACTTGTTATTTATATACAAAATTAGGCGAAAATTAAAGAGAATCATTTTTTGAAACATGCGCCAAATGATAATAAACAAATTGTATTTATTTTTTGGTTGGGATTTTTATGTGGTAAAGGAGCACTTTTTCGCGGAAATCATGTACTCGGGACAGACTTTTTGTATAGTACTATAGACCAAAGTTCGGTGTCACGAATGGGACCCAAATGGACTCAAAGGGACCTTTCAGGTGACCGTCAGGACCGACTTGGAAGGGAACAAAGGAATTTCTATATAAAAGACCCGACCAAGTCCCGCAGGAATCTTATGGTTCGTTCTTGGAATTACTTCGCACTCCACACTGCTAGTTCACCCTATCTGCCAGTTTATTGCACACCATATTCTTTACATTCGGCGGATCGAGCTCAACGCCGGGGAACGGCGCCAACAGCCAGCAGAGCCGGATGACACTATCGTCGACGTCGTCGCTATCTCAGGAAATGGTCGAGGCTCATACGAAGGTCAGGAGATGCAGACGATGGACGAGGTTTGTTGATGTGGTTGGATGTCGGAGGTGGGAAAGGAAAGGGCGGGGAGACTTTATTGTCATGGAGCCATTTGGCCTTCTGAAGCAGCATACCGCCGCAATAGCATGGCTAACTGCGCTTCATCTCTTCAAACATCACATCTACGCTTGGTTTACTGACCCAGGAGAAATAACTTAGGAATTTACATGGAGGATAAACTTACGGTGTCTTTACAGCACTGGCAGCATTGGCTAGGCATGGAAGAGCAACGTTTCTAGGACACTGATTGCCTGCATACCCTCCTGACTTGCCATCAACGCCGTTGAGCTCGTGATAGAGCGTATTCGAAGCTCCTACTGGATGTGAAGCTATCTAGAAGGGGCTGGAGGGGGTCTGCTATGCACAAATGACTAAAATCTTGCCTATCCGACACTTGGGAGCGGTCGAACTGGACCCCCGCGGCCGCCGCAGCCTCTCCGCAGCCTCACAATGCATCCTACATATATTGACGCCGGCCCTGACTTATTGAACATTGGAACTCGACAACTCGATGTGACTTGTGCAATCGAGAGTGTTGGCGATATTGGTGAAGGAGTTTCGGGGGCTAATGACTCTTCGACAGGGCTGGCCACAAAGGGCTACCCGAGCCGATTCTGCAGCCAAGCTCATCCCGCATCTGCCATTCCTCGCATTTTCTTTCGCTTTCTCGCAGCCGCGTCACATTGACTGCCTAGAGCATCTCCAACGGCTTTAGAGTCATTGTCCAACAGAATACAGGCTGTGACTGACCAATGAGTTGACCTGGCGCTCTGGGCCCGCAGAGCAATATCCCACAAAATACACTCCGCCCTTTGAAGCCGCCATTGGTCCGCCGTATGACCTGGAAATGGCAGCGAACTACAAGCAACGAGAGCAACTCTCACCCTGCATTATCAAGCTTTCAGCCCTGAACATGGCCCACGCGCGTACACCAACTATGACTTGGTCATCTGGATATCGCGCGAGCATGCCTAAAGCAGATATCAATGCAGCCCCAGCAATTGCTTCGATCCCACAAACGTCATGGCTAATGCATATATGAGCGATAGGAGCACAGCTTTATCCCTGCCCATGATGCACCTTAGACATCCAGGAGCCTGCTCGAAAAGGATGGGACTACAAATCTTACGTAGACATATAAGATGCATTAGGCTAGGCAACGAATCCGCATCACCACCTTGACGATCAATTACATACGACTTCAACTGAATCTACATACTTCTTCTCGAATTATCTAGGCAGTTCTGAATACGTATCTTCGCCTTCTCCATACTCAAAATTACGTACCTTTCCACCATCCACTCTCAGAACCACCCGCATAGGGCCGCGACGAGAACTACGTACACTTGCCTCAAACTGTCCTCCGATTCCTTACAAATACCACTCCTCGAAGCAATTCAAGTCCTCCAGCAAGCGCAACCTTTCGAGCGATCCAGCATCTGATAAACCAACAACATCTCCGAGAAGGAATCCTAGTCTCACTTCGCCGAAGACAACATTCTCGGTCTAAATTCGCAAGATTTTATAAGATAAGATTGTAAACCATGCCAGGAGACTTTGTCGCATCCCCCAGACATCCTGTTTCCAGTGAACCTCTTGGTTTCGTGGCTCAGCAATTCAGAACCTCTTCTTCATCCTTAGACTCAAAGGGAAAGGATAGCAAGGCAAAAGAGACCCAACAACAAAGCGGACCCTCGCTCGAATCTCACGATTCGGTTGCGCAGGAGAAACAAAGGTACATGCTTGCCTATTTTCATGCTTCTTAATGTCCCTCCAAACCGAAGGCTGGAATGCGACTGAGGGCTGATGGTCATGAGTACTAATGGGGGGTTCAGGGCATCAGAAAGTTCATCGCCGAAGTCGTCATTTGCATCCGCCCTCGACAAAGCAAAGCGCAAACTTTCACCTTCCTCCAGCAAGGACAAGTCCATCCTTGCTGGATCGGAAGAAGAGTACGAGAAACTAAAGAGGAAGGAGGCGGAGAAGGCGAAGCGAAGAGAAGAGTACGAAAAACTGGGATTGGGAAATAAGGTTAGGTTTGGACAAGGGGGTATACAGATGGGTGGGTAGAGTCTTGCCACTTTCCGGTTTGATGTGGGGTATCTTAAGGGTGCGTTGAGAGTGTTAATCTCCGCATTGGTAGATGGGACTTAATGTATTTGTGGATATTGCAAGCCCTATCCAAATATGTCGTAAATTCGAGTAATGAACCTGATCCTTTTGGCTGACCCCCTTGATTGAGGTGAGAGGCAAAAGGCTCTTTCCATCATAACCTCCCCTTTTTATGGCTTCAGCGCCTTTTTGTGAGTGCAGAAGGTCCCTTGGACGTGGGCTGGAGCATACAGAGTATGTTGGTGTAATCATAATAATTCTCATGTCTTCCTTCCAGAATTCGATACTCGATGGTAGCTTCTCATCTCCTCTCCTTTTGCCCCCTTCCCCGTCAATCCAATTGTCGGGCCCAAGCATGCAAGCAACAAGATAAAACACACCGCTTCCACAGTCGGTATTGCACCTGACTACCGACTCCCTCTGCTGTGTTCTGCTTTTGATCCGTTCCCGAATTCTTCCTTCCACAATCATCTCAGCAGACACCAACGCTAAGACATTCTCAACACTCGCAAATTTTCTAAATCCGGCATTCTACCGTCTCAAATCACATGTGAACTGCATGTACCAGTGCTCTGGGTTGTGGGGTTGAAAAGAAGGTGAAGAGATGAAGAGACCGCCTTTTTGCTATGGGGATCCGCTGCTTACAGTGTTGTGACAGGGGCCTGGGAGCGGTGACAAGGGCTTGGGAGCGGGATGGGTTTGGGCTTGATGGTGCTTGGTATGCAGGAACATCAAATATCGCCACGTCATGGTATGGGAAGACATGATGGGAGGTGGGATGTGCATATAGGACTAGAATAGAACGAGGATGGTCTTCGTTGTGGAATGGGAGATTATGATATAATTGGAAGGGGTTGAGCGTGCGCTTGAGGATGCATCCGAATCCACGACTAGCAGAGGAAAGAGTAGACCATAGCTTAGAGCTTCCAGTCTAGAGCCCCAAGTTGAGCCTGGGGAAGGAAAGATAATATCCTTGGATACATTCCCATAGTGGGGAAATCACATTGGGATTAGAATTAGATATCGGACGAGAGTAATAGATATCACAAGTCGAAAGAAAAGGAAGGTATGTTCGACAAAGGATATCATTCGGGATTTTATGTACATATCCATGCGGACTCCATCTCCTGATTTTAAATGGAGAGCTCTATAGGTTCGGCGGGTTCTTCGTGCTTCGCTCCAATGGCTGCTCGGACTTGATGGTCCCGTTTCCCAATGCTTCTAGCTTCCTCTCATTGTTCTCGTAAGCCTCTTTCTTGTACTTTTCAATTACCTTGTCGAGGTTGACTTGGCTGCCGGCGGGGACGTTGTACGGGGAGCCGACATTAAAGATCCTGTGACATTCGTGAGCCGTTATTAACACTCCCCTCATCTCCTTGAACCATCACGTCATCCCCAATCTTCTCACCGACTCCCCAAATACCTCCTTATATGATAATACAGCTACTCTGAGACTTATAATGGGAATAATAGACGTACTCAGGAAACTTCAAATCAACATGATCCTGTGGCCTAGTATTCACGAAAAGTGTTCGATCTCGAGCTGCCTGCTCAATCATTTTAACGTGCAAATCATTTCGCGCTGACCAGGTCTCCTCCCAATTGGTGTATTTCTCGATCAACTGTGAGAAATATGGCTTCTCGTCGCCATTGGGTCGCGACATGGAATACACAATGTAGGAGGCGGGGACGAGGGCGAGGGAGCCCCAGAACGCTGGCTATATATCGATAGAAGTCAGCTCAAAGCTTCCAACGTATTATATATCCTATGTGGAAAACCAATGACCCTCAATTGCTGTCCGGGCATAGGTGGAGGGCTGACATACCCCAAAGGACTCGTTTACGGGTTCGTGGCCGTGGCCGTGAGCATGCTTATCATGGGCGTATCGGCGCTGCGATCGTGGGAGTGTGGTTCGGGTTTTCCGGGCAGCAGTTACTGCTGTCCTGCGGAGTGGTTGCATGACGGGTAGACTGGAGAGTGCTGGATATGCGGGAGTTGATGATGGAGCTCTAGAGGTTCGAGCCAAGAGCTCGCTTAATTGGCCTCTGTTTGTGTTAGCGCGGGTTTAGTGCCGGCCTCATCCTTCCCGCGGACAACTCATTCACTCTTGTAGGCTCCAACTTTTGAGTGTTGAGATTTTGGGGAGAGAAAAGAAATTTGAGGCTTCGTAAATAATCAGTGTGCGTGATGACGGGATTGGAAGATTTGAACGAGGACATCCTTTTCCTTGTTCTTCAATATGTGAATTCTCTTAACCCTTTCTCATTGTAACCTACTGACAAAGATGGTGAAGCTTGAAGCCGAGCGTTCAATCTTCTTGCGCCGACTGCGATTAGTATCATGGAGGCTGAAAGATTTCGCTGAATCTCAAATGTTTAAACGAATTACTGTAGGAGACGAGGAAGACCTGATTGATTCCACCAATCGATTCATCGAACGTCTACTGGACCCTAATGACAAACTCTCGCGACATGTAAGAGACTTCACAGTCGCATCTTTTGAAGGAAATGATGCCAGCTCGTGCCTGAATTCAAGTCTCTTTGTCAAGTTGATGGACGGATTTCAAGGTCTCGATTCATTCAGGTTCGCATGAAGTTCATCGCATCCATTTTCATGTCTATATCTCTTATCCACTTAAGAAATATTCTCAGCTGATACATCTCTTTTCAGTTGGAATGTGGATACGCCAATACCTCGAGACATCCTCGATGCGTTTCAAATCCGGTGGCCACACACCCACCTTTGCGTCCGCACCGCAAGATTTGACAAAGTACTCTTCTCTTTTCCCCAGCTCTACCAGCTCGACATCTCCGTACCATGCAAAGAACGCCATTCCGTTAATACTTTGTCGCTCTTCCGTAAGCTGAAGGAGATTCTGGTGCAAAGTTCTAGCCTTCGTGTACTTTCACTCAATATACACCGAGACCCTTATATACATCGGCTTGGGCTTGCAGAGGTAGATAGAGGCTCTTTAAACTTGCCTTTGGATCCCGGTGATCAACTTCCTCCACTGGAGGAACTGACAATAGAAGCACGGGACTATGACATGAACACAGAATACTGTGGCCGGTGGTTCGAGTGTATGGACTGGAAGAAACTATGCCGCCTGAAGTTCAAGAGTTGGTGTCCACATGAATTTTTCATGTTTTTCACAAACAAAATTCCTAACGTGGAATCGCTGCAATTTGGCTACTTCCGAGGACGTTCCAGGGGTATTAGTATCTTCGCCGGTGAAGCTCAAGGCCTCAATGTTGCTGGGACTTTCATTATTTCTGTCAACTCTTTGAGGGAACTGATCATCCAAGCCCAAGGGACAAACTTTTATGAGAGTCCATGGGATGTTATTGCACAGAAACACGGCGATTCGATGAGACGTCTGACTATAGCCTGCCATGATTCTGATCTGCTGATGGAGTCTACCATGGACATGAAAGGCTTAGAGATGTTAAGTTCTTACTTCCCATTTCTACAAAACCTAGACCTTGTGCTTTCCCTGACACGGGATTACAAGAGTGGAGGATACGCTTGGGTACGTGGTTCCCTCGCACAAGTCACCACTCTTCATGCTGCTAACTTGACCAGCCTGCTGGAACCATCACAGCTCTAGGTCAACTCAACTTCCTTAAATCTCTCAAGATCTCCGCAAGACTTCAAATGGAGGGTGATCGCCCTCTAATGGTATGCATTTTGCCCTATTCTCGAGGGCTAGTTATCGAACTATGGAATGCTTTTTTCGAACATGACCCCACGAGCGAGCTCATCACCGTGATTGTTCGCTTCTGGCGTTGGGAAGACAGCGGCCCACTCCCTTTCGAAGAACACTCAACTGTGCGTATGCGGACGAACGAAGTGGTGTACGTTGGAAGCAAGCCGAATGGCGAATTGAAGGTTACAATTCACGGAGACCTCGGCAATCTCAAATGATACAATAAGAAGCATAAGCCTAGTATATTTTTTGGAAGGTTAGCCTGCGTTCTGGGATGGTGAAAGTGAGATAGAAAAAGTATGGCGCTCATTACCATAACAGCCTCACGCCGCTGTCCACGTGACGCGGAGCTCGCGATCTTAACTAGATATGAACCTCGGCATCTTTCTCTCCTGCAACGTCGTACCCCACACAACCAAGCTCCTTCTACCACAACAGCAATCAAGGCACGGTAGACCAAGTAATCTGTGCATATGTCGGCCGGAGCTACATAAGCTTCCAATTTTTCTATTTCGGAGGGGGGAATTCTTCATCACTCGATTAGCCCTTTCCGATTTCTCTGATTTCCTTGTCTCACAAATCCACAAGCTAGAATTCTCCTTCATCAAGCTTAATTTGTATTGTCTCTTAATCGATTGAATTATTTTCTCGAATTGGCTGTTTACTAAAATGTCATCCTACACCTCGGTTCATCTTGCCGAGCGACCAAAAGACCGCATCGTACCTGGTCAAACCTTCACGACAAAGCAGCAACCCACCCCCAATGCCTCATCCCTCAAAGATGGCGAAGTTCTTTTCCAAACCCTCTACCTGTCCCTCGATCCTGCAATGCGCAGTTGGCTAAATCCCACTCGCTCGTACATTCCACCAGTCCAAATCGGAGAAGTCATGCGTGGATACGGAATCGGCATCATCAACGCCTCTAAATCCTCAAAGTTTCCTGTCGGAAGTTATGCTTCGGGTATGTGTGGATGGTCCGAGTACGCTGTTTTCAAGGAGAATCAACTCGAAGCTTTAGAGCTGCCCGAGGGTGCTGTCCCGACGGATGTGTTGGGTGTTCTGGGGATGACTGGCCTGACGGCGTATTTCGGGATTCTGGACGTTGGACAGGTTAAGGCTGGAGACTTCGTGGTTGTTTCCGGAGCAGCCGGCGCCACGGGGAGTGTGGTAGGTCAGATTGCGAAGATTAAAGGCGCGAGGGTCTTGGGGTTGGCGGGTGGTGAGGATAAGGTGAGGTGGTTGAAGGACGAATTGGGGTTTGATGATGCATTGAATTATAAAGACCCGGACTTTGCGAAGAAGTTCCGAGAGGCGACAAAGGGACTGATTGATGTCTACTTCGACAACGGTATGTTCTACCTCTGAAGTTAAGTGGATGATCAGACCTAATCAGCAGCAGTTGGCGGAGAGATCTTGGACATGGCTCTCGCAAGAGCGAAACCACACGCCCGATTTGTTCAGTGCGGAGCTATCAGCGAGTACAACAAACAAAAACCACAGGGCTTGAAGGTAAAAAAGTGTCTGAGTTGAGATTGATTTTATACTAACAGTAGACAGAACTATCTTATGCTCATCTCTATGCGCATTCGGTAAGACTTTTCGATTGCGTCTTTTTTTTGAAGCTAATGTTTGGCAGGATGCAAGGCTTCATCGTAACAGACTACGCAAAGCAGTTCTCTGAAGCAAAGAAGCAGCTTGCGCAGTGGCTGTCTGAGGGCAAGCTCAAGCGGAAAGAAACCATCGTCAAGGGAGGCCTTCCGAAGGCGGAGCAGGCGCTAGTGGATTTGTTCAATGGTGCAAATACTGGTAAGTCGCTTGGGCGAGGAACTGAGAAGGCGGATACCGACTTTTACAGGCAAATTACTGGTCGAGGTCGCAAAGCCTACCAATGTAAAAGCGAAGTTGTGAATGAAAGAATAGGTTCGCATTGTACGATAAGATTTTAGGTCGAAGTATAGATATTCCTTACTATAGTCAGGCTACCATCATCCCACAATATTCATCGTCTTCTTCACTGTCTCGACAATGAAGCTTGCGTACTCAATTTCTCATTTACATCAAATGCTCAGCTGATTACAAAATAGCCGCTTTGTGCCTTCAATATTCGTCCATGCTTAGTTTGATGGTCATATTGAGGGAGAGGAAAAGGTTACGAACGCAACCGCATGAACTCGGATCGAAAATGGAAAGTCTTTTCTCCGTTCAAGCCACTTCCACCTTCTCCACGACCCGTTTCATGCGTCTTTCCTCACATTAAGAGCATCAATCAACCAATGAGGTTCTCTCTGCATAAAGCCCCCGCCCCCGGGGAATAATCCCTCTCGAAGTCACGTGGTCAACGTTCATGGATTATAAATGCCAGTTTCGTATCGTTGTCAGATTACTGACGGCTGAACAATCGCATTCGGGTCTCCAACGCTCTATCACTATTACTCGAAGCATGCATTATGTACGATACTCTAATGTTTATGCTTCTCACAGGCAGCATCAACATTGCCAGCCTTTGTCACATCTTACGTTTTCAAACCGGAATAGGAACAAGTTTCCACCTTTCTAAACTCAATCACAATGGCGCCACGAAGATACGAATCCAGGCCCGTCGATCCATCCCCCCCAGGGCAACCACTACACTTTCACCTTTGCCAACAGAACAGCACCAAACCGTTTCTTCAAGGGAGCCATGACCGAGCGACTCTCCTCATGGCATCCTACTGATCTGTTAAAGCGAGGTATTCTATCAAAAGAACTCATTAACGTCTACCGCCGCTAGGGCGAAGGCGGGCTTGGCAATATCCTGACTGGTAACATGATTGAATTGGATCATTCGGAAGCTGCGGGAAACCCTATCGTTCCGCGTACTGAAGGCCTTTCAGATCCTAGATTTGAGGCCTTTAAAGAACTTGCTACAGCAGCCAAGAAGGAGGGGTCTTCGATTATTGGTCAAGTAAGCCATCCGGGGCGGCAGGTAGAGAGTCGAATTCAAAAGAATCCGATATCTGCAAGCGATGTGCAGCCAGAAGGCAGTGTTATTGGCATGACTTTCAACAAACCGCGCGCAGTGACTCAGGAGGATATTAGTAAGGTCATTGAAGGATTCGCGCATGCTGCTGAGTACTTGGAGAAGACCGGCTATGATGGTATCCAGTTGCATGGTACTCATGGTATGCTCACACCTCATCGATAGTCGGAGACGGAAATCATGACTAATTCAGCACAGGATATCTCCTCGCACAATTCATGTCGGAAACCACCAACAAACGCACCGACAAATACGGCGGTTCCATTGCTAACCGTGCTCGCCTAATCGTTGAAATCACTGAAGCAATCCGCAAACGGATCGCCAAGTCCTTCGTTCTCGGCATCAAGCTTAATAGCGTCGAGTTCCAGGCGAAAGGGTTTCAGCCCGAAGAAGCCCGCGAGCTCTACAAGATCCTCGAGAACCAATTCGATTTGTGGAGCTGTCTGGCGACACTTACGAGGAGCTTACATTTGTGCATAAGCGCGAGTCGACCAAGAAGCGCGAAGCTTTCTTCATGGAGTTCGCAGATTTGATTGTTCCCGCGCTAAAGGAAACGAAAGCGTATGTCACGGGTGGATTCCGGAGTGTAGGGGCGATGGTGGACGCATTGAAGACCGTCGACGGTATCGGTCTCGCTCGTCCAGTTTGCCAGGAGCCGCGTCTTGCTAAAGACATATTATCCGGAAAGGTGAATGCGGTTATTCATCAGCAGCTCGAGGACAGTGACTTCGGTGTGGTTGCGGGAAATCAAATTAGGCAGATGGGCAAGGATTAGGAGCCGTTTGACGGTAGTGATGAGAAGATTGCCTAGGCTTTCTAGAAGGATATGGGAGCTTGGGCTTAGAAATTGAGTGAAGATGCTGGAAAGATAGTGAAGTATAGGTATGTGGATCTTGAGAGTGTTCTTGTTGTGCCATATGGAACCGTTGCTGCATAGATGGTCGAAGTGGCGATGGAGTATTGGCGAGCGGATAGAGCGGAATCCTGCAAGGCATAGACCTGCTAAATTCATATAGAAGTTATAGAGAAAGGGTTCTTCTGTTTAGGCTCGCGACTCCCATTCCAGCTTGGTTGAGGATCCACTTTCATTCATCCACCCGAGGCTGATAAGTAATCATCCCACCAACGCGAAACCAACACCCACAATAATCGTTCCAACAGATTCAAGGCGTCCCATTAATCTTCACGACTCAGTAAGTCTCGATATAATCTCCCTTAAAAATTATGACCTCCATTAACATCCTCTCCTATGTCCATTTTCAAGCCCCGATTCTCTTCTCCTAGCCTCCCTAAATCTTCAGACATGTCCGCACCAACCAAACTCAACTCCTTCATCACCTTCTACACCCCTCCAAACACATATCATAATGAATTGATAATCCTCTGCACCTGACTCGGCGCCACTGCAAGACCCATCTCAAAATACTTCTCCCTCTACAACCACCTCACCCCCAACACCCCCCTCTTACTCATCGAATCTTCGGTCTCCAGCATCACCTTCCCTTATCCAACTCAGCGCAAGAACATCAAAGATGCCTTCAGTGTGGTACTGAACACGCTCTCTTCGTTCAATCCAAAAATCTTCATCCACACTTTCTCCAACAGCGGTGCGAATTCTGCATCATAGCTACGATCATACTTCACCTCTCTTCAGCATCACTACTACTCATCATCCTCCAACCCTTCCAATACAAACCACTCCCTCATTTTCCCATCAACACCAACGCACACAAATCTCCACCACCTCTGATTCTGCACTCCCAAGGTCCTCAGCTCAATCCATCTCACCATTTCTGGAACCTTGGGCCAATACCTCCATCTTCCACCTTCGAATCCTCTATCCAAGTTGAAGAAGATCATTTGACCTTCTGTGAACTCCAGTGCAAAGTAGTCCTCTTCTCCTCTGCGTTGTAGGGAGTCAAGAGAACGGAAGAGGAGGCAGCAGAGAGAGCTCCTGAAGCTGGATTGAGAGTGGCAGTAGTGAAGAGAGGATGTGTGGAGAAGGAGAGCAGGATTGGGATTTCCGAGCTTAGATGCGTGAGGAAGGGAGGTCGATGAACGTTATAAGATGACTTGGAGAGAACAAAGAAGAATCCCATTAGTTGAGGAGGAGAGATAGAGCGAGAATTCGTTCAATGAATCGTGAAAATTGCCTAGGGTAAAATTAGTTTTGGTCCTGAAGAATCAAAATAGGTTTTACAGTCAGTTGTCGAAAGTCTTGCACCAGTTGACCAGTGTGAGGTTTCCCCAAGAACATGAAGTTTCTCAATTATATAGGTAAAGTTGATGACGGGACATCCCCCTCAAAGTTTAGTAGGGTCCCGCTTTGGGCATACTCGCCTCTGCTTTGTGTGGTCACAATATTTTCGCCAATAGATTCACAAGCACGCTGTATGCATCGCGTGCAGCGGCGATCTCAAGGATTCTGCAAGCACGCATATCCAGAGCTATTCCCCCAATATTCACGTCTATCGATCCGTGTTGCCAGCTGCAGCCGCACTTGCTCTATGGCTGCAGACTCCCGAGAAAGAAATAGCGCCTGTCGCCTCTCGCACGGTTTTGCGCTCACATCCTCGTACTCGACCACAAGCTCGAAACCTCAACTTTTGTCGTTGAGCGATAGTCCCATATTGGGCTCCTCATCAAGAGCTAGAGACCGCATATGTCGCTCCTTGCGAGACCACTAACTCCGCTCCTCTTCAAGACTCCAGCGCTCTTCGGAGTCCTGATACCCCGACCCACTATCTCGAGAGACCGGACGATGTGGAGAAGGAGAATCAGAGCATGTAGCGAGTGGCAGCAGTAGCACTGCGGCCATTGAAAAGGATAATGCAAACAGCGGTGCTACTCTACTTATGAAGCCAGGTGATACTAAGGGTTAGCTTGCCATGTCCGCACGGCTGTGGTGAGCGCAGAATACTAACTCTATACAGAGAGTCCAATTATCTCGGACGACTTGTTTGCAGGTGATTCTCGATGTGAGACTGCTGATCTGCCAACGATGAACAGCTGAACGATCTGACGAGATGTATAGTCAACCAAATTGAAACTCCCGATGATTCCGACGATCATATCACCCAGAAACGGAAACAATATTCTGATGGTAGCGACGATCCACGCAAGCTTCGATGCCAGACGCAATCTCGTAGGCCCGACGGGTTTCCTTACCAAGACCAAGGCGAAGCTGTACCTGCGCGAGTCGTCGAATGATTATTTGATTGCTTCAAACCTAGAGGAACTCTCTCGGTTGATTACACAAGGTTTCCCTTAGGTTTTGGTTCTATAGAGATAATTATTCACATCATCCCCCGTTCAATGCATATGTGTGCGGAGTTCATGTGATATCTACATCCCTTCATGAAATAATTCCCTAAGGCGAAAGAGCGGCAATTGAGCGGCTCAAACCCAGTTTCTACTAGTGGCTTCTAAGGTTCTTCTCTGCCATCCCGCCGCCCACCCACGGTCGGATCACACCCCGCACCTTTCCCTGTCCTGGTTGAAGACAGCTTCACTCTCTTCTTCCCTCTTTCCTTTCGCCCTGCATCCCTGCCTTCACTGTGTATCTACCTCACTTTCTCCCACCGACCGCGCCGCTGCCGGGAAGCTGATCCAGCATCACCACCATCCTCTCCCATATGCCTCCCTACCTGACCGTTCAAAAATATGCACACTCCGCTCACTGTGCCGCACTTGTCCTCAGGCTACGCAGAGAACCTGCGCCGGATAGCTCTTTTTGGTTTTTGGTTCCGTGGTTCAGGACAGCCGCTAAAGTTGGCCCTTGGAAGCTTATTACTGCTGTACAGATTGGAAAAGTCCTTGAAGCTGCCAAGCGGTAAAACTGCCCGAAGCTATGACGCCGTAGTTCAGAAACGACATGAGGCGCACCCTTTCTATTTTCGAAGAGCTGCTCGAAAATATTCAAAACTGTGCCACGGAGCCCCTCTCGAATAGGAGACGGCAAACCACGTAGCTGAGCAGGTATACCCAGGAGCCAAGTACTTTGACGGCCAACGACGCCCAGTCACTGATCCTTAAGGTCAGATGCCTCAACCCCTGAGCTAGTGTGAATGAACTGTGCCACTCCAAGCCACCAGTGGTTGCGGCACAGCTTTAGTCCTAGGAGAAAGCACATCATATATTTCCACTAATATCGATGGATTCCCTTGCTCTTATAAAGGTCTCGAGTTATCTAGTTGAAGTTCAACTCCAATTTGGACAGCAAAGCAAATCCGCTATTCTGTTGCATACCGCCCAATGACACAATCCTTGGCATATTCATCGAAAAACTTGCAAATGCCTGCCTCGGGCAGAAAGAGACACCAGTCACCATGGCTGCTGAGTGATCCAGTTAGAGCTTTAACGTATTCTCAATACTCTGGATACCCACCTCCGGCTTCCCAGACAATAATTCCATTGATTTTTGGAGTATCCTCGCTCTCGACAATGAGATTCATCGGACACATATCGCCGTGTGGCATTACAATCCGATGTCCGCTTGGGAGGCTCGCACGAAGATAGTCAACTCGAGTCGGGTCCAACCAGGACTCGCTGAGTAAAAAGTCGATGAACTAGGCTTCGTTGGCAATGGGCGAAGAGCTTATTTTAACAAAACGACGGCTACTTTTGCACACTGGTGGAACTTCTCCCCTAGATATCCTTCTTTTGATGGAATTGGAAGAGCTCTCAATTTGGTGAAAGGTGATTGAGTTGTTCTCGCACATGTTCATTCTTATCGGACGTAAGATCACCCCATATACGATCAAGAGGAACTCCTGGGACGAGAGATATGAAGCTGTAAGAAAAGTGTTCGATTAAAAGCATTCCAAGGGGTACAGGTACTAGAATTTGCTCGGAGTGTTCGCGGATGTGTTGAAGGTTGTCAAGTTCTGTTGTATCCTTGGATTAGTTGATTTGACAACTGTGTCCGGCGAAGTCCGGATAACTGCTCTTGAGAAGTACTGGTAGAGTATCTCGCCTCGTATCAGCATGTCCTTCAGAATCGACCCTAAGTATTTTGGATCACATTTCCCGTTCCTGCAACAGGGCTCTGTAAAGATTTCTGTAGCACAGGTGTCAAAGGTCAAAGAATGCAAATATCTCCCTCTAGAATTCTATGGTTAAGGTTATTGTCTGACTCGGGCTCTAGACCTGTTCCACGGCTTCTTTTTCCTCTCTCTGAGTATCCGAATGCATACTGTGATGGTCCAGATGACGTATATAGAGTGGATTCCCTACTGGTGTACTAGGTTGATGGGGTTGTTTAGAGGATGGAGGTGATGGTGTGCTTCGTCGAGGCACAGCTACGTCGACCTCAGGTCACGTTACGCCAAGCTACTAGCGGCTTGGTGACTTGGCATTTCCCACACCCTCTATTTCTATTTCCGGGAAGTTGTTATGCGGGTTCGACCCTGCGCTAAACAAGGATTCCGATGCAAGTTGTGGCCAGGTTGTTCTTGGCATAGACTTAATGAGCCATCGAATAAGACTATTTAAGTAGCTTCTTCCACGCTTCCTTCAAAGCGTTGCAAAGCTTCTGCCTATCCTATTTAGAATTACCTATTGTAGCCAGCTCTGGGTATAGTCTATGTACCGTTTTCTTCAAAGCCCACTAAAGGTGCTTAATGGGGTTGGGATCGGGCGAGAAGGGGGCCATTCTATTGTCCAGATGCCGTGCAGTTCCAGAAAGCTCTTCGTATAATGGGTATTGTAGATTCAGGTATTACCTTGGATGAAGATATGCCCTGGTTGATATTTTTGGCCTTTCCTTACAGCAGTGGTTTGTAAGATTGTGCGTTTTAAGAAATCGACGGACAGAGTTGCGATGTATGTGAGGTATAGCTACCTCTTTCATGAGCATGCGGTATTCGATTTTTGGGGCCTTCCGTGCAAGACGAAGGATCGCTCGCATCTCCTGCTAATTGAGCTTCTTAGATCTGCCAGATCGAGGCAAAGAAGCCGTAGTTTTGTGGTTCTTCCAGCGTTGAATTGTACGTGTAATTGTACTGCGATCGCACCAAAATCGGATACCGGCTCCTTCTTCGATACCACAGCCTCACGCTTGGCAATAATAGCTGTACGCATAGTTTCTGGGTAGTCCTTGACCTCTTCCGCGATTTCCACTTATTTCCTGGCCAAAGGATTGCATGGTGGGCGGTTGGTGGTGGTAGAAAGGTGGGTGGTTGGGGACGCGATGCGTATCTCGGTTACCTCACGGGCCTAGTGGTACAGGGCTTTTGGTGTGGTACTGTATTTCCCAATCAAGGGAGAAAATGGGTACGGACAATGCTCCTATACATTCTTTCCCATGATACCCCGCCCACGAGCCAAATTCTCCAATGCCGGAAATAGACTCGTTTTTTCGAGGTCGCGATGCGCTGTATGTGCAAACGTTTATTAGTCTCCTAGCTTTTAGATTTCCTAATCAAGTCTACATGCCCTGCAGAACTGTATACCAGCAGTACGCATATCCAACAAAACCTGCATAGTCCTCTTGCTTCACATGCTTAGTCTGCTTGTATATGCTATTCAGTCCTCGTATAATAACGTTGTGGGCGATTGCCATTAGGCTGGCGGCTTGAACGAATTGGGTTGGAATCGGATCCTGGAAGAAGTGAGCTTCTGGGTTTCCGGTTGGGGTAGAATGTGAAAGACGAATGAACTATACCTCATATTTATGCGCTGGGGTTTCGATAAGAGGGAAGAGTCCATCTGCAAATTTGGTGTTGGCGTTTACCCGAACGAGAGACATGGTGGTAAATCTATGGACTCTCAATGGGAACTTGGTAGTCTTCTTGCAAGAAATATTAAGGTAATTTGGGTTTCTAGAATAAGTACAAGGGAGACCTCTGACCTATAAAATCGAAAGAGCGGCCTCGTGAACGGTTTTACACAACTAAGTGTCATGTTTCTAAGTTAGGGCTCTCCTTCTTTCATCCTTCCATGGATAACATGAACAGCCAATCATTGCTCAGCTAACGCTCACACTTACATATACACCCTGTCTCATTTAATCGAATACGAAAAAGAAAGGCTGGAGGTCTTTTGCTTTTGATGGTTTCGCACAGTCCAAAACCACGTAATCGGGGCTTAGTGTTTCACCGAGTCGCTATTGGTAAACAATGCCTTGCCGGATTGGGGGCTCCTGAGACCAAGGATTATTAAAGGACGCGTTGATGATGAGAACAAGTGGGAATATAAAGGCGAAAGTGTATGGAGGCCTTCAAGCCTTATGAAAAATGGCTGGCTTTTACATCGGCCTATTAGCGGGTACTATATTGGGAGATAAGCTGGGAACATGATGGAAAAGACCAGTGTCATCAAGAGACAACCAGAACTCAGTTAATTGACTAGGAAGAGACAGGATGAGGAATTAGAGGCAAGACAAAATACAACCTCATTTGCGGAACTCGCCCATCGTTCCCAGGTTTCCTAACCCAACCGTTCCCGCTAAAAGTACAACAAAGTAACAAACCATCACAAACACCTTTGTGGTCTCACAACATCTTCCGCCATTACTACCGAAACTCATGGCCATCCGTACATACTGTCACGAACTTTGGTTTCTGTATTCATAAGTCACGAGTCTCGCCCTGGCACGCTCATCTCCTTTCACCCCTCAGCCCTCAATCTTAACAGCAATCCTCCGCACACTCGCAACACTCAGCACAGCACTCGCATCCTTCTTCGCAGACAAAACAGCAGCATAGGGCGGCTAAACTAAGCTCTTGTTAGCATTACCAATCAACCATTGAAACTTATGAGTAGTAACATACCAAGCACCCAAACACCCCCGATCCTTCTTTTGTCTTTGGGACGGCGGTGGACCCTGCTGTGGACCCTGCTGATACTGCATCTGTCCCTGGGGTGGATAATACATTTGCTGTTGTTGTCCGTATTGGCCTTGTGGGGGCCCGTAACTATCGAATACACATCAGCTCATCAAAATCTTTCTCGCCTCCACCTTCCATTCTACTGTTTGCATTTTCTTGAACATCCGCTTTACGAGGCAATTCCGGAAACGTTATGGAGGGAGACTGTAAAGTGCATACCTCTGCGGCGGATACTGCGGTCCATTCTGATAATACTGGTTCGCCGACATTTTGCTCGGAGTCGAAATTGAGCTTATTTAGAGAAATTCGATGATGGGGGAGTGAAAGTAGAGAAGTGGAGCGAGGAGAAGAGTTTGCGACAAAGCTTGGTTTAAGCTTTCAAGGATAACGGATCGATCGGAGAGCTGAGCTTATCTGGTAATCAAAGGGATATCCGAGCTATGAGCTGCGGTTGTGATATGCAATTCTTTTGTAGCTAATTGAGCAGTAGAGTTTGAATATAGAAATGTCGCAGGATTATGAATAGAACGTAGGAAAGTGTGAAGGAAAGGTGGATGAAGAGCGAGCACATGCAGGGCTCCTTCTTATGTGCCGGCACCACAGAAGCGGGGATCACCAGGATCCATTGCTTTACCAACCCATACGCCACATCTCTTGCGCTTGCTCCCCTGTTCTCTTCTCAATCTCTCCCGAAATCGTCATTGGCGCAAATAACCACCATTGAACGGCCCGAACCACGGCCATTACGCATTCCTCAATACTCGGCTGGTTCGCATACTCCGATTCGGCGCCGTGTCAGCTTGAGACCGAAAATATCTCAAATAACGTCACTCAATCACAAAATGATAATGTAGATGCGGCGCAGTAATGCTCAGTCAGGGGACTTGGACTTCGTGGTGCTTCGTCATCTCACAGCATCCAGCCACACCTACACGCATCTACGGCTAAGCACTCTTGGCGAAAGCTTCGCCTCAGGTGTGTCTCACTCATGGCATCTTGTTTCAACCTCATCCCATTATTGGGGTAGATATCAGATCCCGCTGACTAACTAGATTATTTAGAGGTTTCTCTACTGCTAAAGATTACAATTCAAGGCAAAAATATCATACTTCATTTATTAAAAATATCTATCCTTCTTCTCTCCCTCGATTTGCAAAATATTCCCAGTCACCAAAACCATGTATTTCCCTCGTGTTAATGTAAACAAACATATCCAATTCCCTCCATTCCTCATACGTTCATTTCCCGCCATCCCGCAACCACTCTCCCATCTTTGTCTCAAGAGGCACCAAACCACCCTTACATGCCACACAAAATGAAACCAGAAGGCAACGCCATGCAGTGTTCTACAGAACCATGGACGGCAAGCAGGCGGTGGCACCAGCAGCAGTAGGATAAAATCTTCATACGCAAAATACTTGACGAACCCGAAAACGCAGTTTAATATGCCGATGTTATGTACAGAGCGCAAGGCAGTGGTAGCGACAGGATATTCGATGTTGGTATTAGAAGCCGAAAGGATTTTGCGGAGCTGATTCGTTAGCCTGGCATTCACAAAGATCCTCACTACATCTTCAATACGCATCTCCACTCTAACAATCTGAACGAGGAAAAAAGAAAATCAAAACACGTACTAGCTTTCGCCAAATTCGCCTTGCCCGTCGGCTGTGGCGTCAACTTCTTCGCTGGCTGCACTCCAAACCTGACTGGAGGCGCCGGTCCCGTCTTCTGAGGCACCAACGGTTGTGCCTGTGGCATAGGTGGGATGGGCGGAACAGGCGGCGGACTCGTCGTTTGACCGAATGAATTCGTTATCGTGGGTTGGATGGCAGGAGGCAAGAAGCGATTAATACCAGTAGCCTGGGGGTTAAGCGGCTGAGGCGAGAAAGAGTTGAATCCAGTGGGCTGGGTTTGCGTCGGTTGGAAAGGTTGGCGGGGTGGGTCGGCAAAGGGACTTGCGTTCTGCTGGAACCCTTGCTGCATTCCTAGTTGGAAGCCGGTCGGCTGTGGTTGTTGGAAATGTGCGAATCCTGTTGGCTGTGGTTGTTGTGGCGGAGGAGACATTGTGTTGAATCCGGTTGACTGGTGCATAATTCCATTCTGCTGGAACTGGAACCCTGGATTCTGCTGTGGGAAGCCTGTCATTTGCTGCTGTAAGCTCTGCTGTTGTTGCTGTTGGAGGCGCTGCATGTTTAGGTCTTGCAGGCTTTGACCGGGTGGGGAAACATGAGTGTGCATGTTCGGGGCACCCGCAAAGCCAGTAAGCTGAGGCTGTAATGGTGGAGGAGGCCCGAAAGCACTTTGTTGTGGATTTTGGGGGGCAGATGAGGCTCGTTGAGGCGGAGGGGCAATCAAACTACCTTGGTTCTGCTGTGGAGGTGCTTGCGGCCTCAATCGCGGTGGAGCAAGCTGTTGGGTTGGTAGAGGCCCGACTGCTGCCACTTGATCGAACAATGATTGATTTGCGCCAGCTGGTTGAGCCGGTTGTGCAGGAGGTTGAGTCGCCGCGGGAGGCTGTTGTTGGGGCGCAGGTTGTGGTGGGACCTCAGGCTTGATGGCAGGCATCAGAAGAGAAAGCTCGCCGAGAGAACCAGTGAGCGCAGGGACTTGCGCTGCAGATGCGGGTGCAGAAGTGGTTGGGGCAGAAGCTTGGGTTGATACGGGAGGAGTCGAAACAGCAGGTGTAGGAGTGGATGCGGGCGCAGATGTTGTTGGTTGCCTGGAAGGTTTGACTTCCCAAGCATTGTCCTCAAATCCTTCCACCTTCTTCTCAGGAGTCGGGGCGCCTGCTATCGGAGTGGCAGTAGAGTCGGCGGGCTTCTTAACGGTGTCATCCGTCTTCTGCTCAAATGCCTTCGGGTCTACCACATCATTGGTCTGAACAGGAGGAGCTGGACGTCCTTTGCGAGTGTTGTTTCTCAAAACACCACCAGGCCCAGAGAAGAGACCGCCAGCACTACCGTTAGCTTCATCCCCATCCTCGATAACTGAAGCGCCGCCAAAGCTAACACTGCGTTTCTCTCGTTCCGCCGTACGTCCGAACTTATTGTCAAGGAATTTCATGACACGAAGAATATCTCCCTCCTTCAAGCCGAGGGTGCGTAAAAGTCTTTCCGAGATATCCGGCAAATTCTCCTCGTTCATCTGGTCTTTCTGGAAGGACATAGCATATCTTTCGCAAATCTGGGGATTAACGCCACATTGAAGGAAAAAGTCAAACCAATCATACTCCGGCTTCTTATCGACTGTGATCCCCGAGGTCGAACGTGATGCTTGCTCCTTAGCGCGCTGGGTGTTCTTGCGCTTGATATCGGACAAAGGCTTGTCGTCATCCAGGGAAACACCTGTGACACGCTCAACATATTCCAAATCCTCGATAGCCATTTTAGGGACGGGTACTGCTATTTTAACGCCATTGACTTTGTGAAGGTGGATTTTTCCATCCTTCAGGCCCAAAAATTCGGCCTCGACCTTGAAAGATCCCGACCTATCGGTCCATGTACGAACTTTAGCCGGATCTATATTTCATGAGTTAGTGAATTTGAATTTGTAGGTCAAAAGAAATAGGCAGGGATTTTGCATCTGGACGTCGCACATCTCCTGCATATCGTTGTAGGAGGTAGAATGGGGGTGAGAGATAAATACAAGTGCATATGAAAGGTATGTAGAAGATCCGGAATAAGATAAATACTGACTCGGTTTGGAGGAGGACCTCGAGTCCTTGGTACTGCTATCGCGTTTGCTTCTCTGTGATGTGCGACGATGGTCAACATCCGATTGCATTAAGCTGGAATGACGCGTAGGCAAATGCAGGCCAGGTCCTACCTGATCAATCCTGACATCGCTATCATGTCGCCTTTTAGCTTTGGAGGCTTGACGAGTAAGCTCTTCCTCCTCCAGTCGGTTTTGCTCCACTACTGATCGCCCAGCGTTAAGTCCAGAACGGCTCGCGGAGGCGACTGGGACGGTTTCTGTGATTTCAACGTAGTTAGATGGCACGACACCTTCCTTGCCATTCTTCAGCCGCCTGACCTTCCACCATTCATCACTGGCTGAGTCATCGAGAATCAGAACTTCATCACCAAGTCCGACGGTGACTTCATCGTCACCCTGGGCCATGAAGTCAAACAACATGTGGCCTTTCTTCTGCACGTTTGACGTTCCAGAACCTGCGGCCAGAACTTCGCGTAATCCAGATGCTTTTGCGGCTCCAGACAATTCACCAAGATATTGAATAATTTCTGAAGCGGTGTCCTTCGCTCCGCAATGGAAGTCAACACTTTTGCTGGGTCTTTTAAGCTCCAAAAATACGTGCTTCCCCTCTTGAGAATAGAGCTCAAGCTTGTCGGCAGTCCATTCCTGCTGGGGTCCATCACGAGATTTCTCAGGCGCAATCATAATCACGCCTTTGGGAATGTTGATGCCCAACGTCATTGGCATCTTCTTGTTCTTGCCTGGCTGTGTCAAATACTCGTAAATGTTGTAGAGGTGGTACCCGGAAGCGGAGAGAGGAGTGCGAGGTTGATGATCATCGTCATCGTACTCGTTCGGGAAGGTGACGCGATGAGCGGGCGGAGACATGACTGGGGGCGACTCAGGTGAGCGTGGGGAGGCATATTGAGTAGGAAGGGGAGATATCTGTTGCGATTCTGGTCTCCTCGGAGGACGCGGGGGTGGTGCTATTTCCTCATCTGACTCCTCTGGGGTGAATTGTACTCGTCTAGGGGGAACAGTAACGTTTGGCGGGGGAGATATGGTCGCTCGCGGAGCTGCGGTCTGTTCGGACTTCTTCTGGATAATGCCTGCAAGAGCAGCGGCCGGGCTCTGATGAACAGGGCTATCTGGGGTGGGAGGCTGTGGCTCATCGTCTGATTCTGGCGCTGGTGCTGCCGGAGCGGGCGGACGGCCAGGTAATGATGGTGATGCTTCGGCGATATCCTCCTTCATTTCAATATAGTTTGACGGAGCAAAGCCATAATCACCATCCACCCCGACTAGTGTCCAATCAGGATCTGACATATCGTAGACGTCGAGGACTGCGTCTTCTTTGAAAGAGAGCTCTTCATCGGTTTGACGAGTGTAGTCGTAGAGGGCTTTTGCTTTCTGGATTGGGGGAGCCTAAACGGAAATAGCTGGTTAGAAGCTAAATGGCAGGCAGTTGTATGACTATCAAAATCACAGTCCAACATGCGTATAATAAAACACCGTTGCTCATGTGCAGAAGAGGCGGATCTTTACCCATACCGCGAAGGGGCAGCTTACCTCTTCAACGTAGTTATTAGGTATCAATCCTTCAGGCTCTTCTTCGTCATCGGGAGATCCTTTCTTCTTCGCCTTCCACCATTCGTCCTCTGTGGACTTCTCCAGGACCATCAACATGTCCCCTTCTGCCAAGGGAATCTCATTCTCGCTCTGAGGCGCGTAGTCGTAGATGGCACGATATATGCCTAAGAACACCATGTTGGCGGCGCACCTAGCAGTTATGGATGGGTATAGCGACAGAGAGGGTTGGTGTTATGAGTGACGACGAAGCGTAATGGATGTGCATAAGCTAGGCGGAGTGCAACGGGGGTGCTGTTGCAGGGTCGAGGGGGCTGGCAGTTTTCGACAGCTGCGGCGCCGGGACAATCAAACGGACCCGCCAGCGACGGTTGGATGGATTATCAACAAGAAACGGAGACCTTTGGGTGAGAGTCGAGTGAATTAAACGGCGTCCTCGTGTTGTGGAGGTGGACGTGGTGGTCTAGGTCCTGAGACAAGCGTTGCGAAAGCTGAGCACAAGCCACGTCCGATCTGGGATGGCGCCGTTTGTTGGGTTGGCCCTTGCAAATGACGTTGAAGATGCAGTGAATCTACCGTTTCTTAGCTCGAGGTGCTTGTTGTTCACAAGGGAGCTTGCATCTATTTTGGGCATCCGCAGCTCTGTGTCCCTTGGTTACCATTCAGTCAGATAGTTCTTATTCATCGCACAGGTGCACAGGCCGAGGTTCGGGCTTCGTTCGCGGACTACCGAATGCGGTAGTTTGATTATATTTTCGGGAATCATGATATCTAATTCTACCATATAAAGATGAAAGGCCACCAACGGTCATGATGATGAATCTATGCAGACAATGAATTCTTTTCCATATTTTGTTACCCAGTAGGTAAATCGGAAGCCCTCGGTACCCTCAATAACCTTCTTCCCATTCCGCTGTCGCTGGTTGGCCAGGTAAAAGTATAACGGAAAGCAGGCAACACAGCCAATAATCAAGATTTGTGACCTATGTTGTATCAGTATCAAAGTACTGAAAATTGTGAAAGAGGAAACCCGCCCAATGGAGATCCAGATAGCAGTCATGTACCTTGGTGCCTCAGGCTGTCTGATAATGAAGCTTCCCGCGATACCACCAGCTCCATTGCATGCCGTGATTGCTGCAGCAGTGAAAATGCGCTTTTACTGTCCGACGATATTGTTGGCTTGGTATGTGGCCAGCCCAGCCCAATTCGCCACGTAGGCTCCAGTTGCCAGATACGTTCCAACGTACCGAATCGTGACTTGGTCAGTGAATCCAAGCATGCAGAACCCGACAGTTAGACAGATGGCGTTAAAAGATATAATCGGCCCACGAAGCTGGAACTTATCCTCAATCAATGATGACAATATCGCCGGAACCACAGCGTAATAGTATGGCGGAGCGGACAGCAGAATAGTCTTATTAGTACTGAAACTCATTCCTCCTTGCAGGATAATCGGAAGAAAGTATGACAACGACGTCGAAACGAGATTCTGCAGAAAATACATCGTACAGAATCCATAAACCTTCGGATCCTTCCCGTGCTTCAGCACTTTCTTCCAGTTAAACGGATCCACTTCCACGTCGCCCCTATCCTTCTCAATTCTCAAAGCCGCAATCGCACTCTCCCCCTCGGTGAGAAACATAAAGCTCTGGTGCGCGTTCTCCGGGAAATCGACCATCCACCAGAAGGTCATAATTCCCATGAACGCGGAAATGGCACCTTGGAAAATGAACATCCACTGCCAGCCTTTTAACACTCCCCTTCCATTCAGCTGGTTGAGACCAAAATTAACAATGCTGCCGGTTGCGAGAACAATAACTTGGCCAGTTTGCATCAGCGGGAAGCGAAGTTGCTATTCTTTGCGGGTGTACCAGGTGCTAACGAGGTATGTCAATCCAGGGTAGACACCGGACATAGCGATACCAAGGAGTACTCTCAGAGCAATCATCTGTCTCCATGTATGAACGAAAGCAGTGCAGAGAGTGATGAGGCCAAAGCAAAATGTGATAAAAGTGAACCATATTCTGGGTCCGAAAGTCCTGACAGCAATGGTCGACGGCAGTTGGAAAGCGATTTTAGCAGTGGTGAGGATGAAGATAGACACCGAAAACCTATTCCCTCAATCGAGGTGGAGGTCATCCAACATCGAAGTGACAGAGGCACTGGAAATGACATTACTGTCCAGCAAATCCAGGCTACACAGGATTCCAGTAATGCTGCATAACCTTAGATCTACTTTGAGCCGAATTCGGCGCTCCACCGCTCTTTTATCTTCATTTCTGTCTTCGGGGACTTCTTTAACATCCCCAAACGCTTCTTCGGGCTCGGGCGAGAGCAAATCCTTTGACATCGTACAATTGAGGGGTTCGCGGCATGATGATAGTGGAAATGTGGAAGAGGGCTGAAGTTTATCTTTGGCACGCCGTTCCACGGCTTTTCTGGCCTGTGATCTGCACTTTAGATAGATTTTGCTACTTTTGCCGAGATGCGACTTCCGGGTGGGTTAGTCAGCGTCACTACTTTTTGAATGGGAGCATTATACTAGTGAAAAAGGTCAATCAAGAAGTGCTTCCTTTAGGAATGAAGAATAATCATGCAGGTTGCTTAAGAATTCAATTAACTTTATGTATTCTTCCCCTCAATAAACCGCGCATCTGAACTCTTGACGCGTAATTAGCCGGTGTAACTTCTCCCTTGATGATACCCTAACGCAGGTGAGCATTTCTACAACTCTCCATTCCATGCAGAATACTGAGGTATTGGTATCGTTTTCTGGGGGTTCGAATATCCTTGATTCCGACCGTGAGAGCTTTTCTCTGACCTCCCTTCTTATTTCACGCCCTTCCTTAACCACTCATCACTCATCATCCAAATTGAGGAACTCTTCAGCCCGTGCACCGACCTCGAGAAAATCCTTTAGTGGATTCCCAATAAGTGCAATCATCTGAGCAAGATGGTACTCTGTACGCCTCTGCGATCGAACAGGTTCTTGCCATAAAAGAGATTCCAGATGTGTAGAATCGTTCGTCAACTATGCGAAAACTTGTTGCATATCAAAGGACAATCGTACCATAATGCCAACATTCCAAATGTCAACCTCATAGCTCCAAGGCATTCCCAAAATGACCTCTGGGGCGCGATACAGAGTTGATTGTATGAGATCAGCATTATTAGTTTGGCCGGATCCTGCTTCGCCAAAGTCTGCGATTATTGGACGACCCGGATCGTTCATTTTCCCGAATTTAACGGGATTGGTAGAAAATTTTGTGGTCATTGATCTTCCTAGGGCTTGGGTGAAGCTGCTCTTCTCTCTCGAACCCCTCAGGAAGGTGGTTCTCGTTTAGGCCAAGGATGATATTCTTGTCTTGTAGGTCTATTTTACTATTGGTCTGATAAATTGAAAGAAAGTTCTCTTATACTCACCAGAATGGACAAGGTGGGCTTCCGAATGTAGATAATCCAGAGCGAGGAATATGTGGATGAGGGCGAGTGTTGAACACAAGCTCAGGAAGGCCACGATTTGGACATGAGCTCCGCAGCTGAGCTAGCATCATGGAAAGTAGTTTGTGGACCAGCACCGGGTACTTTGCGCCTCCATGCCCAATCCCGAAGGAGTCGGTCATGATCCGTATGAGCTTAGCGCCATTGCGTTTAGCTTTCACTTTGTTGAGATACTGGTAAACATCGATCTCTCGCCTTACCTGGTCAGACTCTCGCTTACAGACTTTGACGGTGACATATTGATGTTTTCTAGACGCTGTCAGAACTGAGGTGTGTATGTGACAAAAAGGCCTACATCTACCGTAGATTTCGGCCGAGCCATACAGTTCAGTGAGCGCCGTATCCAAACTTCCCAACAACTTCGTGTTTGGAGTCAAGCACTTCCCCTATTGCACAGGGTAGAATCATGATGGAGATTAAAATGGAAGTGTCTCCTCTTCAAAGGATATCGACTCGGCTATCACCTGAAATCTGGTAGCGGCGGCGAAGAATGGTGGTGATGGCAGTCTTGCCCAAAACCTACGAGGCAATCGAGTGAGTGGCTGCTAAAGCATAGCCATTGTGCAGCAGAGCTTGCATATTGCAGCATTTGCATTTGAGCGTGTTCGAAAGATTGTAACTGTGTAATTCTAGGTTGAAAGACTCGTGTGACTAAGACATGACCAATATGCAACCTTCACTTTCACGTTGCCTTTAAACCTACACGCTTACACGCTTATGCACATATGTAACAACAAAGTACTCTCTAATATTCAGCCCAATACTGGATGAATAAATGAGGTTTGTATAGGAAGACTAAAATCATGGGATAATGAATATTATATTAGCGCTGAAGAGGACAAAACCAGGAAACAAAAATCTTGAGAAAAGTATCCAGAATTCAGATCTCAACGGCAGATGAAGTGCGTATATAGCACCGGGTGAACGAAGGATTACATGGACGAAGATGATACCTAGCAGCAGAGTGTATGTTGAGGATGGTTCCCACAAACCCAATTAACCTCAGATGATTAAGAATAGTGTTCATACCTATGATGCTATAGTGATGTGCTTGCACTAATTTCATTTGTAGGTATGAAGCGTTAGCTGTAGGCTCCCTCCAAACAAGTAGATTTAATACAAAGGCATGTTACTAGCCGCAAGACCAGCCAGTAATCAGCGAGATTTAGTGGTCGCCATGACCATTTGTTGATGATCACTAGAATTCAACGAAGTAGCGAAGTTGGAGAGAAAGGATTACTTGTCCACGTCTGCGCACACTGCGAACGTAGATCTGGAGAGTAGTGAAAGGTTGAACTCCTGCTCCGGGCTTCGGATGTCCACATTACCGTTCGACATTCAACATCGCACTCAGATGACTCAACACCATTGCGTTAGTGCAACGCTTTCCCTTTCTATGGAGCATGAGAGGAACAACCAGGGCATGCCTTGACTCAGAGTTTGGACCTCGAGAGCGTCCTTGCTGAATAGTTTAGTTTGGATGAAACAGTCGGACCATAGGTGCAGGAAAATGGAAGAATATTGTTCCAATCCACAGTCAATGGTGCCGATCATGTTTGTGCCACTAGTGTGGCGTGCGATAGTGCGGTGAAAGTCCTCAGCCTGAAATAGGGGAAGCGTCGGGTATAACACTGCAATATCATCCTGTCTAGCTTTCTAACAACAGGCTTAACCCCGCCATTACAGAGCATATAACTCATGTATACCCATGACCACTGTTCATCTATACTTGACGGTCTCGTGCCTTGTTATTGGGCGTCGTAAGAGTTCGGTGAGCAAGCTTCTGGTTTTTCAACTCCACAGTGATCCGATCATTGCAATTCATGTTCCATCCTATCCGCCCAGATCTTTAACTTTCGATTGCCTGAAAGCGCGTGAGGCAGAGCGACGTTGTTCCTGAGGCAAGTAGTGAAAGCGCTTAGGGGATAATGACAGGTTCAGTCAGTATAACTTCGAGGTGTGGTCATGGACGCGTTCGTGACCGCCCGCGGTCATCATCTTGTGAGAGAGACTGGCCTGGAAACGAGAGGATTTTCAGCAAGAACAGCGAGTCCAATTTCACGTCAGCTACGCGAATCCTGGTCAGAACGAGGCAAACCTGCTCCGCCGAGGGGTAAGTAGAAAGGTGAAAAGTAGGCTCAATTTCCCAGGTTGTTTCCATAATGTGTTTGTCCTTCATTTACCATCGCGACGGGTAGAGAGTCACGAGGATAGGGATACCTATTGGGGAGTGCGGAGATGCATACGGTGCCGGATCTGGTGTCGTTTCTATCCCCTTGACCGAGAAAGGAAGGCAGCATTTGCGAATGATTATCAATCGTATTGTAGTCTCGGCTTCACGAAGAATATTGATCGTCTGGGAAGATGCTGTGGTGTGGCACGCTCGGCACGGCACGACGGGAAACGGCTGAGTCGGATGGGGCGTCAGAGTAGCAAGTAAGAAGCAAAAATAATATCAGATGCAAGCGCAGGGAAGCGGTCCATCTGAGCGAGAAGGAGGATGCTTGTCATCTTCTCCATGGTTTTATGGCTTGAGGAGCCTTGGCCACGTTCTCCGCATGGTTATGTTGTTAGACATAGCCGCCCAAAAATAGGAGCGATCTTCTGAAACTCGCGACAGGCATCAGACCCCACCAGAAGGTTTATCGCGTGCCCGCACGAGACATTTGCTAGTGGTGGCGGCGATGGAGACGTGGAACTCTTGGGCAAGCGTGAGAAGACATACCGTAGAGGACGGTGGACCGGGAACGGGAGGGAAGAGAGGGGAATGCAGGTAAGCGGCTGATGTAACCTTATTTGATTAATCTGATGAGCAATCGAAACTGATACGCTGCGATATAGGGCTGGACGACGCCTTTTTTAGCCGGCCCTCGTCCTTGTACTCCGGTACTTGGGATACTTTGCATGGTAAGGCAGATCATGTGATGCAGTATGTGGTGAGGGATTTGAATGCTGTGGAATACCCTTCTGGTTACGTGCAGCACGAAGACCAGGATAGCTTTCAACTCCCCGCAGCCGGCATCGTGAGCGTAATATCGGTGGCCCTTGGGGCTTTCGGCAGGTCCGACGCCGTGTGTCTTAACCTCCCGAGAGATCGATGATGGGGCATCAAACACGGCGCTGTTCTGGTTGTAATAGACATTTTGAACATGGCTGTTCTGTCGGTAGTTGGAGTTTTGGTAGGCAACGCGTTTCGGGTAATATTAGGCCAGTTATTAGGTAGAAGAAACTCTCCAAGCGAGGTTGATACGAGTTGGATAAAGCACAAAATCTTGTAGCGACTTCATCTCAAGTCTTACGATGGGATGGGCATATCAAAATCCGATATCGCATGCATTCAAAGCGCTGGGCCTTGAGCGTCATCGACGGAAGAGGAAAACCATCATTTAAATTTTGGTTTTGCTTTTCAGACGATCGGAAAGGGCGTTGAACTTGGGGAAAAGCCCCGAAACCCTCCACGCTGCTTGCAAAGCTGTGTGACTTTTACGAAGCGGCCGAACCGCCATGCTGGGTTGTGATACGGTCTGGAAGGTTTAGATGTGAGGCGCCATAGCGTCCCTCTGTCATGGCAGTGTTGGGCAACAGGAGATTGTGACAATATTCAGATGGCTGGTCGTGAGGCGAGTGGGTTGAGATGGCATCAATTTGAGACAGAGCTGCAGCTGAGAGAGAAGGCCAGAGGTCTCGTCAAAAATCCAGGATCTGCAACTAAGACGCGCTTCACCCTTTTCGCCCAGGGCTCTCCATCGCTTGACGACCCATTCTTTGCATGAGGATCAGAAGCTTAGACTCTGTGGCTCGACCCTCTCCAGCGTGCATGAGATGGACAGCGCTGACGTCGTAGCATCCTCTGAGACGGGGCCGAGACGAAGTGTGAGCCAATCAATGTGCACAACCTCCACGACGCAGCTCGATAGGCTGCCGCCAAAATAACGATGGAGAGTTCGAGCACAAAGTCAGGGCAGAGAGCAGCGAGCAGCACGGCGACCGTTTAGGCGCTGGAGTCCCAGGAAATACGGAAGGATAGCTACATGAAGGCCTGAGGCTCGGCGAGGTGCAGTGTGACGGTGATGGCGAACGATGGCTTTCGCCCCCAGCGCTAGAGGAGAGGCGAGGGCAGGTTTGCTCTCTGGGCATCAGAAGACATCTGATGTTCACCGCAGCATCGCAAAACGTTTCGGAACAGTGCAAGTCTCTGGAAGTCGGCAGGATGTGCGCGCGCTAAGACATGGTGTCGATGCGAGCGTGCCAGGTCCAGGGGGCGCAGCAAATTAGCAAATTCGGTCCAATAAAGCGGCAAAGATGTTGACGAGGGGTGAAGGCGAGCGAAATTTCGTTCATCACGTTGGCTACGCGCTGGAAATTAAACCAACGTGCGACTGTGATTTGCCTGATGGTGCAGCTTTTTGTCCGCGCAAAGGAGGGAGCAGATCTCGCAGCCCGAGCGCAGCAGGCTGGCGGCGGTGCAGCAGCTCGAAACGAAAGAAAAAAGGACGACCACGTCAACGGCCTCACACCGCTCCGGGACGTCATCGAGCCCTTCGGAGTTGGCGTCCGTCACCTGGTATTGCTGCCCACTCCTCGCGGGGCCTCTGACCTCCTCCGCAGCCACTGTCTGTCGAGGTTGGGGGTGCGCTGCTGCTGTAGTATTTCCTCGCAGCTAAGATTTGAGCTCTCTGAATTTTTTTTTTTTGCTTTATCCCTCCGCAGGGATTGTCGCGCTGCTAGGGCGGCGGCGTGGAGGCTCTTTTGCGGGCTGGAATTCAGAAAAGGCAGCGAGAGGCGGCCTGCCATTTGCCCACCGGATCCCTGTTTTAGCAGCTCGGGGCAGGCGCGAGCCAGCGCTGGAGACCCGCCCGGGCCCAAGCCGTCGAATAAAAAAACTGCTGCCCTCGCTCGCAGGCCCAATCCAGTGCCCTCATCTTTTTCCTCAAGCGTCCAATCACCCTGCACCACCACGGCTGCCTATCACCGTAGCTATCACGAGTCCTGCACGACGACAGAGGCTCGTGGACGGACGTCAAACGTGCACACACTTAGGCCATCCACACAGCGGCCACGCCCTCAATTTACAGTCCCGCACGCGCCAGTAAGACAGACGACATCAGCCAGCGTCGCCCCAACAAACCACAGCCCGAAGAACCTCACCACCAAATCTCGTGACTGAAAACCTCTGCGGACTACAACTCGGTAAGTCGTTTGTCGGAATCTTTTCTCGTCCACTCAATTACTGCCTTTGTATCTGCGCAACACTGCGACGCAGCATCTCTCTTCTCTCTGCGCGCGCTGCTGGAGCTGGCGGGCCCGTCCGACTGGCTCGCGGCCAAGCATCTTCTCCATCGACCCGTCAACCCTCACCTGCTGTCATGTCGTCTCTAACAATACCACTTTAGGAAAGGCAACGCACGGCTCATAGTCAGCCTTGTATTGCGCATCACAATCCAACTGCGCCCAGCGACAGAGGTAGAGTCAGCTGCGCGAGGTTGCGCGCTGCGACAATTTATACCTGCGCCCGCGATCAACGCCTAAACATTTGCAATCGCGGATAGAGTACTTGCTAGCCAGCGTAGAGCAAGGAAGATACAACGTCAACTCCGCGACGGGCGCAGCAATCGCAATTGCGACGTGGATGCGCTGCGCGCTGATTGAAGTCGGTAAGTGTGCTCAAGGCCATGCATGAACCTGCATTGCCAACGCATCACCTCCAATCGCCCACCCGCCAACACATGCCCACCCTCGACCTCCTCCAATTGCTCGACTCTTCGCGCCTCAAGCTAACTGACGATTGCTGCTTCCCAGAGTAAACAATACTCTTTTTCTTCCCGACTGGCGAACTCCTGCAACGGTCCCTTCCCCACACGGCGCGGCCCTCTTGAACGGACGGCTCTCATCTCTGGCCCGCGATAGAGCGCTGCGAGCAGAGCACCGCCTCACAATCCCAGCGTGCCCAATAGTCCGAGTTGCGCCTCAAGACCCACGCTGAGGCTACAACCGTGCGCACTCCCCAGCGAGGCCCTCATAAGCGTGGCCATTGACAACGCATCAAGCATCTGGCTGCCGTGACGTGACCCCAGCCCATCGCAAAGTGCCTAGACAGACCGGTCTTCCCGATATCTAGTACTCGACCAGCAAACAAGAAGGATTATCGAGCAAGTCTTTAATCCACCGACGGACCGACACAGCCAAAGACCCATCGTATCAACTTCACGCGCAATTCAGCTCCTGGTAAGCTTTCGTTTGTATTGGCTCTCCGAAACATGCACTTATTGGACGCATACTAATTTCGCCTCTGCTTCAGGCTCCAGCCCTCCACCAGTGATTGCGGCTCTTCGACTCACCTCGCGTTTCTAAACATTCGCCCATCGCGACATCCAGCATACCAAGCGTTCCAATCATCTTCCTCGAGCAGGATACTGGACTGTGGGTCGCCGGAACAAGGTACTAAAACGATTTTCCCGAATACCGATTCAGAAGTGCGGGTCTGTGTCATATAGTGGCGTATCTGGGGTAATACTGAAGGCTACGTCGCCTGAGATCGCATACATTTAAGCTCGTCTCGGTACTCCCAAAGGTATCCTGTACCTCAGGGACCAGCAGATATGACCGATTACGCGCAGTATCAGCAACCTCACCACGGGCACGCGCCGGCACACATGCAAAACTATGGCGCGGCGCAGAACCCAGCAGCGGGGAACTCATCGATAACATCACCAACACAACAACAGATGCATTCGTATCAGCAAACATCCCCGATACTTCCATCCCAAGGCCATCCATATTCCCAGGCTGGGGCGCCAAATGCCCAACACCAACAGATGAACTATGCACAGCCTGGGTACATGGGCCCGGGCATGCACCAGCAGTACATGTCGCCGACCCATGCGGCCGCGATGGCGACAGCTGCAGCTGCTGGACCGGCTGGGTACTACGACCAAAACGCCCTCCAAGGCCAACTCACACAAGATCCACGTGCATCCCCGCGTTTGTCAGGGAACCAGATCAAGACAGACGGACGCGTGGCCCCACGGTCGCCAACATCGGTGTCAAACTCGATGAGCGCTGGGGGGCTTCCATCTCAGGTCCAGATGACGCCTGGTCAACAGATGCAGCAACGAAGGATGAGCGCCCAGATCAGCAGCCCCGCGATGCAGCAACCTCAGCCGGTGATGAACCACGCGGCTGCTAGGCCATCGGTCCCACCTCAGATGCCCCAGGCAGCTCCGCCTGTTCAACAACATCAACAATCACCCGAGCTGGTTGGCGGCGGGGCGGAGGAAGCTCCTCTCTATGTCAATGCCAAACAGTTCCACAGGATCCTAAAGAGGCGACTAGCACGTCAAAAACTTGAGGATGCCTTACGCCTGACTTCGAAGGGGAGGAAACCGTACCTCCATGAGTCGAGGCACAATCACGCGATGAGGCGACCACGTGGTCCTGGCGGTCGGTTCTTGACGGCTGATGAGGTCGCTGCGATGGAAGCCAACAACAAGGCGGTTGGTGGGGAAGGGGATGATGGGGGTAACAAAGAAAACGCCCATACTCCGGCCAAAGCCGCCCAAGCTCAAACCAGCTCGGCCTCAAAACGAAAAGCAGCTCCCAACGCCCAGCTAAAGGGAACCCCAAATGCCAAGAAACCCAAGACCGGTGCTCCGGTACAGAGACCAAGTACGAGCGAGGACAGTGAGGAAGAGGAAGAGGACGACGCAGATGATGACGGTTGAACAACTGCGATCTCGACATCTCCTTTCATATTCTTGGATCTTATTGCCCGCGGTGGCATTTTAATCCTGATTTTTGGCCCTTTCATCTCCACCTTTTTGTTTCATGACTTTACGAAGCGAGTGCTTTCTGATTTCTGGAGTTCATATGCATGTTACCCCCCCAAAGTCAGTTTGTCTGCATTTGCCACAAACCTTATCAACCAAATTGATACTGCACCATGTTGTTGAATTTTTAGCGATGGGAATGGGAAAGGATGGGAATAGGTCATACACACGGTTGGGACCGGGTGATCTTCTCGGTAGGCAACAGAGGCCTCACCAGGATGGAGTTTATACTTTGTGGACTGTCAGTAATGAGGAGGAGATCTGTTGTGCTTTTTCTCCCCTCGATCTCATGTCCGGATTTGTTTTTGTTGTGATTTTAACATCTCCCCAAATACCCCCACGTTCGCTACATGTAACGGACTTCCTGCTGCTACCCACTGGCGGGGTTTTTGCCAGTGGGAGAGAGGAAATATCATTAGAAAGGGCAATCCTTCATCGGAAGAAAAATGGAAATGAAATTCTCTTCTTACGCTTCGTTGCTTTTCTGCTTTGCTTGGGATTGCGCTCGCTTATATCCCCAAAGCACTTTCTTTCGCTGTGGTAGTCTTGTTGCTCTTGCTTGTCATTCTATATCTGCATTGCGAAGGTGGAAAGAGGATGGCGGACGGAGTTTCTGGACTGTACCTAGGTACCAGTGTAACCTACATCTGAAATCAAACACATTCTCAACATCAGCCCCAGCGAGCTAGCACGTGATCCTTATGATGACTATCTGAAATCGATTTAACCCGAATCAGCGCCTCGAATCTTTCAACTGTTCGCGCCGGGTTCCTCGCCTCCTTGTGTATCTACTCCATCTTCAATATACTCATTCCTCACCACCCCTCCCTTTCTTAAATCATCATCCTTACGCCTCGATACCGCTACTCATCACCAAAAAATTCAACCAAGTCAGTCATACCTCTGAATCGATCCCTTTCACACCTTCCACGCCAAACTCCCAGCAACCAGAACTCCATGCGGTGTATTACCACATCCTTTTAAGCACCCACGTCATCGCTGTCCCGAGATTTTGATTCACTCCTGAAGTGGGTGATGGCGGATTTTAGAATTCGCATAAAAGCCCAGGCTGGACGCTTTTGGCTATTCATGTAAGTGCCGATTCTAGGTTCCGATCCAGCCATCACATTTGTAACAGTAAGGTTTTGGGGCTCTCTTTTGTCAAGGACAATAAGGTTTCGGTGACCCATATCGGCATTCGATCTGAGTTTCGATCCAGCCATGATCCCCTGCCGTGGTATTTTTGGAACGCCTATCATCTACCCGATGATCTCCTTAATGGCCGGTAATAAAGGTGTTGCGAGTTTTGATCCAGCCATGTTGAAACAGCTGTTTCCACCTGGGAGTTTCCCGTTTGGCTAAGTAGGTCGATTTTCAGTAAAACATGAAGCCGGTGTTACAAGTTTTGGACCTGCCATTCCCGGACTGCCGGTATGCTTCGGAGCTCCCATGTTGATGGTTGCGTTCAAAAAATAATTTTAATTGCTCATACAACCCAGTTCATTGAGAATCGATCCAGTCATTCCTATTGTAGAGGTTCTGTATCAGAGTTCTCATTCATTTGGTGGGGTAAAAAATTTTCATTAGCCAACTGCTTTTGCAGCAGTTTGATCCAGCATAACTGGACTGCTAGGACTTATTTTGAGAAGCCCCATTCTTCGATCAAGGAGAGTTTTGAATCGCCCATAGTAAAGGGCATCCCAGAGATTTTATTCAGCCGTATCTCATCAAGTATTCGGATTTACCTCCCATTAGAAGGTTGTGTTCAAGATTTCCGATCAGCCATGGCCTTTGTGCCGGTAGAGTTTTAGAGCTCTCGAGAAGAACACGAACTATAGGATTCCTTTGCTGCGCTTTTGATGCTCTTGGATTGAGCAGTAGTTGTGAGGACAAGAAAGGCAAGAGCTGGGGTTTATACAGATATTAGGGGAGGAGAACAAAGGGTGATGAGGTACGCAAGATTTCTTCCATGCACAGGATTCGAAGTTCATGGTCCCACCATCTGGACGCAGACTACTACCTATCGCATAATTTTCAATGTTATTATCCTCAGGTTCAATACTGGTACTCATCACTCTATTCCGCGAAATCGAACGCGCAACCACCCGTTTTCTAGATACCCTACACCCTTACAAGACTAATTTCCAAGCAACCAGATTTTCGTGTCAGAAAAAGACATCAAGTTTTTGATTATGCATAGGGTTTTCTATAGGTAGATTTTGTCAACTAGATGGTTTGCATCTGCAGCAAGTTTGACTGCTCATGCATCGGTCTGGCGTTGATAACAAGCAGCTCTATTATATAGATAGCCTTGATCACCACCTCAGCTCGATAGGTACATGCACTCATTTCGACAGATTTGGTCCGGCCGTGAAAGATTCCCAGGTAGAGTTTTTAAACCTCCCATTGTACCCTCCACTGAAGTTTTCAGTCAGCCATGGAGCTTCATCCTCATGTTTTAAGCCGGCAATTTCGCAGATTTCCCGGTTTTTTAAACTCCTACGATGCTTCGATTCCGGGGCTTTAACTACCAATGAACACGTTTGTTGGAGGATTGTGATCCAGCCATGGTGGGTTGCCGGTGATTTGTAGACCTCCGGAGGAGAAACAAGCAGATTCAAATCACGGTCCTCCAGTAGAGCTACTTTAGAAAGTGCCTAAGAGGTCAGTCGTTCCGTGTGGAAGAATATTGAAGAAACCGAGGTTTATATAGACGTAGGAGAAGGGGGATGAGGCGAGCAGCTTCTCGGATTTCCTTGATCACACATTCTTGAAGTTGCGTTCCGGTATCCAGTGCGTATGTGGCAGAAAAAATTGGGAATGGTGATGAATAATAGTACAGTCCTTGCTATCATTGGGTTTAGGAAGCAAGTCCCAGAGTTACCATACGTGGACATATAATCTATAATTAGAACGAAGTTTTCTGGTCCCAGTTCTATGTTCTCATTTATGATGAATCGTGATTGATGTGGAGAAGGAATAGTATAGAATAATCCTATGTCTTCGAGATAAGGAACATGATCCGGGTCGGAGAACTCTTTCTGGTAGGACATCCTAGCTCCATATTTTTTGTCGTCAGGCTGATTAGGAGAGAACACCGTGAAAATATTGACATGACATCTTTAGACACCAAATGTCGGAACAACATTCATTGTTCCTGCACACCACTTTGGAATTAGGAACCAAATTTCCATATACTGAGTCTGAAGCATCCAGCAGAAAGGACATTACCTGAGATCAACATTCATTTAGGATCTAGAGCTAGGACACAACTATGGAACCTCCAACTATCTTAATTTGGGAATCTGGACAGAATCCCCTATGGTCTGTGATCACTGCCATTTTGAAGGAGAGCAGTGCTAACACTCGTTCGTGGATTATAGATGTTCTAGGATGCAGCTCGCAAACACATGCATGCCTCTTGCCAACGTTAATTTTTGAAACAGGTCCCAGAGATCACACATACCGTCGAAATATTCTTGATTTAAAGTTAGCTTTGGAGCAACCACCAGAGGGCAGACGTGAGGGTGGTAATTTGCCTTTTTTTAATGGAGCACAGCGCCACGTAGTTCATATTGTATGCTAGTTTACAAAGCCATGCTCTTTTGCAGAGCTCGATGCTGAAGCTACAGGAGCCGTAGGAATAGCATATGGAAGAGACTTGTACGATATTGGACCAGGTCCAGGCATATGTGCTCCGTGAGTAGGCATTACTCCACTCCATCCATAAGACATGTGCCATTGGCATTTTGAAACACTCATTCAGGAAGAACTCCAAAACCTTTTGTAGAAACTTCTCTATGAATCTTGGTGTATGTCAATTTTGAGTTCCCGCTCACCCATATGCCTTTCACCCATTATGTTTTGGAAGCGCTCATTCGGGAATATCTCCGAAGATTTGTGAAGAAGTTCTCCATGGATCCGGACGACGAGCATTTTCGAAACAGTCATCGGCGAGTTGACTGTGTCTTTCAGTCACAGACCCGGTGTTTGTGTGTGGAAGAGAGGGGAGGGAAGTGGAAGGGGCCAAAGGGTTTAAGTAGGCGTAGAGTAAAGGAGAAATGGTGATCAATAGGGGGATTAGTCAGGCATTGCAGAAGATTGGGAAGACTGAGGCGGTGAGCAAAGAGTAAGGTTCAACTAGGGAAAACTTCGAGAAAGAACAATGTAAGAAGCATCAGATGAGCTCCAATGACAAGAAGCCTTCTCGGTCCAAAATTGGAGCATGGTAGCAGGTTTTTCCAACTAGATGCTACACTCCTTAAACGCTGCAAAGATGCCAGAATCCACTTCACCCCAAAGAGAAAGCTAATCCGCCAAAAAAGCCAGGCAAGATAGATGCAATGACAATGAAAGCTGCAAGTGCTCTTTCAAATCCAGCTTTGTATATGGAATTCAGTCTTGTTCCCCGCATTTACGAAGTAGTGAAGGCTGCGGAAGCCACAAAACGCCACTTTGCAAAACGTAGCCTACGGACATTGAACATGCCAGATTTAAACGCATCATGATTCAGGCAGAGGGGAGAAGAATAGGTACCTCTTGATACACTAGACCAATGTTACAGGTGGCCATGAAGCTTCTTTCAACCACTCCGACTTGCGCTATGGTTGATGCTATTCTCTTCGTCTTGTTCGTTTCTCTGGTATCAGGCGCATGGTACCAGCAAAGGGTTCCGAAGTCCTCGATGACAACTACACGCCTTGTTCGGATGACCCCTCCGATCCTCTGCATACAATCCGCTGCCGCAGAGAGCCATGCATACGGGATGGATTATGCGAGAGTCTAACGGGTTTTGGACACTAGAGAACCTGGTGTACGGGGAGGGATTGGGGCAGTGAGAAATGCCTGAATGTGTGCCTGCGGGGAGTTTGTTGGCTTCACCGTCTCCTCTGTTATGTTCAGGGTTACCTTACACGGATTGAGATATTGGGTAACCGATGGATATGAAGACGGCTGAAATCTTCTTTCTATAGCACGGTACCACGGACTCTGTGCACATGATGCCATGTGACGGGACTAATTCCTCAAAGCATTGGTGTTGTGGCGACACTAGGAATTGATACGACTCAAATCTTACCGTTCTGGCGAGAACCTTCGGCGGATCTTCAAGTATCTCCACGCCATTCTCGAGCATGACCATAGCTTCCTTTTCGTCGTCGTCCAATACAGCGATGTCAGCAACATCATCAACAGCTCCAGGGGTCCCTGCTCAATCTTAGGAATCTTATGGCGGTTTGTCTAAGGGTGCTAAGGCTGGGATCGGGGTCGGAACTGCAGTCGGTGCCCTGGTACTTCTGGGACTGGGTTTCTTCATTGCGAAGGCATTTCGGTGGAATGAGGGCGCGAAGGCTGCGAGGGAAAACAGGGCAGGGTGGAATGAACTGGTAGAAGCAGCGCATGATAAGAATATCCAGGCGACGAGAGCCTTGTGTGCGTTTTTGCAGGGAAGCGAAGACCATCGTCAATGGGAATGGGCACAGTTGCCATAATACAAGCGAATTTGGAAGCTTCCGCTCTGGTCTGAACGTAATGGAATAGGGAGCCTTGGTTCCGATTTGAATAATGTCGGTGGTTATCCGTGATGTTCGTAGAATCGCATCCGAAATGTACGAGACAAGGAACCTCTGGTGAGCCTAGGTAAACATCAAGGAAAACTAAGTAGGGGGTAATAATAATAACACTTGGACCTTATCTTTGAAGGAAGGTGAGTAGAAGTAGGGCATTGCAGACAACCGGAAGCCCCAACGAACTAAAATTCGAAAGTGGTAGTAAGATTGGGCAGGAGATGCTATGCTTCAATTACGCCAGGACTCTCTCCGCTTAGAACAAATGGTACTTGAAGAGGCCGCCCAAAATCGTGCAACGACAAAGTCAATATTCATAAACGACCACCAACAAGCAGATGGCCTCCTGGGTATCGGATACCTACCCTCATATTACGCGAAACCATTCCTATAAATCATCCTCATTTTTCTCCTGTTCCTGCTCAACAAGTCTAACCTCATCCTCCACCTCTTCATTCACCAGCTCTCCAATCCCCCCACTCTCCCCAAGCACCTCCCTCGCCCTCTCCTCTTCCACTCCAAGATCCTCCATCATCAACCGGACACTCAACTCTGGGACCAACACTTTCTGTACAAAGTTCCCAATCCCTCCAAAACTCACAACCTTATCTTTGACCATGCACTCCCTTATCTGCTCCGCAAACTCGCGGGTAATCGCCTCCATCATCGCCCTCGCACCCCTCGACCCATAATACCCGGTTGTGGAGGTCATGATATTTCCTTTCGAAAGCGTAGTAAGTAACGTGCGGTCTTCACCTAATTTCACTTTCTCCGCATGCAGCTGGCGGAAGTAACTCGGCTCTTCTGTCGTATCCTTCAACACCGCTTCTAATCGGGGATGGCACTTTTTAATCCTCCTGTCTAAAGCACCCCAGTCAATCTGCGGATAGCCACGCTCTTCGTACTGCTCCTGCGCTTTCCGCTTCTTGTGTTCACGGCAGAAGAGGCTTTGATCGCGGACATTCATTTTTGGATGTGTGCGTTGAAACTCCCAACGAAGGCGTTCATCAACGGCTTCGTGGCAGACGGGACATCTGTCGTCGGCTGAGGAGGTGGGTTTTAGATCTGCTAGGTATTTCTGCAGGTCTTGAACAGATTCTTGGGGTGGTTGCGGTTCGTTGGAGATGGAGCTTAAGGGGGAACTGGAGCCGGACGAATTGGGGTCGAGATTCGGAAGGCTTCCGTTTGAAGGTGCGGAGGATCTGTTGTTACGAGATGTGATTGAGTGGCCGTAGGAGGAGAGTTGTTCAAGGAGATTAGGGCGCTGCGGTTTCACGGATTCTGCTGCTGAACATGAGAGAGCTGCCTTACGTATGTCAGCTGAAGAACTCCCTGATGCGTCCGACTCGCCGTGGTCCCTCTTGGATTTAACGCGCGATGATGTCCTCGAAGTCGAACTTTCTGTATTGCCTGAAGTATCTTTGGATTGTAGCCGCGACTGTTTCTTCTTGCTCTTTGGTGGTTTTGCTCCTAAAGTCTCCTCGATCGACATCATCGAAATGTCAGAATCGTCCGATTCGTCATGCACAACGGGTGGCTCGTTCTTTTTACCATACGTCTGTGGCCTCTTCGTCCTCGCACTTTTAGCTTTTGACGGCGCATTATGTCCTGAAGCAATATAAGCAACTGTGTTTCTCAGACCATTGTGGTAAGCTTGTGTAGAACCAGACCTTTTCCTATTCCCAATCCATAGCGGTTCGTGCCGCCATATGTAGTTTTGGCCGGCGGGGCTGCATGAATGTTGATGAAGGGGCCATTTTTAGGCTTCTTCTTCGGTCGGGTGTGTTCAAAGCCAAACTCATCCCTGATGTCCTTAGCCTCTTCTACTTCCCTTTTCCCACTCGAAAACTGCGAACTAGGTCTCTCATTCTCTTTCGTCTCATCTCCCTCTTTAATCTGTTCCTTGCTCGCTTTCCTATATTCAAACGCGCCCCTTTTTGGTACATTGAACGCTTTCGGACCATTCCGTCTCTTGCCGGCAGAGGTTTGCGGAATATTTGACGCATGGGACGTAATAGAGGGCGTGGACTTCCCTGACAGAAGCGGGGACTGCGAATCGCTCGACGAATCCGGCTCTCTGAGTATATCCTCCTCTTCATGCGGTGTCATTTTCTCAGTACCAATATCAGCAGTTTCCTCGTGGTCATCGTCTTTCGCATGCGGCCTCCCTCCAACGGTCTTCAGCAGCGGGCGTGAATTGACTTTCGTGAGGCCGAGGCGACGCATTGTGGTGTGAGGCGGTGCGGGGTCGTGCCATAAGAATAGTTACTCAGCTTACTGTTGTGTGCGGATGAGTTCCATGAATGTTTGTCAGAAAACATGAGAGTTTATGGTGAATTGTTCAGTTTGCTTGAGAAGATTGTGAACATATTGTCAGCAGTCAACGCGACGCGGGACCGAAAAGTGGGTCTGTGCGCGCAATCACGTTCACGACATGTTCCTGATGTGACAGCTCTGTGAGCTATCCACTCTTTTAATCTTAGTAATCAGCAGTCCAAATTAACGGGACATAAAATCTCTATACATTGCAATGAATGGTAATAGGCTCTTGCGTTAATTAAAAGTATGAAGATAAGCGCTTACTACACGCTCGTGCCACCACAAGTAAATAACACCTCAACCACCACCATCTAGGTGTATTATACACTTCTTTTTCACACGCAATCTACTCCTCCTATTGCTAGAATGCCAGAACGCCGTAAAAGAAAGCTACAGGTCTTTTCTACGCCACCGCCAGTCGTCGCGCCGCCCGAAAGAGGTCATCGCGACCCTATCGAAACCCCACAACGTTCTGCAGTACTCGCGGTGCTGTACTACGCCCACGTACAAAATCAATACTGCCCTATGCTCAAAGTAGCACAGACCTTTAGCTTATCTGAAGCAGAGGTCTCGCAGATCGCTCACAGTAAACGCGCGCGGCGTCTCCATAACTCAGACGAACCTGACACTCATGGGAGGCCTCGTCAACTCACGAATTCTGACGCCAACGCGATCGCGAGCTATATTGATCAGTGCGAGTTTGAAGAGAAATGCTTGCCTTGGCCAGAGCTTGCGCACAGAGCTGGTGTTAATCCACCAGAAGGGAAGGAGAATTACTGTCAGCAGACAATATTAAAGCACGTACAAGAGGTCTCTGGCATAGAAACCCATAAAGCAGCTATTAAGGAAGATCATCCGCCTAAGAGGCGTGAGGAAAGAGTCATCTGGTGCAAGCTTCAGCTTGAATTACGCCCTCACGGCGTACACTGGAGGAGGGTTATCTGGTGCGACGAGATCCATTGGAGTACTGGGCCTAGATACCCTAAAAATATTAAAAGAAGGCCTGGAGAGCGCTTTAAGAAGAAGAACGTTCAGCTTAATAAGCGACCTGACCCAGAGCAGCAGCAGAAGTTCCACATCTTCTGCGTACTTGGCTATAACTTTGCCTAGGCAATTCCGTACGACGCAGGTAATGCCAATGGCAAGATGAACGCTAAGACTTTTCTTACTATACTGCCACAGCTACAAAAGGAAATACTTGGCCTAGACCTCGTCTTGTATCAAGATCGTGACTCTGCTCATCTTTTAAAGTCGGTGTTGAATTGGATGGATCACCACGGCATGGATCATCTTAAGGGCCCTCCTAAGTCTCCTAATCTATCAGTAATGGAGACCTGGGTTAAGCCTCTGCGCCAGAAGTTCTATCAAAGGCACTGTAAGACAGCTTATACAGGCGTGCAGAGGTTCTACAAAATATGGGCAGAGATGAAGGCTGATAAGATCAATAAGACTGTAGATAGCTATCCCGCGCGCCTCCACGAAGTAATTCGACAGGAGGGAGCTGCAACTAAGTACTGAGAGCTTATACAATTAATTCTACTCGAAAATTCAACTGTAATACACTGTATAGGCGTTATTAAATAACGTGGTGAGCTAAGCGAACAGTAAGCGCTTATCTTCATACTTTTAATTAACACGAGAGATAGGATCGAATTAGCGTTTTAAACTTCCTAAACGGTAATAGGAAGTCGATCATAGCAACACTGACGTTCACTGTTTTAATCTTTACTGTAAATAATTTAGAAATAATTTGAGTTTTGAAGCTTCTTGAATTCTGAAGATTAGTTCGCTTACCTAGGATTTTTGGGCATATTCTTGAATATTTGCCCTCTTCTCTACACTTCTTTACTCGGGTTGGATCGCAAGTTCACTAATTAGGTTCCAGTTGATTCCTCACTCCACCATGCGATCAACATTGCACATCAACAGGCATTCACAGGGAATTCAATCCACCAGCTACTGAACTCACTCAATCATCCTGTCGATCTTAATTTTCACTCAATAGCCCTCACTTCAAGTTCTGTTCTCGACATGATTACACAACCAGCCATTGGTTCTCATGCTGCTTATCTTCCCAATTTCTACTTGGAAATAAGCGTTTCTCTGGCTTCACATTTATCGCATAGGGTATCTTGTGCTATTCTAAGCTATCTTCCTTCCCACATTGCCTACTCCCCTCCCAACCACACTGACCACAATATCACCCGATTCATCTCCGGCGTCCCTCAAGCCCCATCCACTTCCCCCGAACGCATTCAGATCTCTCCCTAATTCAATCATTTCCTCACTACCAATGACATCTCTTCCCATCTGCAACCTCCCTACATCCTCACTCCCCATCGCCATAAGCGTCAGCATCGTTGGCGCTGCTATCGAGCTCACACACCCACCTTTCGATATGATCTCCAATAGCTGATATGCCGCTTGCTTCCCAATCTCCTCCGGTGGCACTCCTCCACTCGGCGGACAGACTACATCCGCCGAATAAAGACACCCAGTGCTACTTTCCGCCACGAGACTCAACCCAAAACCTATTCCAATTTTCTTCTTGGCACCAGGATTTGACCTATCGTTGGTAGAGATGAAAGGAGCGGAGGAGACATCGGAGAAGATGTACGTGTCTGGTACGAATTTGTTTAAGACGCCTCTTGCCGTATCTATCATGCGCGCATTGTTCGCACCCGCGACGCCAATTGCATAAGCCACACCCCTTATCCTCTTCACTCGTCCTGGATTCATTAAGTGCAGCGTCTTCGGCAACCGAACCTGGTGTCCGAAAACCATCTGCACCTCCCCGCCCCCACCCTTCCCTCCCGGCCCCGCACAACTCCTTTTCAATATCCTTAGCTCAATGTTCCTCTCGATGCTAAACTGCGCAAACAGTGGCAGAATCGCCGTCCTCACCGTATCAACAGATACGTCGCCCGTCGGTGTCGCACTCGTTATAACACCTGGACCATGAAATATCACATTGACTTGTGCTTTTGAAAACGGCGCCAAGAGACATAACGGTATCAAGAAATAGGATATGCCTCTGGTGCAGCCGGCGGGCAGTTCATGTCGTAGCACTCCTCCGCTTGCACCAAGTCCGTCTGCGCTGCCGGTTATGAGGCCAGGTCTGTAGACGAGCGTGGTGCCAGTGTATGAGAATTCGATTGTAGAGCCATTTGTTATTGATTCAAGAAGGCGGAGGAATGAGACTTCGTGCGGCGCAAGACCAGGGTTTGTTGGGGAAGAGGAGCGGATTTGTGAAATTCGGATTGGACGGCCAGTGAGTGTTGAAAGGACGAGACGGTGGGTGAGATATTTTTGGCCGGTGAATTTCAATAGTGGCTGTGTTCTTTCGTCTGTCATTGCGATTTATTAAATGGGTATCTTGGTGGTATGGTCATCGTTGTGGGATGGGAATTTGTTGAAGCTAGGAACTTTTCTGCCGTATTTTAAGCTCAAGGCGGTGAGCTTAGCGCTGATTTATTTCACTGCCACGTGACGGCTAAGAGAGCCGCATCCCTCTTGGCCGAAAAGGGGTAGTTCATATCATCACCGAACTAGGTTTCGATAATTATTTGAGAAAAACCATTGTGTTCTGTAACTATTACCTAATATATCAAATCGTATTTCAACCTGCACCTGCTCACTTCTGGGCCAGCAATGAATTCCAGACTTGCTCTTGAGTCTGAAGAAACGATATTAGAGAAGTTGGAAAAGCGCTTTAAGCCATATTCGGCCTCATCCAACCATAACACACACTTATTAGATTTTATTAAAGAAGATCAACGACGGATCATATTGAAAGATGTCATTAAGAGCTCTCCTCGCAAATCGATATCGATCCTGCTTAATAATTTTAGCACGAACGCCGAAGCCTTTGAAAGTGGAATAGACCGAATTTCTAGGATACCTACAATTAGCTTGGGATTGAACTTGTGGAGATGGCTGCCTTCTATCTGAGGAATCCTGATCAGTTTCTCTGGACCGATTCAACATTTCTCTTCGCGCTCGAAAGTTCTGCTGCTCTTTTAATAACATCATATGATATTCCTAAAGTGTTACATTTTCCCTCCGCTCTGAGCTCCTTTGTAGATTCATAGCGGCCCATATTTCCTGGGGAACCTCTCGTGTCGGCCGCGGGACGGAGTAAATCGTATTTGATTGGGAAAGTCGTTCCATTCTGGGATCTCGCAATTCAATGATGTCGTCCTGGTTGCCCCAAAGCTGGGGGCATCGATGAGATTTCTTCCTCGCTCGATATCCACCAAGAAACTCAGGCATAGTGGCTCCGAACCAACCGAGTGAACATGAAGACTGAGAATGGAAGAAAGCACTACGACACATCGGTCAACTATTGTAGGTCTCGAGCCATGTCCTCAAACACGTATCATGAAACACGTGCCCGCAATTCTTAATCTAAATAGCATCGCTCGTAACACTTAAATAGTGACCAAAGCAGATAGGGCGTTCCTCATCGGGATCCCGGTCAAGCAGGATGGTATGTTCAGCCAGGATCTCCGCTAGCCGCCGAGGAAGAGCCATACTGGAGGTAGTCAGGAGGAGGCTACGGTGAGTTCGCAGTATCGAGGTTGTGGTATTGAGTGAGAGGCTATGTTATATAAAATGTCGGTGTCGTATTTCAGCAGCGAGATCCTTGTACAACTAACGAAGCTACAGCCATGTTATTGGCAGGTGGTTCTTTCATCGATGGAGATAGCTGTGGTCACATATCTACTAAGCTTCAACTTGGTGGAGTATAAGAGGTACTTTTGACGACGATAGAAGGCAACTGCGTGAAGAGAAAGATATGAGGGTACCGACCAGAAGAAATGAGCTGAAACAAGAGCCTTATCTCTCACACCCCGTGAAGAAAATAAGTCGGGCAGCTCAGCTGCAACTCTCTATGCATCAAGGATTATAGAGATTCCAACCCAAACCACCGAGTGTGAGATTGGTATCATCAGGAGACCTTAAACCTTTTAATCGGAAGGAAGAGCGAACCCACAAACTACCTCTCTTGTCATTGGACAGAGTGGGCAACCTTCGGTCCACTTTGTATAACGGACACCCGCTTCAAGCACCTCATGTGGGTGCCATCTGCACCTAGTTAGAAGCGTGGTGAAACCTGACTGCATTTAAATCGTTCTCAATTCACTTCCTGAAACTTACTGTCAGAGTTCTCCAGTTCCCATCCTTTCCAGTAAGTGGCCGGTAAGGAGGAAGCGAAAATCACAATTGGAACTCTTGAACCAGAATAGCAATTTCAGGGGATTCATAAATTCATTCCCTCTACTCTAAGAGTTCCACTCTCTCATAGCTTCCTATTCTCAGTTAAGCCACTCTCCCCATGGCTGGACACGCCCGCCTACATACTAATCCACCTCGCCATCCACGTCTGCGTAACCTGCTTCGCTTCATCCACTAGCCCCATATCTAGCAACAACTGCGCCGTACCCCTCACCGCACTCTCAACCGCACTCCAGACCCACGCATGTGTAAAGCTCGTATGCTCACCCACAAACACTGTATGCTTTTCCGTCTGAAAGTACGCCGGGATATACAACTCCTGTTGCCCCACCATTGGCAAGCAAAACGCGCCAGCCTGATGCTCGTTGTTACCCCAGCAAATCCGATCGAAATTCCCAGTGAATTGTTCTTGAGCGACAGGGCCGAAAGCTTCGACCATGGCGCGTTGCACATGAGCCACGTGCTCTGTTTCAGTCCAGGAGGCGAAGGAGCGTGCCGGTGCGGCGAAGGAGTATGATGCGAGCAAGACGCCAGGGCCAGTGGAGTTGAGCTTGTAACTTGGGAAGCAAATCATGGTGATGCCGGGTATATCTACTTGACTGCAGCCACCGAAAATCGGATGTTCCAGATGTTCCCAGAAACGCGTCTTATAATGGAGTGCCACCTTGCATAGCTCTTCATAATTGAGCCTGGTGATGGCGCGAGAGAGGAGAGTGCTATATGCTGGTAATTTCCAAAGCCGGAGTTGTGAAAAGGGAACTGAGACGATCGTGTAGTCGAAGTCCATGGATTTTGGTTCCATGGAGAAGAGATCTCCAGGTCGCCATATAACGCTCATCTTTCCGGTTGTGGCATTCCACGACATTTCTTGTACCTTGGTGTGGAACAGAGTCCGATTAAGAACAAGCGGACCAAAGGCGGTGGGAAGACGGTTCAATCCTTGATCAATGGTCCTCCATTCTGTTGCCTGGAAGTACACTACGTTTGTGAAGTACTCCCATGATGCGTAATTATTCGCAACCGAATCAACGAGGTCCGTGACATTCAAATCTGTATTGAGGACGTAACGAAGATAACCGGCCTCAGAAAAATTGAAATTGCCGGCTTCAACAGCTGCTTTGTGTGCTTTAAAGACATTGGCAGCTATTGATTTCATCTTGTCTTCATCCAGACCTATCCATTCATTAAAAGCGTTTGCGGCTTCCTCTACTACAGTTGCATTGGGATACGTTGCGGTCACGTTATCTTGCAAAGCCGGATTAGCAGCAACTTCTGCCACCCCAGGAATCGTGCCGTCGGGTCTTCTCTTTGAGGTCAACGCAGGCATGTTTTTGCTTTTATCAATCCATGGAATGAAATTTACTGCGTATTCCTGGTTGTGTCCATTCATTTCGTTCAAGACATCAGCTAGCTGGAATACCATCCGATGATCCAGGATTGGGATAGTAGTATTGGTTTCGGGATCAGTTATGCTGACAGGAAATCTCATAGGTCCCATCTCCTGGTACTGGTACTGGTTTGGCTTGGTACCGTTCAAGTATGTAGTGTGTACACGGCCTCCTAAACGTTCAGATGATTCCAATATTTTCCAATTGTGGATCCCGACTGATTCGAACAATAACTATAAGCAATTGTTAGCTTAGCTCAACATATCTGTAACCCTCGCTTACCGAGCTCATCAGGCCCGATATCCCACCACCGATTATGCCAATCGACTTCGCCTTAGCCTTAGCCACGAATACTTCATCTGGCTCTTTCTGCTGGAGATATATAACACCATCAAACCAAGGGCCCATTGTGTCCGCAACATCAGCAAAAGCCGCTGATCGTCGTTCCACGGGCTTCCGCACGGTGATAGGTTGGGATTGGCCAATTAACTCGTTCCCGAGAGATGCGTGAAGGCATCCAGCATCCGGTGTATCTTCTCGGGGTAGCCAAACGAACTTCGTGGGCCGGCGGTCCTCCCAGTCAAGGTGTCTCCTCGCTAATGGATGTGAGCCAACATGCGTTTTCCCAAGACAGTGATGAGCTTCCTCGTGGGTCCTCAAGTCGCATGAACCGTAGTGGATGGAGAGCTCTCCATCGACCTGTCCACCGTAAGCGATTTTGACATTATGCATGCCATTCGCCTGCACTTCGAATGGGCCGTCAAATGTAACCATGGTCCGTCGAAGTGGGTTGCAAGCAATGAAAGCAACTGCAGTAACCCAGAAGTAGTATCTAAGAAAGTATGAGGACTGAGACGCCATGGTAAACACAGGTTAGAAAAGTTAAGACGCTGAAAAGAAAAATTCGCACGCATGCTACCTAACCTATTATTTAATTGTTAATTGCAGTATCAAGGCCTGGGAAAAAGCCTCATTTGAACTATCCCCAATCCTAACATATTCACGAGCTTCCGACTCATAAATGTCTCAAGATTGTGGCTGCGTTAACGAGGTGGGGTTTGATTCTGCGGGAGGCGGCGCCGTTCCCACGTAGTGTCCCCATGTATACTACTGTGACTTGCAGGATTGTATCCACAAGTTCGCTTTGTATAGCCTGAGTTGGCCAAAAGGTACCGGACGTGTTGAATTAGGGCAGTGATCGGCAAGATATGTAAAGAGATGCCGTAACGACAAGAAAAGTGAATCACTAGTGATTGGAGGCCTGAGATGATCTTAGACACAGCTGCTTATTAGTCACCTGGTACAAAACAGAAAGTCGGATATGCGAAAATTAGCGTATCCTGGGGCAGAGCAAAAGTACCCGGATTCTTGATGCAGAAAAATGGTACATGGAATGCTGATTGTGAAGAAATCTTCCCATCGAGAACGGATTTGGATATCGGGTGAATACTGTGGAAGTGCTAGTCGACAGATATCGGGTGTGGAGATGGTCAGCGAATGCGAAGATCGCGAAGCCACCGAAGCTTGTGGGTAGTGAGGATGATCCTCTGAGGGCAACGTGGACGGGAACTTTGATGGTTGGGAAGGGATAGTCAGAGTACGTAGGATTCGGTATTCTCGTATAGCACCCAAGCACGGAACAACAATTCCTCCTATCACAGGATTAGGAGGCGAATGTTAGAAGTAGTTATGGATGTGTGATGTGAGACTTCACCAGTATCCGGGCTGGAGGGCCTTCTAAGAACGCCAAGAGCTGTAGTGTCAGAGCTTGGCACGTGAAGCCAATAGCCCCGATCAAACTTTTCAAGCATCTGAGGGTTGGTACATGGTAGACCCTACGGCTGTCGACAACGCTTTTATGGATAGATTCGGCTCTGTGACTCTACTGTCATCAATGTGACCCAAATGGCCATCTTACAGTCCACCACAGCTCCGCTAAATACGCAACTGTCTTGTTCTCTTCCGACCGCCCCTGACACTCTCTGCTACCACAATTCCGGATGCTCGTTACCCTCCGACCAAAGGGTTTCTGCCGCTCTCTATGCCCTCTACCCGCCCGCGCTCTAACAACGCTCCCTCGGAAGATCCCGAATTTCATTCCCAGCTGGAACCCTTCGACTCAGGGACAAAAGAATAAAGAAGAAGCGGCAGTGGGGGCATACGTTGTTCAAGATGCAGAGAAGGAGGCTCTGAAAAGGGCTGTACGCAAGGAACTGCGGGATGCACAGAGAGTCGATATTCCTGTCCTTAGAAGCCGCAATTGGTGGTTGAGGCGACTCAATCACTATTTATCAATTGCCCACTCAAAAAGACATACTACTGAGCTTCGCGCTCAGATATGGAGGGCATACATCAAGTCGAAAGTATATGACCGCGATCTTCCTCGCTGGATCCCAGCTAGGGCTTGGGATATACTCTGGGCTTCTCAGTCCGTCCGCTCGCCGATGAATCGCTCACGAGAAGCGCACCTGAATGAACTGTATGAAGACATGCGTTCAGTAGGCCAGCCTGTAACCGTTGAACAAAGGATAGCGTACTTGGAGGGGATGTTCTTCGCTGGAGAAACTGATGAGGCACTGGACCAGTGGGAACAAGACCATGCCCAGTCTGGCGCCGGAAGGCATCATGACTACAAACCGGAGCATCTTGAGGTTGGAGCGCGGATGCACGCCTACGTCGGGAATGCGGATCGGGCACGGGAAATCATGGATGAGCTGTTTGACCTCTACCCAAGTTGGGATCCGACCATTATGATGGCCGTTCTCAGGGCGCATACCCGAATCAGCACAGAACAGCATCGCGACAGGGCTCAAAAGATATATGTGCGCATGAAGAGTTTATTGGGGCCAAAAGCGACACTCAAGGACTATGATGGTTGGCTGGTGGGTTTCTTAGAGGGTTTGAATCTTCAATATGCCAAGATTGTCTTTAAGGACATGGTTGCGGATGGCCATCTCGCCGGCAATTTTTCATACGCGGAACTTACATCAGTACTACGGAGATTGCACTTGCTATATTGCCTCGGAACCGATATCGAGAAAATGACTAGTATTTGCCTTCATGCAATATCAATTTTGCCTCCGCCATACCACTCACACTTGTTCGGGGATTGGATGAAGCTGGCAACCGTCAAAAGAGCGCCGGATGCTTCAGCGCAGATCTTGGAGTTGATGTTCAAGAGGGGACTGGAGCCACAAACATTTCATTTTAACCTTCTTTTAAAGACTCTCCTCCGAACGAAAAGGGAAGAAGCCGAACTGAAAGCTGAAAATATCGGTTGGCGAATGGTTGAAGAATTCGGCAAAACGTCTGCGGAGCAGACTCGTTCATCCTCGGCACAAGACGCCATCACGAAGACGGTAGAATTAGCGGCAAATTCGACACCAATTTCGAATATTGAAAGAAGGATACCGCCAGCCAATGTTACCACATATGGTCTTCTCATGCAGCATCATGCCAATCATTCGCAATGGGAACATGTCGATTATTTAAGGAGACGGTTGAAAGAATCAGAAATCGCACCCAATGCCGAAGTCATGAACGTCCTGATGGATAACTATTGTCGACAAGGAAAGTATGACGAGGTTTGGGAGGTGTACCGCACCCTGACCAATGTTCCTAAAGGTACTGCTGGAGTTTTCCCCAACGGCGCATCCTTCAGAATTTTATGGGTTACGCTGCGTCTGGCCCTGGGAGACCATCAAACGCGAGAACACAACGCACTTCCAACTCCGCGTCAACTAGTTGCAGAAACGCTCTATTGGTGGAACATCGTACGGAGCCGGTATGACGCAAAGCGGTTCAGGATGGGCTTAGCTGCGGCGAGCCATGAAGCCGTCAATGGTTTGATGATGCATTGCTTCAGCTATACCAAAGATCCTCCTGGATCGCTCGTGGCTATGCATGCATTGAGGAAATATTTCCAGATATTTCCATCGAACAAGGCGGCCAACACTCTGAATAGACAATTGGCGTGGATTGATTTACACTGGGAGCTGCCGACTGTCCGCGCCCATTATCATCACACCGGCGTTCATAAGCGGAATTTGGAGAAGATGGCGCAGGTCTATCATATTCTCATGCAGAATCGATTCAAGAGGATGAACCTCACTGAAGATCAATTCTCTAATATGAGCAAAGAGGAAGTCGGCGACATGAATCTGGACCTTTTATCAGAGTACGTTCGCGTAGTCTTGAAGCGACAGTACCCTCCCGAGGAGGTCGAGGCTATGATCGACCAGGCGAAACAAGACATGGGTGTGTCAGATCTCCAGACTGGTGATCTGAATGCTTTCGACGTTGCTTGATGTTTGTACTGTCATTCCTCCTACTAGTCTTCCTTATGTACAGCACATTTTCGTTCCTAGTGAACAAATGTTGCTACGAATATCTCGCATATACCACGTTAGACTAGACGAGGGACTTCATCAATTTGGAGTGTTCAAAATTCGCCATTTGTACAATCATGTAAGGTAACTCAATCTTTTCCCATGATATCCTACTATAATGACATACTAAATCTCAAACTCGTGTCATCACGAAAGCCCATCATTTCCAAGATTGACTCCTGTCTTCCACCCCAAAATTTCACAGTCCTAAGGGGTTATTCGCTGTTCCCTTTCTCGGCGCCCCGCCTCCTTGCCTCGATGCCATGGTTGCTCTAGCGCCTGACCGACTGCTCGCCATTCCGAGTGGGTTTTTTGCGGTACCAGACCGAGCGCCTGATGCCCCAGCCACGTCCTTGATGGAGTTTCCGTAGTCGCGAACTGCGTCGCCCCAGCCGCGGGATGTATTTGTGATGCTACCTTAACGTTAGACTGTCAAAGGAAATAATAGAAGTCTCACATACCTCGTGCCAGCTCCACGACCAGCTCCAGCTACACCATTTCCAATAGCGGTAGCGATGCCTCCAGCGAAGTTGCCGACGCATGCTGCGGCAGAGTTGGTAGTGCGGGTGAGCCAGCTGTCGCTTGGTGCCATTATGACGGAATAGGAATGTGCAATGATTTCGAGATTTGAGGAGTCCAATGTCAACTTTCTCAACTATAGATTGAGGATGCCAGAAAAGTTGGCCCCTCTGGGTAAGGGATGTGGCGGGTGAAATGATGTCAACGGGACGTGGCTTGTGAATATATCGCGCTAAACTTATAATATTTAAGCTTGCATTAGCCTAAATGCAGGGATGTCAGATCGCGGCTGGCACTTGAGCAGCGCCAAACCTCCGACCGTAACTTCATGAAATCTGCCTCTTGCAAACACGGAGAGATAACCCCACCCCAACCCTCTTTCAGTACACTATTCTGTATTAAACTTGCTTCTGCTGAGTCTAGCTCTCAGTTCTACGTCTAATAATGTTCTTCTAGTTTTGATTCGTTGCGTTTCCACTGAGTGGAAAGTGGTACCGTCTTTCCGAGCTTTGAACAGCAAAGGGGTTTCACTGCTTCAGTCCGGATGATACCAAGCATCATGACCGCCCTTCACATAGAAAATGTCTAATTGAACTTCAACCAGTAAGTCGCACCTCCACACACTCCCTCGACACTACGCTCCGACACCCACCGCCACTCGGTGGCACGCAACAAGATGCGGAAGCTCACGCGGTCGAAGACCGATGTGGATGAGCGCGATAAGGGGAAGCCATTGAACAGACCCAAAAGAGGCTTCTCGTTTGACAGGCTGACGACTCTAGGAAAAACAAAGCGGTCGCCTCGTCCATCCATCTCGAAGCCCATTCCTCATCGCCATCTGACAATATCTATACCTTCTGAAACCTGGAATCTCGGATATCCTTCGCCATCTCCTCATCTATTGACGTCGCTCTCCAGTCCGGGTCCCGATCTTAACCCCTCTTTTCTCTTTGGTCACAGCCAATCGAGTTCCGACCCCACAAACGACCATTCTCCGCTTAAGCCTCCTCCGACATTACTTGCGGATGACAGTTTCGAGCGACGTGAAAGTGGGAGCTCACCTAGCAGCACCCTTCATAGTATACCGGCGAGTCCGTTTGAGCTTGAAAACGCGCTTCTATATTTGAACGTCAGAAAGAACCCCGCACATATTGCCACCATGGAGGCCACGCGCTTGCAGCCACCGCCTAACGTGGGCACAAAAAGCCGCGCGATACAACAGGCGAAGGAGATGGAACTTTTGGTCGCCGAAAGGGCGAAGCGCAGCGGAGATGAGGCGCCGCCGTACGATTTCTTTGAGTTAATCGGCAAGGGTTCATATGGCAGGGTTTTCAAAGGGTGCGGATTTACAATAAATTGGTTTGGAAAATTATTGGCTGACATAGATTCAGGAAAAATCGCACTACCAATGGGCTGGTCGCTATCAAGATTATTGACATTGATAAAGTCGATTATGAAGAAATGACCACAAAGAATCTGCAAGAGACGCTAAAAGAGATCAGCATCCTCCAACAGCTGAGAGACAGTAAGGCGAGGCCTTATGTGAACATTATCGAGGAAGCGCGCACGGTTCATAATGAGCTTTGGATTATTAGTGAATACGCCAGTGGCGGGAGTGTCCATACCTTGATGAAGCCGACCATGACCCTGCAGAATCCCGGTCTTGACGAAAAGTATATAATCCCAATCGCGCGGGAACTGGCCCTGGGGCTCAAGTTCATTCACGAGGCTGGGGTACTCCACCGAGATCTCAAATGTAAGTGGCACATGACGGATATATGCCGACTTTTTATTTGTCTGTCACCTTTCCTGACTAACTGTGCGATGCTGCAGGCAACAACATCTTGATCAATGAAGATGGCACAGTTCAACTTTGCGATTTCGGCGTATCTGGGACCCTAGAACCTGATATTGCGAAGCGATCAACTATAGTTGGTACGCCATACTGGATGGCGCCGGAATTGCAGAAAGAATGGGTGAAAGATGCAGACCCTAACAGCAGAGTTCGCCCAAAAGAAGTCCTCTATGGTTCGGAAGTCGACATTTGGGCATATGGCTGCACCGTCTTTGAGATGGCTACCGGATTTCCTCCTTTCCACAAGACCGTTCAGTGGAAGCTCCCTGAGACCGGCATTCCTCGTTTAGAAGGCAATCGGTTCTCGGACAACCTCAAGGCTCTTGTTGCATATGTCCTCGAAGCCAACCCTGAGGATCGTCCCACGCCCGACCGAATTTTGGAGCACCCATTTTTGGCGAATTCCACGAAGTTATATCCCACAGTAATGCTTGTTCAACTTGTCGAGCGCTACTATCGTTGGGAACAAGGTGGCGGAGCACGTGCTTCACTCTTCAATCCTTATGGTGCTCAGGCTCCGGACCCACTAGCGCCTGAGATCGAGGATGACGATGACGACTGGACATTTAGCACAACGGACGAATTTGAGAAGCAATTTGCTGGCCAATTTCCTGATCCATTTACGGGCTCGGCAACTGGACAAGGTTTTGCAGGCATGAATGCTCCTCCTCCCGATGACGACCGATTCGCCAAATTGCAGGCTAGTATCAAGGAAGAGCAAATCAAACGAGGGAAGAGGCGTCTGGATCGATTGTTTGACAAGAACTCAACACCGTACAGGTACAGTGGGGTAGACTCGGATCGCCCGCCATCAGATCTCATCCTTCGTGACTTCAACCCTGGCGCTCCGAATCGAGAGACCGTCATTGACCTGGATTTTGCTGCACCCACCGTTGCAGATGTCCCTAGCATTGACTTAGGCGAAGTACCAACCTTGAAAGCCAATCGAATGAATCGTTTGTTACGAGAGTTTGAACTGGAAGAGGAGGAAGAGAGAGATTCATTTGACCAAAACCAAATGACGCGGCGCGCAACCCGAGACTGGAAGTTTCCCACTATGCCAGAGAAGCCAAACCGCCGAACAGTTGAGTGGACTTTTGACGCCGCGATGGCCGAAGCAAATTACGAGCCTCTTCCGAAAGAGTCACGGATGTCTCGTCGACGTGACACGCAGGAACTCACACTCCCAATGATGACCGCGCCACTGGAAGATAACCGCCGAACGCGTGATTTTGTCTTCCCGCCGCGCGATGCTCCAGAAAGTCAGGGAAGTAGCTTATCTGACCAAGGCCCTGGGTTCTCTTCGTCTCCAACTCTTGGGCCTGACTTCCGCCCAAGTCTCCGGCATGCTACAACCGAGCCTCTGGGCTCCTTTGATAACTATCCTCGGATTAGTTCTGCACCCGACTCACCGCTCCGTACGTCCATGATAGACCTAGACATGGCGAACATTGACGACTTCCGTCCCTCCACTGCTGATTCCGCAACAAACTCCACGTACACTGCGGGAACAGAGTTCATGAACGGTAATCCTTTCGACCTCGAGGACCAAGTACACCTCTCACAAACTAATAATCGAACCTCATACCACATGAAATCGCAATCCGAACCAAACCACGCGATCCCAGGCCTCCTCACCCCACACGCCGACAACGAGCAGGGCTACGGCGGAGAGCAAGGAGCGCACCATCCAAGCATGCACGCTCGTGGTGTGTCGTCAGTGTCACAGATGCAAGCTAAACCCCCACCAAACAGCATCGGGTATGCCCGCCAGCGCACGCAGCAGGCGATTTGGGACGGATGGAGTCATCATGCTGCATACAGTATGGACGAATCACCGCCGACTTCCATCGCAACATCCGTCTCCGCAGAAGACGAGGAATTAGTCGATGACCTCTGGGACTCGTTCGAGAAACTCACATTACGAAATCAACAATATGCGGGTCCCCGGTCCCGCCGCACTGCATCCCAAGACGAGGACATGAGCTCTGATGAACAGGGATACGAGGAGCCGAAGCATAGAATGAGCAGAGTCTCCGTAGGTCCTAATGGGAAACCACTAGTGGAGTTCCCGGTACCGAGAGGCCCGGTCCCTGAAGCCCTGTTGATGGATAGTGAGCCTAGAATCATGAGCGAGGCGCTTTGGAAATGCACGACACAGATGAGAGATGGGCTTAGGGCGGCGAGGGATTTGCTTAAGGCGATGAGGTTAGCTGAAATGAAACCCGTGGGGTTGGAAGGGTTTCCGGAGGAGGGTGAGGATGCGGGAGGGACTATTAGGCTCGGAAAGTGATGACAAAAAAGAAGAAGAAATGAAAGAGGTGAGTTTTCGTGTCTTTGTGTTTGGGTGTGGTTGATGGTGCGGTTGTTGTGTCACTGCCTGCCGAGCCCCTGTTGTCACGTTGGAACGAGTAAAAACATTGCAGCGTCCGGGAATCTATGAGATGCGCATGACGATATATCCAATCAAGGACCTCTTTTGGATGGATTTGGGACCGGTGTTGGGGTTTTATATATCTCTTTTTCATGCTGCGTATAGGAAATGGATGGCATATCTGCGGATTCAGGTATGGGACGGAGTTTCCGACACTGAATGGAATCACGGCTGTACGATATAGGACAGAGGAAACGAACATCTTCAGTCGTATCCTTATTGGCTCAAGACTAGGATAAGAATAGGAATGACCTCAAGTTAGGATAATGCGAGTAGAACAATCTCATTATCACGGTTCTCAGTAGGTGCCATTCTAACTTTTACCACGGAAGTCTGCTTAGGAGCCAAAGCTTGGATTCTTTGGGGTAAGAGTAGTCGACATAGAGCGTATACAGGCTTCCAAAAGGTGCGATTGAATAGCTTCTAAATAATACGTTTCTAATATTCCCATACCCGGATAATATGATTATAAGACAAAACCTGTCCCGTCAGTCAAGGTCGTCCAGACGATCAGCCGCAGACTCGAGCTGGCCACAGCTTTCTCCACATCCGCAACGGGTATAGTCGTCTAGTTATCCAATTGCTCTTTGATTTCGTCTGCCTCGAGTATTTTATCCATGACGCTTTGTTGAACAACAGCATCAGACCTGTCCTTGTATTTGGCCTCAAATGCCGCGAAACGGTCGTTCAAGGTCTAGAGCTGTGTTATCTGCGATTAGAATTCGCTAAATTATCGAGAGAGAGAGAGGTCAAATTATAGGGTTGTGCACTTACCACTTGATCGAGCTGACTATCGGTCTCTCTCCACCATCGTCTACCTCATCTGAACCGCGCTACTGATAGCTGAGACTGTTGCTCAGCCTGTCCCTATCACGGTGTAACCGTAGTCTATTACCATCCGTACGCTGAGCTTGTTCCTCTGGCATGATGTCAAGGCCGTATAACTCGCTTATGCATGCTCAAAGTATCGGGGAACCGAGGTGGACTTCCACAGGTTGAATGACCGTGTAGACTTTATATCCGCAATATCTTTTCATGGCCTGATAAAACATGGCGTAGGGAAGATGGTGCACTCACCCCTATACTAAGCGTAAAAAGGTGGTGGTTGTGCGTAAAAGGCGTGCGGCATGCTGATTCGATCAGGCTTTGTTTTGATATACGGGGTTGGTGCATGAGGTGCTGGATGTGCGCCGGCTATGGTAGCTGTAGTCTCGTTGGCAAGAAGGAAAAGAATCCAAGAAAAGCAATTTCTTATTCCAGCAGTACTTCTTTCGAATAAGCTACAGTAGTTTCACGAAAGTAGTTATACAGAGCGATGCGCTCCAGAATAGGGTGCAGTGAATATGATCCTAAGGAGGTGTGAAGACACCGCCACGATAGAAAGAATGCAGAGATAACTGTAACGTGTTTTGCAAACAAGAAGCCAGAGTCACCTAATTCAGAAGAGAGTTAAGGAGTAAGGAATTGAGACATTGAAGGACAAGGAGAAACCCCCTCACTGCGGCAACCTTTGAAAAGATGAAAAAGGCAGAGAATGGAGGTCGGGATGGTAAGAAATTACCACTTATTACGAACAGTGCCTGTTCCTACTCCTACTATACTTATTGGTTCAATAGTTGAAACGCATACGAGGGAATTATATATAGCAAAGTGGCGCTGAGGATGGAGACAAGGACGTTTTAGTCGGGTAGTGCGATGATGAAGAAAAATTATACGTCTACAACTGATTTTGCATGCCGATATTATGGTATACATGGGCACCACCCTTTTCTTAGATCTCCAAGTTGTAAGAGTGGTTGGAGAAGTTAAAGAATCTCAAAAAATGTAGCAACAGATGGAATTCACTGCGTATGGAGAGGAATGTCAATGACTTATTATCATGAAAAACCGATTATGGACTGAGGGGTACTGTGAACGATAAAGTAACATTTTGCAACGTACTGAATACGGGAATGGCTCTGTCCCTTTGACTGATTTAGAAAGGATGACTAAACATTGAACTTGGAAGGATTAATTGTATAAAACTTTTCTATCGTACCTATCCTATCCGATTCCTATTGCATATATGGGAAATGAAAAATCCAGGGCCCGATGAACCAGACTCAAGCCCAACACAAGCCAGTCGTACCATTTTGAGCGCCATATAAATGCAATTGACAACTCTCCTATAGCCGGCGCCTTGCTATGCGTGCGTAAATACACAAGCACATAACCGTAACCACGCCCCACTCAAATCCGCCATTCACAACCCAATATATCAATTATACTGTTTGCAAATTCACAAGGTCACATCTGTACCGGTCTCATCATCAAGCTCAACCTCTTCTTCATCCTCGCCTTCCTTCTCCGAATCACTCAGTTCATACTCATCAGCTTCCTCTTCTCCTCCCTCCTCGTGGTTTGCTCCAGCAGGATCCATACCAGGAATCGGTCTCCACTGAACATAGTCACCCTCCAACCACCTCTTACTCCTAGGCAACACATAGGGATCGAAAGGGAAATACGCATCCAGCAAAAAGCTCTCTTCACCATTCTTCATCGTAAGCGCCGTTTCCCTCGCTGCGACTCCATCCATATATCCACCAGCCAGACTCCTCGCGAGCCTGATCCGTTTATTCGTCTCAATCAGCGGAAAGACGTAGAGAAAACGAAGATGGTGCGCAATACGCGCAAACTGTGTGACAATGGACGGCGAGCAGACTTTGAGGGGGTTAAGCTTGGAGAAAATGTTACGCCGCAGCGTGTCTTGGATGTTCTTGTACCAAATGAAGTCACCCTCCTGGTAGATGAGTTGCTGGTCGGTGAGGGGTGCGCCGTCTTCGGTCACGATGAGGTCGCGCCAGCGGAAACAGAATGTGTAGAGGAGAGCTTGTGCAGTGGCATAGTATGTACCATATCGGCGGAGATCCGGGGCTTTGCAGGTGGGCTCTTGGCTCGTGCGGAGCTTCTCGAGGTGGTTGCAAAGCAGATCGAACATATTGCGGACCACGGAACTGGAAACATGCGCGCCGCGGGCGATAAAAGAGGCGAGGTAGGCTGCAGCGGCGATGCGAAGAATGTGCGGACGGCGCTGGTCAAAGGCGAGATGCGAACAGCAGCCTGCGAAACGCTCGATAAAATCCGGGGATGATTGGCAGAAGTGGAAGACTAAAAACTGGGTGTGTCGCGACCGGTAAGTGGGGAGGATGATGTTTGAAAATTGGGAGAGCAGGCTTTCAAAGGCGTGGTCGACATTAAGGAGGTCGCCTTCGGCAAAGATAGAAGCGTAGTATGAGAAAAGGATATCCATAATTGCGTCTAGCTTGATCACAGATTCTTTGAGCTCCTTCAGATGTCGTTCTTCATCATTTAAGCTCTCTTCGCTTGACACCGACTCGTCGTCACTGACATCAGCATCTTCTTCTTCTTCTTCTTCATCTTTGGTATGTGCCTCTACGAGATGCTCCTCGATGTCATCTTCTAGCTCTTCCATGTCCACCTGAATCTTGACGTCGATTTTGACAAGGCGGTCCAATATAAGCGCAAGTATCTCGCCTTTCAACTCAGGCAAGTATCCGGTAACCGTCACCAGGTTCTTAATATAGCGCACATGGGCTTTGGTGGTATCAGTAGGAAATGGAAAGTATGAGGCGAGGATCGGAGAGAGGTGTGTGCTCGTCATCAGATTCTGTCGCAGAAGATACCTGAGGCATTCGTGGGTTCGAGACTGAAGCCGCGATCGCGGGACGCTAGGGTCATCCTGTTGGCGTAGGGATGGCGACGGTAGTTCTACGAACATGTTCACCAACATGTGTAGGACAGAGTTGGTATAACCAGGCTGCACAGATATCAAGGACCGCAACAGATGTCGATAAGATCGCACGAATTGCTCGTTGCGGGCAACCCAGTTGCAGTCAATGATGGCGTGCACCAGTCCGGAGCATTTGTGGTCGAGGGAGGGGACGTTATTGGTGAGGGCTATGACGTATTTCTGTAGGAGCCCGGAAAGGGGTGCTTCAGAAGAGGTGGGTTTGAGTGTTAGGAGGTGTCGGATCTGATCGTAGACGGCATTGTCGTTGGTCGCGTGCCTGTCCAGGGCGCGTCGGACCTCCTCTCCCACGAGCTCCAAGCTCTTCTCATTCCAGTCGGGGAGGATCCGAACGTCGACGTCGGGATCAAATGTCACTCGCAGGCGTTTTGCTTGACTTGAAGGCAGGTTATCGGAGTCGAAAGGCGTGTCGGTTTGTTTGCGCTTGAGGCTGCCACCCGCGGCTGGGGCGATGACACCTCGATCGCTAGAAGCAAGAGAAACCATTGTTTTGGAAACTGTCGACGAGCGTATGTGTCACATCTGGACGGTTAAGAAAGAGTGTACGAAGAATAAGTAGAAATTCAGCTGTCGGGCGAAAAAGCGGTGGATGTGTAGTTTGCAGACGAAGAGGTGGGGGTCTATGTGCACTTTTTTGCCAAGGACGCTAGCGACCAGGCGAATCCCGTTTTGGCCATTCACTCCAACTATGTGAAAAGGAACGAAGGAACGTCGAGCTGACAATTATTTTATTAGCTATCCAAGTATCTGTGGGATAGAAAATGCCTGCGCTCCTTCCACATGCCAGTGTAGCCTCTAATTTGGGTATTCAACCTTGTTCTATTTCCCCGTTTCCCCTCATTTTGAGGTCGAAGCCAACAGCTTTCAAATGTCTTAGAATTTCTTCAGCATATTCAATGATTTAGTCACTGAGATCTAATAGTAATGTTGGTGACACAAATCTGCGTCAATGTCTCTCGTTCGGAACCCGGAAGCGCTGCCATGTTTCAGCCACACGCTCACATCTCACCGCACTGCGCAATGATAACATCCAGAATTGGCTTGTCTTCGACGTTGGTTCGCGTGTTTTCGATCTTGGTCACGATGTCCATCCCATCAATCACCTTCCCAAATACAACGTGTTTGTTGTTCAGATGTGGCGTGGCAACAGTAGTGATGAAGAATTGGCAACCATTGGTATTCGGGCCGCTATTCTAAATGCCAATTAGCGAGACAGTTATAGTGCAGTTCGATGGTTACGTATATTTAGTGATTTGGTGCTCTGTGAACTTCGGAGGGTATGCGTTCAACTTACCGCCATTGAAAGAAGTCCGGGCCTGTCATGTTTGAGCATGAAGTTCTCATCCGCAAACCTGTCCGTGCCATATATCGTCTTAGAGCCGGTGCCGTTGCCGTTGATGAAGTCTCCACCCTGAAGCATAAAGGCTTTGATCTGGATGCAAGTTTGGTTAGTGTTTTCGCCTACGAACACGTAGGAGAGCGCTTTGGAGAAGGAACAGAGAGTAGCTTGAATCTACCAGATTGGAATAATATAATCGCAAGATTGAGGTTTGGTACGCTGTATAACAAAGGAGTTTGTGGACACAAGAGCTTTCGAAAAATGCTTACCACGCGATGGAACTTGCATCCCTTGTAGCCCTGAGGGCGTCCGAGAGAATTCTTTGTCTCACCAGTGCAGAACTGACGAAAATTTTCGGCGGTCTTAGGAACGATGTCTTTGAAAAGTTCCATCTTAATTCTACCAAGCTTTTCTCCTAGGACAGCTGTCAGCGGTACATCCTGGTGAATAACGTTTCAGCAATATCATTTTCAAATGTGGGACCAAGACAATAGGTAATGAATTGTTAACTGTGACGTGTCTAGAGAATGAAGACCATCTTTGTGAAAATAAGTTTGATATTGCGGTGGCTACAAAAATTTGAAAAGCAGCTGCATATCGGCATACCTCCCAGGGTGATGTCAAAGAAGACGATTGGATTCGGCTCGGCAGGCTCGGCCATGGTTGGGGCAGTGCAAAATTGCTGCAAGGCCGTTGAAGATCTTGATGACGTTAGATACTTTCTGGCCAAATCGGAAAGGGTAAAACAGGCAAATGGAAAGGACTTCTCACCGATGACTTTATGCTGAGGATGACGGGCGGACGAGTCTGGTGTTCTGTAAAATCCGGGGGTGAAACCTGGGCAAGTGGGTGAAGTATGCAATTTCACTTAACGATCCGCTTGGCGCTGGGGAACCGCGCAGTCTTTGCCGTAGTGAATAGAAGGCGCTTCGTACGTGTGCCAGAATAGAACTTCCAGATAGATGGCCACGGCTGAGCATGATCCGGCCGTGTGTCTCGTAATTAAGCAGCCATATCAGGTCGCAGGTTGGCATGCTGACAGGGCTTGATGGGCGACAGGGTTTGAGGTTTGCGCTGGTTTGAGACAGAGTCGCAGAGGACGTACGAGCGAAGGATTGCAGCACGTCGTCCAAGAATTCCAAGTTCACCATCACTCCCCAGTGCCGTCACGAGTCGCACAACAATACACAATACCAGCACTTCAGGGAACTCGCCATTCAATTTATCACGCCTACGACCGCTCAAACCTTGGGCATTCACCCGCCAGTCGCTAATTGTCATCAATAGAACAATCGCTCCAGCCACGCTCAGGCTTGGCCGCTCTGTCAAGCTTAGCGAGTCTGCGATCCCTTTGTCTTCTCCTCTCCACTCCACTCCCTCCACCGAACTCTGTGAGCAGCCCTCGAACCCCCGCCACCTCCAACAACCACCTGAGGGAATGGACGACAAAGCCATTGTACATACTCCTCGCTAGATATTTGTCGTCTCCGTCCTGGTGACCTCCTACCGTCCTCACCGGCCGCCGTCTTCAGCTGGCTTGCCACTCCCGTTGTCTTGCCGTCACCCCTTCTACTGCCATTACCCGGACGAACCTACCAGACACGGCCTGCGAACACGGGAGGACTACTTTCGCACCATCGCCCGCACAATAGAAGTCTTCTTCCATTGCCGTTGGTCGTTCAACATAATTCACTTCACAGCCGGTTTCGTGTCGAACAAAGCGCGCAACCCGCATCCGGCCCCAGCTGCCATTTACGACCTATTTTTGTCTGCCCCACGACCCAGATTCCGCGCTGTTCACACCTGCGACCTGAAGATCGACATTCGTACTGGCCAGATTCACATACGTCGTAGTTTTCGTGAACATATGGAACAAGTCAAGTCATAATGGCCTCATCAACCTCCCAGATCCCACCGCCGCCCGCCCAAACGAGCAGCCAATCCAGCTCTGGTAGCGGTCCGACAAGTTCACCTTTGCTCTTCTTTGTTGCTCTGGGTTTTGGTGTCGTTTTCACCAACCTTTGGTACGTTTCCAGCAGGTATTATCGTACATTTACTTTTTCCGCTAACTCACTTGCACTTCAGGATCATCGTTGGCGTAAAGTACTGTTTCCGATACAACCAGCGCAACCGAGCTGCTCGAGCCACTGCAGATGGAGAACCCATCGATCTCACGGCCATGCCTCGGCCGCACCGAAGGAGACGCGAGAAGAAACTGATGTCCATGGACGAAGTCAACGAGCGATTCCCACTCGCCAAGTACAAGGCATGGAAGGCTAGTCGAGAAGATGAAGGACTCCCAACAGCTGGTGGTATCAACACAGCACCTCCCAGCAGGGCTGCCAGTTTGAAGGATGTTGAGGGTGTCGTACCATCACCTCGTGACGACAGCGCGTCTGGAGAGAGCCCACGACCTGCCACGGTCCTGTCAGTGGCCCGAGATGACTACAATGCGGCCAATACATCCACTCAGCAGGAGCCTACGTCCCTGAAGCAGAGCTCGTCGACCACCGAGAAGGACAATGAGAAGGCGACCGAGCTTACGAAAGTTGAGACGGCTACGAGTCAGTACCCGCCTGGCAAAGAGCCCGCCGATGCACATGATCATGATGCGGACGATTCCGATGATGATGACCCAATCCGTACAGCCGCCGCTCCTGAAATGTTGGCGGAACCCGGCGACACTTGTGCCATTTGTTTAGACACCTTGGAAGACGACGATGATATAAGAGGATTGACTTGTGGACATGCCTTCCATGCCAGCTGTGTCGACCCGTGGTTGACCAGCCGTCGTGCCTGCTGCCCACTCTGCAAGGCTGATTACTACGTCCCTAAGCCACGCCCAGACGGAGAGGCTGCAGATCAATCTGCTTCTGGTCGTCGCCCAACCGTGACTGGTCTGCGTTCTCCCACGTCCCCACAAGCGGTTTGGGCTGGTGCCCGAGGCAATCCTTTCACTCGATCTCGTGTCATCTTCGTCTCCAATTCTCGTCAAGTTCCTGGCAACAACCGAGAGCAGCCGTATGGATTGTCAAGCGTCTTGAACCGTCCTGGCCGGCGTGACCGTATCGCTCCTACGGACCGGCGACAGCGACCGAATCAGACCCATGAGAGTCCGAGTTGGCGAACAAGACTGCAAGCAGCGAGACCTTCTGCACGCCCTTCGTTCCCCAACTGGTTCGGACGGAGTCGTGGAAATGGACCTGCCGACAACAGTACCAATACTCCTCCCCAGCCTACCCCTGCCCAGCTCGAAGCCGGCAATCGGTAGTCCATAGCGAGTCCGAAGTTCCTGTGGAACTATATTCAATGATCCAATTACTCTACTCGTATCTGTCCTTGCTGGAACATAATTGCGAGCTAGCTTAATCTCCGATACTCTCACGCTCTTCACGACCCTTGTTTAGCCTTTAGACCGCAACTCTCCTTATACCTGTTTTGTTCATCGGTGCATGTACAGCTTGCGCCTATCTTGGTTTTTTTTTTTGGGTTTTTTTGGTAGCGATCAATCTTCCACGGCGTTCTCCGGCTCCAATTGCGATAACTAGTTTTGGTATCTTCCTCAGCGTAGGTTATGGAGCATTCAGCGTCGGGATGGGCTGGATGCCATTGATCTCTTTAGTCCCTTTACAGCCTCCTTTTATGGAGTGAGCTGCTTCATACCCTTGATAAGGATTTCGAAGGCAAATGGGATTAGGAAGGAGAGGGTCATGAAAATTTGGCGAGAGGGATGGGGTGATGGCGGCTGTATTTAAGATAGCGATGGAGGTGCATATGCCCATACGATGGATAGTGTATATCATAAGTTTGGTTCAACTTCATTTGTTGTCCTGATTTTGTACAGAGATGTTTCACATTTCGGATCACCCAATGCCTGCAAGGTTTCCCCTGCTAACTCAGAAACACTGAAAACATGCAATACCCCGACCGTTCCTACTAACTTTCTCCATATGTCTTTCTTGAAACCAGAGAGATGTAGCCCTCTGCGGGTCAAAACATAGATTTTCTCCACATTGTGAAAGTGTCGCCCTTTCCATTTTGGGTTAGATTGAAGCTTTGGGCATGCCTTCCGTTAACAATAAGTTCAACCTCAACTTCATCTTATCATCACCCCCCTCTCTTTAATGCTGTTCAATGGATAGTACACCTTCTTGATCGTTTTACCCTCGTCCTACTACTAACCTTCTGCTCCGATCACATCTCAGGATTCCAATTAACTACCACATACCTCAAATCGATGCTGGTAGAAGGGACAATTTTTATTTCGACCGAACTGTTTGGGGAAGACGCTCCAAGAATCTCGTTGTACAGTATCGTTTCTATTCAATAGCATGATTAAGCAAGTCGGAATCCAGAATGACGAAAACGTGAGGTATATCGACGAGCGCTCTGTCTGGGATTCCTAGCCAGTCCTTTTCGTCGGCTGCGTCTCGGAGATGCGTTACAGTTATTAGGATTACGCCCTTTTGTAGAGAAACTGGATTGATTTGCAGCGTCTGCAACACCAACATGCGAAGGATGCCCACCGAAGTGATGGCCTTCTCCCGACAGTTGGGAAACCGCATCCCCCAAATTGTAGGAGTTGGAGACTTCTGAGCGACTTTATTGCATCAACCAGAAAGTCTCTTGGACCTTGACGGATAATACACTGAAGAAAGAGGAAGTGGATGTTTGGTTTTGCAGGCCATCGTTGAATTTGTGCTGTATTCGGAGGTACTCCCCTCGTTCTCGAATCCCGTCTCCGTAATGATTCACAGTGCGACGAACTGTCTCCAAACGTAGGTAAGGTGGTCAAAAATGTCATTGAAAGAATTGGTCCCAGCTGAATATTGCGAATTATTTAAGTAGATGAAGAAATTTCGAGCTGTATCTCACTCTGGATGCTGTGGTTTGCTAACAACTTATTAGCATATTTTGACAAGTGAACACTAATTATCATACTAAGAGCGAAGTCTAACAACCGTTTGAACCTTGTCTTGATGAACTTAGGGACGCGTCTTATCTGCTCTTGCGAAGATTCCAGCTCCTCCCGGACTTCCCGTATCTGAAGGTGGCCTTTAATGCAGCTCCGGATATTTCATCAACACGACGGGCCTGCTCTCCAACCGCTTCTAAGTAGTCTTTGAACGAGACGGATCATGGTTTCGAAATTGATGCCCACACATGGGCCATTTTCCCTACCTATACCACTTAACTTCATGAAGCATAAAGCTCACAATCTTTGCGTACAGGTTGGCAACAGCCTCTGCCATCCGCTTTGTTAGATACAGAATTAAGCTCGATTCCGTTCTCGGTAGTACCTTAGTAATACGCGAATAGGCCTTCGAAAATTGGCGGACCATTTCCTCGTGGCTTGTAATGGACTGATGCTCTGTGAGAGGATATTTCTGCAATATTCACTCGAAACTTACCATGAAACGAATCCCATTATTCCCCAGATCAAGGACAAATACTCCGGGCCGAATGTGAGAAACGACATTCAAAATGGATGAGTAAAACATGATTTTCATGGAGAAGACGCCAAACCATCTGTAGACTCTGCTTGTTTTCTTATACTCATATTTGGCCTTACACTCCTGAAGTGTCTGTTTCACGTCTTCCAGCGAGTGCCCCTTCCTAATACCGAAATATGCCAATTCTTCAATAGAGATTTCACTGGAAATGTAGTCCTTCGCCTTTTCGAGAGCTTCCTGGAAGACTCTATCGGCAAGACTATGCGAAATTAGCAACATCGTCATGGACGAGGCTGAACAGGTTGCTATGATAACCTAATCTTAGATGTTTGGAGTTTACATGGAAGTAGATGCCGAATACAATACTCTAAACCGCCTCCTATCTTTCAGGTTTTATTCTAGCGAATTCAACATTTCTGTTAGCATCACTGCTGTGAGAGTGAGAAATGCAGATGGGACTGGCCTGCTTCATTAACAATCTGCGCAGAAGGCCGAGCTCTGCCTCGTCCGCCTTGTGGCTTGCCCCAATCCCATTTAGGCATGAAGGCATTATACATATGCATGTATACGCAGATCCAGGTCATACCATCACTTCCTTATCTACAAGTTAGAGGCTCGACTCCCCCGCCTCTTGCGTTTTAGATTGTACCCACCAACTTGTTGTGGCCCAACCTTTTCGTATCTCTTCTGAAGCAGTCCTTTTCTTCCTCCTTCCTCTTCTACCGCATCTATCGACTATCGGCCGGTATATGGCTCTGAGGTTGGCCATGATACTATAGTTTCGCATGCGCTTCCCTCCAGGCTATGCATATAGGTTTTTAAAGAAGTACAGCCGGATTCCGTACGCCATCTTCACAGTCAACCAGCAACGCGAACTTGAAACGTCATCATACACATTGTTCAGTGTTAGCCTTCATGCCTCGGGAATCTCCCATGTCTCAGTATCGTACAGATCCGTACTTTGCGGAGTACTCTTCCTATCCGCCGCCAACACCGCCGCCGCCTCCTCCATCTAGTTCTATTTCGAGGAGTTCCAGATACCTGCTTCGTCCCCGAAGCTCACTAAGACACCGTATATAGAGTCTCAGCAGAGGAGACACGCTCCTCGTAACATCCACAATCTCAAAAGATTGTGGACAAGGCATGGGCGAAGCTGATGGCTTAGATTTCACCGGCTCTATTGGAAAGTCTAAGTCTCTAGAGTTTAGATTCCATTCTCCATATCAATCCGTTGAAGGGCCATCAACCCGCTACCATCATCCACCGCCAAGATATGGTTTGCAAGCACTAGACTATTCTCCTTAAGAGCGCTTCCCAGCTGGGCTGCGAACCCATCCCCATCAGAGGAGTATAGCTCCGCCGATCCCGTAACCGATCCTAGGACTGTCTGCCTCTTCCAAGGTGAGCAGGACCATCAACTCAAGAAGGCTCGCGTGAAAGACACTACCGCTTCTGTTGAATCCACTCTCGACGTATAGACTGGTCATAATAAAAGGAAACTTGAAGATGTAACAGACCTAGAGGTCGCATATAAGCTTGCTAAAAAGGTCTGTCCGGGTCTCGCTTCCAAAAGAGATAATATCATATCAGCGGACTCTTTGAGTGAACCAGTACAGCTGATTCAGAGGACCCAGTGAATAGTCAGGACTGAAACTCTTTCCCGCTCAAAGAGATACGGAAGGTTGTGCTTTCTGGTTTGCCCACCCACCATACATTACATCCTCTCTCCCTTTTTACCCAACTTTGAAGGGGGGAAATACAGCATGTCCAATTTGGGATACTATGACTTAGTGCAAACGGTTTCGATTCGAATTCAGCTGTATCGGTCTTACTGATAAATTATTAGAAACATGAACTTACATCCGCAGAGCGAAATGACGTTCTCGGTACATCATCGCCTATTCAACATAGAGGCTCCCCAGAACCAGGGTCCATACATTCCAACTCTGCACCCACGTATCATCGTGTATTCTATAGCGTGGAACGTCAAAATAATCATGCACACAACAATGCCACCCCAGTATACGAGGGTATTCACAGAGGAGTGTGGAGCATTTATCATTGAAGTTTCGGCGCCTAGTTGGCCAGAAACCTGTTCACGCCTTCGGACCCCAGCAGTTGGATGAGGGTGTTGGGTTCGCCCTCATGAGGTATTACTCCTATCCGGACTTCAAGGATAAGCAAGGTATCTTCGAAGGCAAAGTTCGATCCAAAACAGCCAAAGGCGGTGACACATTTCAAGGAACGATCATGATTATCTCGCCCGATCTAGTATCTGTCATGGGACACCCCCATCTATGCACCCGACCCCTACATTCTCAATCTACAGGAACCTCAGGTACGGGTGTTCAAGTTTTATGACGGCGAAGATTATGCATCGTATCCTCTCTACTTTCATCACCCCGATGAATTGTCTGCTCAAGGTCACAGCGAATGTCCCGCGATCCGCTGCAGAAGTCAGATTCTCGACTTGCTCGAGTATCTGACCGCAGAGCATGATGAAATATATTCCGAGACAAAGAGCCTCCTATCGCAGGGGAGGGTGAAGCGATGCTATATCGGAATGCTCTTTCGACAGAACGAGATAGTTGTAGCTGAAGTTGATGATGTTCACTTGGCCTACATATTGTGAAGCTGCTTTGTAGGCGGAGCGGAGCTTTCCTTACATTGCTGGCATTAGAAAAATTACGGATCGAGATCAGGTCGGGAAGGGAGAGTATTGGACGTTGTTCGGCTGACGAAAAAGATAGTCGATATCACATCTCTTGAGGTATTCCTCATTAGATATGCTACGCCTGAATGATAAAATCAACTCATCTCCCCAGGATGGAAATTCTGGTAACATCGAAAGGCGACATATGTTACCTGTAAGGGCCTGACATTTGCAAATGATGGGCCTGGATATGTAAGTGCTAGTTTCGTTTTTCTACAGTACCTTCATCTCGAGTAGACGAAAGAACCCATTCGCCCACGGATGATTTTTGCAGGAAGTGACTTTGCTTCACAATTGAGGTCCTTCCTCCGAACCCCTCTACTAATCGATAGAGGTCTATGATGTCTATCAATTGGGCACAATTATATGCCTCCATCCATTCCCATTCCAGATTTTCGAAAACAACCAACGAACAATTTTATATTGGCATTACCAGGATGTTGAAACTCGATTCATAATAGACTTCACCACTTACCGGCGCCTGCATATTCATTGGTATCCACGGCGTTTATTACCTGGGCCATTCGATCCATGGCCCGAGCATTGCGCCCTTGACGAAGACTTAGATCCGGAAAACCTTCTCATTTTACCACCTAATATTCATGTCTTTAACATCAAAGAGAAATAATGGAGTATGAAAATTCCAAAATTGAGCAAGCATAGTTACTAATGTTTTCAGAAAAACCTATATTTTGGCCACGTTGGACCTATCACTTGGAATAAACAAGCATTCGGGTGCTTGGTTCTTTCAAGACGGACGAAAGACTATGTCTGGCTCTTGTCATGGTGCGCAAAGCGAAACATGGTGTCCAGGACGCTATATGCCTAGCGGGAATTAAGAATGATATCATTACGGGCAAGGGAATGGTTCTATCCTTCTTTCTTCATGGCGACCCAGGAACGGGATGACTTTGATGGCAGGTACGAGTAACAGCTAACCATGAATTCTCCAGTTTCATCCACTAACATAGAATATTAGAATCTGTTGCTGAACTCGCAGAGAGATGCCGTTGTACAGTATCACGTACGGTGACATTGGAACAAGCCCGGATGCAGTCGAAAAGTATCTCTAGATCATTCTCTACCTGGGCAAGACGTGGAACTGTGTTCTCCTCCTTGATGAAACCGATATCTTCCTCGAAGAGCGTACAATTACAGACCTCGAAAGAAACTCACTCGCATCCATCTGTCTACGTCCTCTTGAATAATACGAAGGCAACCTCATTCTCACTAGCAACTGCGTCAGTATCTTTGACGAAGCATTCAAATCCCGCATTCAGGTCGCGCTTCACTATCCTTCTGTCAATGCCCCATCGCGCAGGAAAATTTGGCAGAATTTCTTTGGCAGAATTTTTTCCGAGGCCCTTGCCGAAAATGAGACCAATGTCAACCTTGAAGAAATAATAGGCCGCTTGGACGAGTTAGCGGATTATGAGATGAATGGGAGGCAGATTTGGAATGTGCTCACGACTGCGTGGCAGATGGCATTTTTCAAGGGAGAGAGAGGCTCCAATGGGGACATAGAGCATAGTCTGCCAATGGCCGATCAGTTTAATCGGTACCTAGGGAAATTGCAGGGGGTAAGTGATGTTGATCGAGCGAGGGATGAGAAAGTGAGGGTGAACTATCTTTCCATTCCCAGCCAATTATGTAATAAGTTTCCCTTAACAGCTTAACCCTTTTGTATAAGCTATCTGAGTATAGAAGCTTCTAATTCTCTCGCTCCATGAGATCGGTTCTATTCAGCGTTACTTGCGCGCCATGTTCCCAATTGATTACACTTTCTAGCTAGAGAATCTCAAAGGTATAAGCCAAACGCTCTTCAACCAACCTCATTTGGCTTTATTGTCTTTGTCCATGTATCTCGAGCCGCCGGGGCCCATACGAATACTGAACCCCTGAATCCCGTTCTCAGAAGGGATAAACATCCACTCTATCCCCATTCCCCTAGCACAGAAGGTCAAACAGTCTACCAAACTCGTCTTTCATAAGCGAAAATTGTTTCAGAGGAGCATTGATAAGGTATTTAGGTTTGCACAGACATGTCAGGCAGCATTCTGTATCACAACATTACGACCGCTGTTACCCTGTACAACATGCACCTGCTCTTCGTCCCTGGGCGACGTCACGTAGAACCCCCCTTGCAGGCTTCGACAAGCCATTCCTGCCACACAATGAGGTATTTATTTATAAATAATCCGTTGTCCCTTTGATCAATTTGGTTTCCACTGCTCCACTTCCACAATCTGTCTTCAACCTTTCCACTGCAATCCTCCGATAATTCCTCTTCAATCCTCCTACTTCCAAGCAACTTTATACGGTCAAATATCGTCAACCGAAAAGTTCGTCCCTCCCATTCCATCCTCAGTCCTTCTAGCTTATTTTAGTAGAAATGTCCTCTTCAACAACATTTCCTTGCCTTGATACCAGCATAATTCATCTAAACAATTCAACTATGGATAGCTCAGGGGTAAATAAAATCGGTACTGGAGGCTTCAAAGAAGTCCCGAAGACATCTTATTGTCCCGAATGCTTGGCGAAAGGTGAAAAGGTTGAGGTTGTTCCTGGAAATGTCTGTCCGAAGTGTCTTACTCCTGTGAATTATTGATATTTGGGATGAGATGGGTGGAGGGAACTGTGGATGTGGGGGCTGGATGGTTTGGTGGAGGGGTGGTTAATGGAAGGTTTGGTTGCGTGGTTGGATGTTACGTGGGAGATAGGCGAGATGAAGGGGAGAAAGTAGGGTTGGTCGGGGATGTCAAGTAAGTTTGGAGAAGAGAGAAATTGAGCGTGGGATTAGGATGGAGTGATGAGTTGGTTTAAAATAACTGAATTAGTATTGGCACTCAGTAAGACGACCTTCAAGCAAAGTCCGACCCTTTCAGCGCCTCGATATTTTTCATTATCATCTTTCGTATACACTCTTAATCCTTTAACTCTGCTTCCAGGACTGCATCTTCCAGCACATCCAGAGACCTTGAATCATAACGTGGCAGCAACTCTTTGACTGCGTCAACATAACCATTCTTAGTAGCAGGTTTGATTGCGGACTGCTCCTTCTGTTCGATTCCACAGCCTACCATGGCTCCCTGCTCAAGTAAGAGATTTAGCATTGCCTTGTCTCCATTCTTGCTGCGAGTGTAATGGCAGTGGGTAGAGGCTTCTCTTCATATGAGGTTTCAAAGTGCCAATTAACGTTCGCCTTAAACTGCAAGAGTAAATTAAATACTCCCCATTTTAAAGCTCCACAGCTCGCTCAAGCGCACTTTGCGATGTTTCATATGACGGATCCGGGTCAGGGCGTGCTTTGACCCTCAAAAGAAACAAGAGCACGCTGAAGTTGTCGTTTTCAACTGCACAGTAAACTGCAGAGTGCCCCCAGAGACCCTGTGCGTCTATATCCATCGTGTTCTCTAATAGGGTTTGAGTGTTCTATGGCTAATCCGAGTTACTAATGAAGCTGTTATCCACTGAGGTTCCAGCGTAATTAACATGCTATGGAGAACTTCATTTGAAGACTCTTGCGAAGTTCCTGCAACTTTCGATAGATAGCGTAGAACATCCGCTCGGACTAATCTCACTGCGTAGTTGAGTGGAGTTCGTCTGCTAATATCAGCCGCTGCGGCCGAGGTGCCTACTTTAAAGAGTTGTTAGATTATGTAAATAACGCCGCTCTCGCATGCCTAGCTAAGTACATTACGTCCAAGAGTATCGGTAATTCTAATCTTTAGATAAACCTTAAAACCCCTTTCCGTAACGAGACCCCTCTCACGCCGGTGGAGGCTTGCAGGCTCGAACAGAATGTCCCGGTCCTCTCCATTTGGCCCTTGAGTAGATATGTTAATGAGCTGATAAGTATCGACCTAGATTAGTGTCACGACGGGTATCTGGATCCGATATCAGAATTGAAATCACAGGTTTAGGGGCTGAGGAAGATGGTGCAATGTCGTACACGTTGTTTCGAAAACGATGGACGCCCCGGAATTTGAATTCGATCTCGGGACCACCACACAATTCCTGAACAGACATGCTGCCTAGTTGAGATGTAAAAGTCTGGAGGTTACCATTTCTAGGAAAAGATGAGACCGAGTCGACAAAAGACATGATTCCATCATACGCGAGCTGCAGGTTCTCCTCCGTTGGATTGTTCATGGCGCAGCGATAGGTACTTCCGAGTTTTCTAAAGCATGTGCGAAACGCACTAGATCTTCCACAAACCTTTGTAGCAAAAAGGACCTACCTGAACTCATCATCTGCTTCCTCGATTTTATCCCGATATAAATGCTTTGAGCCTGATTGAATAGCATGAGCGATTATTTCATCTGTAGATGAAGTGGGTTTCGACGAGATAACCGTATGAATTATACATAAGGCTGCGTCTTCTTTTGGACCCCGTCCATTCTCAACAGATATATCGATAAAGGTACTGGCTGGTTTATTTGTAATGGACGGTCCTTCGCTTGATTTTGCAATGTATGGCCGCTGAATGGATGACTACCAGCAGACAACAGTGTCTTAAGAAATCCAATGAATATATCTTGAGCACACATCACCGATAGTGACCCATCGACAGGGCTAGAGAGGATGGTGATTAAATCTCTGCCTCCCGTGACATTACCCTCACCATAGGGCATTGTATGCCAGCCGGAAAAGCGAATCGCTGCTCTAGGGAGCAAGGAATCAGCAGGAAGCCACTTATAGGTTTCGAACCGGGAATCGTCTTTGTCCCTGACCCTTACGGCTCCTAAGCTTCGGTGTAGTGGCAGTTGGCCAAGGGGAGGTATTGACAGTGATGACTTCTGAATCTCAACAAAAAGTACAAGCGTCCCAATTTTTCTCTGTAGGAGTCTAACCATGGGAGGCGGTTGATGGGAGTGGCGACGTGGCCTCGCGGTTCTTTTAAAGATTTTCGGACTTCAGTAACACTGAAGCCATCGAATTCTACATAGAGCAGGTTTGAATCACGCAAACCTTTCCAGTCCAAGGTCTTAGATAGAATTAACTTCGTCGTGTTTGATATGGCCACAGCAAATGATGAGGCAAGATGACGACCTTCTATCATGCTACTCAACCGGTTTGCTAAGGGGGTGGATGCGAAGAAATTGGGGAGGCCAATTGGCCTAGATTGACCCGATGCTGCCATATTTTGGAGGCGAGGTTTGTCGGCCCCCTACGATTAGTCGTATATCTATGGACGAAGTCGTCTCAGTCTCGGTTCGAGCCAACCAGGCACTATCGTCTCTATATTTTCTTCCAAAGCTATATATGGTCGATGTAGAAGCATTTCCAGTGAGCTTTGGTCCGTCGCTTTGCGCGCTGATATCTGTCTCTCGGGAGGATCCGCCTCTTAGTCCATCTATTCCCTTCGTAGCACTATGCGAAATAAACCAGTAATATTCCATCACATCTTCTCTCCCCCTTTTCTTTCCTAAAAGCATTGGCTGTCGCATGCTCAGCTGACAGAGCTCAAAAGCAAGCTGGTCAAGTTTGTGTCCCTGGATATCAGTGGCTGAAGAGCGCCTCAATATGCGATTGCCTCTCTTTTTTCAGACGCTGTGTTCGCAGGAGAGTCTTTATTATACTCATCAATAGCAGTGCTGCTAGCTGACACGGAGAAACAGAAGAATGTAGCCCACGCAGGCCGACAAATTGAAACACGAATCCAGCTAGTGTGGCGAAAGTAGCAATCCATATCAGCCGCGATTGCTGTTCAGACACTGGTTTCCTCCAGGACGAAACGTGTTCTTGAAGCGGGCGGTCAAAGTCGCTATAAGCGGAGGCGTTAAAAGGTTGATCGCCCACTACCTGGCTGCCAGGCTGTACCCAGAACATAGTTGAAGTAAGCGCCTAAGGACTTGTTTTGGCGAGGGTGTCTCTGGTAAACGTACGTTACTTAGTACTCTTCTCGATGAGGAATGATCAACTAAGCATGCCAGAGCAGAGGAGCACAGTCCCGATGGTGTTAATTGCAGCGCCCATGGGAATGGCATTTTCCCTTCCTTCTTTAATTCTAGACGCTTTGTAGCTACCACAGCCAAAGCGATGACCACAGACTGTAAAAGAATGTGCAACTAACCATAGAGAAAGGTTAGAAAGTCGTTTGAATCCGATACTTAGCATGAGATTAGGATTCGGTGCGTATTTTCTCAAGGTCGTGATCTTACCCCCTCTTCGATATTTTTTTCACCTGGAGAACGTGTCTCCTTTACTCTGGTTCTTGCCTCCTCCACTCATTCTTTCAGTCCTACCTTAGTCCTCTGATACTCTGGAAAATTTTAAATCCCGTAATTTTCTTAACCTTGATCCGGAAAGGCATAGGTCTCATGATCCTGCTCGAACTTGTACATGATCTCGAGCAGTTTTGGTCTCCCGAGAATGCGCGTGAATGCCCCATTTTGGTACATCTCGCAGACATCTCGACCTGTAGAGGAGCATAACTCGGTTTCAGCAACGCTAGCGCCTTCCTGGACCCTTCCAATGAACGCTCTGAATCTTGGCCCACCACACGCGAATGGCTGACACGACGGCCGTCAGAATGCCTAAATGTACCATCATAAATATGACATTATCAGCAAGGCTAGTGCTCTCATTGAGAAACTGTTTAGTAGCCTGCTCTCCGAAAATCTGAAGGATAGGTGCCAAGCCCGTTGCTAGGTTGTTATCGAAGTCATCCTGTACACCACCAGCTCCACAAAACTTCGGTAGATTCGCTAATAAAATAGCGATCTGGAGCAGCATCTTGCAAGAAGAAAATTGGTGAAGAAACCTAGGGAGGCTTTCCGTAAACCAGCAAATACGGGGTCTATCAGAGCTGAGGAAGAGGGCGCGGTATTTGTGTTCTCCCAGCCTTGCGCCACGGTCTCAATTATGATATTTAAAACTGGGGTTCTGATTTTTTAACTTTCATATAAGAGAGTCGACTTTTGGTTTGGCGTCAATGTATACCGCATAGGTTAGGAACAACTGAGGCTGACGACCGACGATCGGTGATGCGTGCGCCAAAGGACGAGAACTTGCAGATATTGAATTGGAGGAAGAGAAGAGCGTACAAGAAGATCCTGATGACTGGAAATTGAGAAAGGAAAGGCGGACTGCATAATTCTCTTCATATCATGCTTCTTACTTTTTGCGAAATAGAGAATGCATACCCGCCCTCATGTGAAGTCTCGCCGTCACACCTTCCAAGGTTCCAGCCTCGCCACGCCCAGAACACAACTGAGCCAAGAAATCCATTGTATGAAGTATCCATCGTATTCAGATTGTCGCAAATGTCTATAGGATTTAAGCTCAGTGGACAGATGTGAAATGACTATTGTGAGGCAGAGGAGGTTGGAGAAATCGAGACGTTCCTCAGGCCGAAAGTGTTTGGAGTGGAAGTGGGACGAAACCAAACAAGAGAGCGCGCTTTCTACTCTTTTATGGTCGTACTACGACGACACCGTGGAGGCTACTCAGTGATTTTCTGTCATTCGTTCTCTAGTAATTCCCTACATTGCTCACACATAATAACCTTGGCCTTGCGCCTATCTCGCACTCTTGGAAACACCTAAACACCAACAGTCCTCTCCTTATGCACACTATCCCTCCTCAACGTCGGATCCTCATCATAATCCTTGTCCAACGCATTCATCTGGTCCTCCGTAGCATTCAAATGATGGAAAAGAATCCAGATTAACACTCCAGCAATAAAACTCGAGCAAGCCAATCCCACAAACATCCACTGAATCGCAGGATCATAGAGCACCGGATTCAATGCTTCTGAGATGGCGGAGCCAAAGGCATTGGTGAGCAGAAACATGGATTGCACAAAGGACTTCATGTTGGGCGGTGCTTTGGTGTAGGCGTATTCGAGGCCGGTGACCGAGGCGAAGATCTCGGATATGCCGATAAGCATGTAGGCGCCGGTTTGGGCGGCGATGTGGATGTCCTAGTTAATCCGTCAGCTCCTACCACTATATCTCACGGAAAGATATCTAAGATGAGAACTTACATTCCCTTGCTTCGTTCCAGAAGCATCTGTGCTAGCATCACAAAGCGGCTGCTTGTAACACGGCCCGCTCTTATAGATGTAATACTGGATAACCGCTGCATAAGCCATGGCCAAACTACCAACCCAAAATCCTGTGACTATGCGATTAATCGGTGGATACGGAATTTTCGCTTTTCTCAAAAGTGGATAGACTATCCGGTCGAGGACAGGCAAGAAGACGAGGATGGAGATTGCATCGAAGTTCTGCATGAGATCGTTCGGAATGCCATGGCCACGCATTTGGCCAGCTGGAGTAAGTTAGTACTTGGTACCAAGTTAAATAACCTTAGGAAGATGATAGTTAAATATACCTTGGGTAACGAAGTTGTTCGAGAATTGGCCGTACACCACCCAATAGATAGGATAGAAGGTAAACACTTTGCACGCCACCAACGCACGCTTGACCTCATCAACGAAATGGTCATCCCAGCGCAGATTAGAGTTTTTGCCAAGCGCAGCTTGATACGAAGGTTTGGCGGCGTCCATTCTACGGTTTTTGATCATCATCCACAGTACCCTGAAAGCATCCGTGACAATTGATCCTTGCGGTGGCCGAACCACATAGACTTTCCTTCCAAGCACAAGGACAACCGTTCCAACAAGGAACACGCAGAGACAGAGTAAAAAGGCCGACCAGAATCCAATATCGCGTTCCATGTAGGGGGTTGGAAGCAGAGCAAGAGCGCCCACATTGATACAGAAGTAGAAGACCATGTAGATGCGCTGGATCGTGATTGAAGGGTCGATGATGACGCGCTCACCGGTTTTCTTGTCCGTCCCAATGACCATTTGTCGGCGCTTGTACTGGTCTGCGATCAGCGGAGCGACATTGGACTTGATGCCTCCCGTTCCGAGACCAATGACGATAACGGCGGTAATGAAGCCACCCAAGCCAGCTCCATTCTCCAGCGCTGTAGGAATGGAAGTGGTCGTCAAAATCAACAATCCTACGAGGTAGACCATACAGAACACAAGGATAGTGTTGTATTTCCCAAGATACTGGTCGGCAATGATAGCTCCAATGATGGGCGTCACTAATAGATCAGCATGTAGTCGCAGGCAAAACTTCTCGAGCAACATACCATAGCACCAGAACTGGAAGAAAGTAGTAAGTCCAGTAGCACCTTGATGTCCCATGCCCAGCGCACCACGGCCCTCACTTCCATCCAATGGTCTCTGAACATAGTTCTGGAAAATACCCGAGGCGCCATAGAAGGTGAATCGCTCGCATAATTCCACGATGGCGACCAGGAAGGCTGCTTTCGGTAGGGATTCTCCAACGTGTCTCAAAGTCCGCTTCTCTTCTTCGGTCGGAATTTCGCCACCAAGATGCTCGTCTGAATACTGCGACTCAGCTATTTCCTTATCCGATGGGCTGTTGGTGCCAGCATGAGAAGTTACAACTTTCTCATTCGGCGTTGTGTTGGACTCAACGCCTGCATTCGAGGCATCTCGAAGAGGAGCACCAGAGATGTCTGTCAGTTTATTGGACTTATCCGGTTTATCCAGCTCCTGATGCAGCCTGTGTTTGCTTGGTTAGTAGTTGAAATCAACACAAGAGGAATGAGAGAGACTAACTGTGCGGCATTCAATTCGTGATCCATGACTGATATCTGTCGAAAGACTTGTTGTTCAAGGACCACACGGTAAGTTTAGAGAGGATTCAAACAACGTCACGCAACTAAGAAACAGGGTGGATCCCATGTTCCATTTATTATTTCCCATACCTAACATCTTCCAGGAGTCGAGCTAAGCTTATTTGCTAGGGGCGATGTAACACTCGACGGGCCCGAACGATAGGAATTATGACATGCCGCGGCAAGCCAGCCGTAATGAAGCACCGCAAGCTTTCCGCTTGGCGTCTTGTATCTCTTAATTCGATACTACGGCGGACCGATCGACAGGATGCCTGTTAGTCCGTAGATACCTCGGTCCCCCATTCGTTAGGTTAAACACACACCTTCCACATACGGTGGCAAAACCGCCGATCAGACATTTCATTCAAAAAAACAAATCTATCGTCGATGCCGACAGCCGACCGCCTCTTACGAAACACCAGCGTCAGCATCCATCCTAGATCTTATTGATGAACCCATGTTACACCAAAGTGGGCAGACGTACCGTGATTATTGAGCAGACGTCTCTTCCAAACGAAAGATAGGAACATTCGGAAATCTGATAGATGAATAATGTAGAAAATTGTTCCTTCTAAACGATGGATCGAGAATGTGCTCGCGCTCCCCGATTAAAGTGCAAACCCTCCCAACCCAAATCCGCGGGACCCCCCGACCAACCGTTGCTACGTGCTTACCCAACCGTTAGTGCTGCAGGGTTTTGCAGCTTTGACAGATTGATATCGCCTGCCACTCCTGCAAATCATTCAACAACGGCGAATAAGACACAACTCCGTGCTCCACATACGGATAGACTTCGCTTGAGGGATTTCCAGAAAATCGGCGTAGCACAGAAGGAGCCGAATCACACATACCGAATGGGGATAATGTGCTGAGGTAGACACAAAACGCCGGGAGGATGCTATAAGAAATAATAAAGGAAGGTCAAATGACAGCGACGAACTTGATTGAACGTAAGTATAGCGAGACATCAGCTGACTTTTCGAGAACTATTGGTTGTTGAAAAGGGAATAGGGTGACCCAGAGTCGCCATTAGTATTACCTACACGACCGTATCAATTACGATCCCACCAACGCCCAAACAATGCAGCCTGGGTGGATCTAGTTAACCCATGCTTTATGAGACCTAGCCTTTCGAAATGTACAACAACAAAAGAGACCTCGGTATAGGGTATGCGCAATTCACTGCTCTTCCAACGCTATAGTACAAGAAGACAAAAGAGAAAGGGGTGGGGAAGGTTGGATTTACTTCCCATTACAGCCTTGTATCCCTGGAGCACAGCACTGCTTACCATTTTCACAGTCATCGCCACATTCAAGAAGACATGCTTCCACGTCCCCTCGAACACTGCCAGTCTTGCTATTGCGTCCTGAACTTCGGCGACTTCCACTGCCTGAGCCCGCATGCTCCTCATCACAGCTGCTCTCGTCTGTGACACCAGAGTGATGGTGGTTGGCGTCAAGGCAGAATTCTGGCTGGATGGTTGACGAGTGGATGCCGTACTCATGCAAGCATTTGCGAATTTCCTTAGCAAGGTCCATGTACCTCGCAGAGCCTTCGCCTTTAAAGTCGAAGTTGACTTGGACATGGAGAGATGCGATTAGCTTAGTGTCCGATAGCTGCCACACGTGAACATGATGGCAAGAGATGATGCCGTCAAGGTCAGCGATGTCTTCCTTGATTTCATCGATGGACAGTCCAGCTGGAACGGCCTGTAGGAGGATTCGAGATGCTGCTTTGCACAGCGGGATAGCTGAACAGAGGATGATGATGGTGATGACCAGAGATATCAGCGGATCTGAGTAGAATCGCCACGAATAATTGGTAAGCCAGATGATCAGGGCCGATGCGATGACACCAATATTGCCTAGTGCATCCCCCATGACATGAAGGAAGACTCCACGCATATTCAAGTCTCCATGAGAATGGCTATGTCCTCCCCCCCCTCCGCCCTGCTTTGGCTGATTGTGTCTATGATCAGTGTGGCAGTCCTTTGGCGATGCTGTTCGAATGTCGACCGCGGTCTTGCTCTTCGATTTCTGAAGTAGCGGAGATCGTTCCGTTGGTTGCCCGTCCTCTCCAACGACTGCAGTCTCGCTATCGGTATCTGTTTCAGACTCGCTTGGCTCTATTCGTGAAGCATCGATGATACCGCTCCTAAAGGAGGCGGGGTGCACATATATCTCGCCCAAGCTTGAGTAGCCCCGAGACCTTGACCGGTTATGCTGTTTCGCGATACGCTTGCCGGAAGCTGACCTGCGGGGTGTTCTATCTGCTGAAGTCGAAGACACGTCCCAAGATATATCCTTCGCCCGTGCCTTGCTTGGTTTCTGTGCTGTATTTGATATCGTTGAAGGAAAGTTCCCAATCCTGCTCTGAGGTAAGACGTCTGCTACGTTCCCGCTTTGATCAGCTACGGCGTAGTCTACGCTGTTGCTACCATGAGCATGACCCTCCTCCGCAGCGCTAATCTCATCTGTGTGCCCATGCGAATGTCCACCATGGCTATGTCCATGATCATGGAAGAGGAAGAGCCCGATGATGTTCGACGCTAAGCCACATGAACCAACGATAAGGACCAATTTTGGATGGGAGACTTCTTGTGGTTCGACAAATCGCTGGATCGCTTCGAGGAAGATAGATAGACACAGAGCTACGAGGAATACACCATTGATAAGAGCACCTAGAGTTTCCGCACGTTGCCACTGCATATTTTGTTAGTGAGAGTGGGAAGCGCCGAAAGCGGACGGTTGCTCACCCCATATGTGTACATCTTCGAATTTGTTTTCTGATTTGCAACCTTGACAGCCCATAGTCCAACCAATAGAGATATTACATCGTTTAGCTAGTCATGTAGGTCAGTATCGACTCCATAGCAAATAAGACGTGGCTAACGAACCATGTGAAAGGAGTCGGCGACGAGAGCGAGCGAGTGGACCGCATATCCTGTAAGTGCGTATTAGAAAAGGTTACTAAAAGCGGGAGTAAGAGGCACTCACCCACTACGAGTTCTAGCAGGAAGAAGGCCGAATCAATGGCCAAAAGGATCAAAATTCTGTTAGACTTAGAGAGACCCATGGCAGCGGTATCGGTACGTGGATGGACGGGTGATGTATGGTGCAAAGTTGTTGCCGTACGAAGGGAGGGCAGCCGAACTGGCTGCGCGTCCAAAGCGCGACTCAATATAAGTGTAAATGTCAAGGAGTTATCAAGCTGCGAGTCGTGGATGGCGGGTGTTTGGAGATGAGAGTTTGCGAGGCGCCGTCACCAGCGAGAGGAGAAACACCCGAAATGTGGCGCCGATGATATCAAAGCTCTTGGTTCGTGCAACCACCCTAGTCTCTCACCCATGTGCAAGCTCATATGTCCGGTAAACGCCAGTCTTGACGTTTATGGCATTCACTGCGGACCAACACACGTTTGCCATATTTGACCTCTTTCAGTGACCTCAGTGTTTCAATCTTAGTAGTACATTAAAGGTTAAGCTATTCTGGTGTTGTGATTTGCAAAAATAGGGTGTGCAATGCACTAGTAGATAGGGTGAACTAGCAGTATGGAGTGGTAAGTAATTCCAAACAAACCACTAAGGGTTCTAAGGGACTTGGTTGGGTCTTTTACAAATTCCTTTGTTCCCTTCCAAGTCAGCCCTAACGTGGACCTGAAAAGTCCCTTCGAGTCCATTTGGGTCCCATTCGTAACATGAGCCACTACATTTCCAGAACCTACCTACTTGTCTTCCGCAGCGCGTAGCAGTCCATCTGCACTTTCTCAGTATTATAAACCTAAGCTACCCTCAAAGGCTAGTAAAGGGATATCCAGAAAGGCTTAGAAAGGGTGCGAGAAATTCAACACAGTCTCTAGTGAAATCGGCTTCCGCCTAAAATATACTCAAGTTTTTCCCAGCCCTCACTAATACCTTGCTAATCCATAAACGTCTACGTCCTCCAGAGTGAGAGGCGTAACCGCATTTGCGTTAGCTTAGCAATGAAGCGCCTTGGTAATGAGCAGAAAAACATTTTCGAGCGTACTTCGGGCTGAAACTGATTTCGCTAGTGACTGTATGCGATTGAATAGCAGGTGTCAATGCTCCGTATCAATACCTATATATGAATAAGGAGCGGTCTAGGATATCACCTCTGCTTGCATCACCACCGCTAATCCCTCTCCCACCCATCATGCTGAGAAAATATCATCGCCCGGCTTGTATAGATACACCAACTACGCTTCAATGACGCACGGATGATACCGAACCAACCAAGTCCCCGTGGCTCCATGGGGGTCCAGAAAGGCTGGCCCCAGCCGTAAGCCATTTGGCGCGCGTCAGCACCTTCATCGGATTTCCACGAGGTCTTGCTTCCCAAACCAGAAGTCCAGTTGCTAAATTCATCAAATTCACCAAATTCACCAAATTCACCAAAGCTAAGGTTAAGTTTCGACGCCTCAATGTCATCAAGATTAGTATCATCAAGGTTTTTCGTTTCGTCATGAATCATTACTTTGGTCATCTGTGGTGCTATTATCAATTTGGCAGCTCGACAGCACTCGACCAATGGCATACCTTTACCTTCTTCTTCTTCTTCTTCTTCTTCTTCTTCTTCTTCTTCTTCTTCTTGTTCTTGTTGTTGAACGTAGTAAAGGTGCCCCAATCGTCATCCATGCTCGTTTCCTGAGCCTTGACGGAGATCAAACCGCTGTCCTTGGGTGCATCCACAGCCGCAGCTTCACCTTCAGCCGTTTTGGCCTCTCTCGTCTCCGGCCGTTTCTCTCCATCGCTTTTCTTACCTTCCATCTTCTTTTTCTTCTTTCTGGTGCCCCAAAGGCTCCACTCATCACCGCTTGCAGACATGGCGAAAAGTGAGTTTAGATTGTTAACGTAAGTGGGCAGGACATTGAAGAAAGTGGAAGTCATAATTGAACATTTTCTCAGCCTCGTCACTCCTGTATTCAGGCTATGCAGAGATAAAAGAAGACAGCCGTGTTGCACAGTGGTGACGTTTCAAAAGGCAAGGCTGCAAATGATGAAGACAATTCCAAGAGTACTCCCGACACCGTCATCAGTAAAACTTCCTTTGGTTTTGATTTCGACTTCGGCGCCTTTGATACTCAGTCTCCTGACGAAGCAAACGAAACTAACAACTTCGGCAATGAAGGTGATGAAGGCGATGGCGTATGGACGATCCGATCTAGTCACCCCAAAAAGAAGGGAAAGAAGAAAATGGCCTTAGCCGCTACTGTTGAAGATGATGCGACATCAGACCTAGAATCTGGGATTGGTAAACTTCGTGCTCCTTCGTCTACTTTGGAAGAAGAAACCGGGGGACGAGCTGCTGAAGATCTTGGGGCTCCTTTAGTTCGGCCATCTAGCACCACTAAGGCGGAGAGGAAGAAGAAGAGCTCTGCTGCTCCTAGTGGAGAATCGAACCCAACACCCCCGGTTGGGCCTGGGCCATCACCAACGGAAGACGACGGGTAGGGCTGGACTTTCAAATCCCGGACGAAAGGCAAAATGGGAGAGAACGGATTGGTGGGAGAGAACCCTCAGACTGAAGAGCTTCACAAAGACACAGTGAGCTTCTCTTTTGATGAAGATATTCGGGATATGCTTTCACGCTCTTCGACAAGCGCTGAGAACACGAAACAGAAGGCCAAGAACTTTATATCTCCTCTCACTGAAGAACCGACACCAGTGCTAGGCCCAGAAACTGTTAGAGAGACACAAGCCCAAGAATCGACTGCACCTGCACCTGAAGAACAAGCGGTATCAGGTGATCAGGACGATTTAGGCGCTTATACTATAGCTGATAATACGTTGCACCTCAGAACTGGTGCCGATGTGCCCGTCAAAGCCCCTTCCACACCTGACCAAGAGCCCATTAGCATCAGTCCTGAAGACAGTGTTTTTCAGGTTTCTGACTTTGAGGCCCGCAGCTCGATACAAAGCTTAGACGTCAATTCAGATTCGAACTACCAAAGTCCCAGAGAACCGGAGCAAAGCGAAAAAGAGTGGGACTATATAGAGGATGAAATAAGCCCCGCTGAATTAAGAACAAACCTAAGTGGTAGCTCCCCTAAAATTTCCCGATTGAAAGCAAATTGGTCTAACTCCGTCTCGTAGGTGTTGGACCTGATGATGACTCGGTTCAGTCATTTGGACATGATGATTACCCCGATCGGTCCTATCAGCGCCGGCTACGGCACGATACATCCAAGACTAGAGGCAGGTGGGCACCTACCAAGTCGAGGCAAGGCAGACGATCAATGGACCATGGTGAGTACCAAGGCTATAGGCCAGCCGACTGGAGGACATCACGCTCTGTACCAAGCCAATCAACCACTTCAAGAACAGTCCCGCTACCAGTTCACAATCCCGGCCCTTATCCGGGTATCCAGTATCCACCGCCGCCACCGTATCTTGCCCCAGGACCGTACAGCAATCCGAATCCGTTTGGTTCCACGTTTGATTTCTACGGATCGCAACCTTTGCCTACAACTTCAGGCATTTTTAGCAGCCCTGTGCAACCGGGCCCTGGCCAGTCACATGGAAGTTCTGGAAGGTTCCCACATACTTCTTCACATGCTCCTCAAACACATCCTCTTAAGCTAAATGCAAACCCGTTCTCCTTACCACCTCCTGCGAATTCAATAAGTCATATAGGTCGGATACATCAGTTCAACTCGGTAGAGGGCCTATCATTTAGTATTCAGCATCGGCCTGAAGCCCGGACTAGTCGGTCGACCTCTGATTTGCAGCAGACCTGGCTAACACAATCTTCTCATACCCGGTTTGGCTCTCTTACGGTTCATAATGTGCGTTCGTCCAAACGATTCAAAAATCAGCATGGGAAATACTCTCTAGAATTGTCTTGTCGTTCAGGACCTGTCAAAAATCACGATAATCAGTATCAAATGCGCTAGCTGGAAGATGTTCTGTCTGTTGCTATGGGTTTTATCGCGAATGCTGATTGTTTCTTAAGACATATGCACCGCGAGTCAATGGATTTTAACGATTTTAAGGTTCCTTTTTGATCCCTATGATGGTATTCAACCTGTCTGCTGACTCATTGTTAGGATTTTGCGTTATGTGCCCCCGACCTTAGTGAAGAATTGAAACTCGTGGCGGCGAATCTCTTTCAAAAAGTTCGAGAACGGTGCCAGAAAGAGCTCTTCGACGGTTACCATATACGGTCTGGAGTTGTGCTGCGATGCGACGGACGAAACCCATGGTTCCGTGGTCAGGGTGACTTATCAGCAACTTTTATCTGCTTTTCGTATTTCTCTCTAGGCACCCCTCTACAGAACCAAATGCAGGCCGAAAACCATTTTCCTATTAGAAGTATACTGCAGACCTTGTATCCATATGAATCGACGCATGGCCGTGATCGGCCACCATTGTTCTGTAAAGTCTCTCCGGGTGACCCAGCAAAGATCATGTACATCCCTCAACTTTAGGCAATTGTGATGGGATCGAGTAAGTTCTGGAATCTCCCCTGAAAGATTGCAGTTAATTATATTACAGAGTATCTTGTAACCTGTGCGGAAGCGGACTTAGACATTGTTCGCGGCCCTTCTATCAACCTGACTGAAGAGAACTCGATGGATGATGTTGGTCCGAGATATCCTGTGGCTGTTCTTCTCAACAATCAGAACCAACGCTTTTATCATCTATCGATAGACCCTGTGCCATCATTTTTTGTAAGCCTTTGTTGACATTCCACCAACACTGACTACTTGCGCTCGTATCAAAGATAAGCTGTCATGTATATAACTGACTTAGTGCAGGAGCTGCTTCGGATGATAGCTGTTCAATGCCTCACGGTTCCTGAAGATAGGCCTATTCAATATTACGACCTTGTCCTCCCCAATGGAACAGTATTGGGTGCCGCAAATTGGCGCCGCATGATCAAGTTTGCAAGAAAACCAACCATTAAGATCCAGCTGCGACTTCGAGCAGCACATGAGATGGCCTCAAGCGTAGCTCCTATGCCCCCACCATATCAGGACACGAATAACAGCCTGGCACAAACATATAATCCGTTTGGGCAAATGATGGGACCGGTCAAACTTTCACATTCCTCACAAACTCGAGATGACCGATTCGGAAATCCCAGATATCCTCATAGTTTATCACCTTCAATGCCGGATCCCATGAACTTACGCAATCAGATTGGCAACGGCTCAATAGTTCCCTACAATGCTGCGGAAGCCCTCACATACTCCGCAGGATCCTATTCTGCAAATCCACCTACCACGTCGGGACTATCCTCCATCGGTCAGCACGGGACTCTCACTTCGACAACTTTAGAAAACTCGATGAGCGTCGTGCCTTCAACAACTATCGACCACCGAGTGGCATTGTGGAGACTAGAGCGACATCACGGGATGCCATACGCCCGTTCTGCGTCAGACTCACGACAGGGCCCGTCAATAATTGCTCCGGCTCACACGGAAGCACCTAGCCCATCACAAGAGCTTGTTCTTTATCGAGAGCAGCCATCGTTAGCTCAAAGAGGCCATGAAAACCCTTTTTCGAATGAATCGTCAACGATCACCCCTTCGCAGATAATGCCACCGAATAAAATGGACAGCCTAGAACCCGAAATTGACGACAGTTTCAAAGCCTCCGCACAGGTCGAATTGACCAGATTTGCGCAGAAAGGTCTACTTGTGAATGACATGTCCGCCCTCCCAAAATTGAACCAGCTAGAAATATATCAACTTCCAAGTAGCCGTTTTGCTGGCCTGAAAGCTGCTGCAAAGTACACTGGAGGTGTATACGACATGTCAGTCCCTTTCGATGAAGAGCCGGACGCGCCCAGCGCTAACGGGCAGGTTGTTCCAAATCAGAATTCAATGTCAGCCACTTATACAGGCTCAGAAAGAAGCAGGAAAGAGACGTTCTTAATTGGCGACCAATATTCTTCTGGACGTGATAATAAAAATGCTCTATCCACTTTTCGAGGTACGACTGGGCATGTGGATCAAATGCCAAAGAAAGTAGCATTCAAAGAATCCCGTTCACGCCGCCCACAAGCATCTCTAGCTTCAAATCGTAGAAGTATCCAGTCACTCGGATCAAATGAGATGCAAACAATTCCAGAGGTATCTACCGACGGTCTAGATAGTGAGGGCGCAAGTGAAGTGCAATGGGCGGATGAAAATTTGGGATTCAGCTTAATATGGAGCAGCGGAGAGAAGAAACAGAAAGGCAAAATTGCTGTAAAGGATCGGACTTCCAATCGTGAACTTGATGTGTCCCCGGATGAAAGGGACCTAGAAGATCCTGATGACTTATATTCTGAACCGCCCCGGAAATCAGAGCATTTCACCGGCCGTCAATGGATTAGTTCCAGCTCTTCAAAAATCAAGGGAGTTCATACAGAGCCACATAAAGTGTTCGAGAGTGTCCAACCAGAATGAAGCAATACGGGCGGTACTGAGCAAGGAACTAGTAAAGAAGCCTCTCACGCTGGAACTCCGGGCCACTCAAGTACGATTGACACTACCAGTATGAGGACTGATATCGAGCAGTACCATGCTGATATTCTCCAATTTTTAAAAACACTCAGAGTCGACAATGAGTATTTCACGCTTTATCTTGAATTCACTAGGCTACTTTTGAAATCAGTTACCAAAGTAGACACCCCGACATCTTCAGCATATGGCCACATTGTGCGTCACCTGCAACATGCTGTGAAACGAGCGGAGTTTCTTCAGGCCATGCAAGAACTTGAGAGTCAAAACCCCACGTTTGCTCAAAACACCAGTTACAGGGAAGCACTTCTGAGTGCCATAGGAGAAGATTTGTCACAGTATCAAGACGCTATGCCACGCCAGTCCGCCGTATCAGGCCAAGCTCTAGCTGACAATGAACCCACGGATGTACCCAAGGAGGTGGCGCGTTCGAGTGATGTCCTGGAAACTTCCAGTGTTTCGCCCGCTACTGATGCAATCAGTATAAGTTCAGAAGAGTCGGATGCAACATGGGATTCCTCTGGCTACAGCAGCGACGATTATGAGCTGGATGAAACTCAAGATTCGGACACTTCTGGTGCTTTGCCATTCTTCACTTGGGCCTCACACTCCTCAGATCCAGTGAGCAGGGCGGAAAGTCTATTTCATATCCTTGGTGAAATCGAGAGGAATTTGAGGCCCAAAGGAAATCGGCAGCAGAGATATCAAGGAAGAAATCTATTCACATGGAGCAGTGAAATGAAATTTCAGGAGCTAGAGACCAGTTTGCCATTCCTAAATCCCAAGAATCAGCCCACGCGTTCCAATCCCGACATTTTCGAAGACGTACAACGCCAGCCGTCTGCAGGGGTTGACACTACCATATGGTATACCGACAGTCAAAATTTACCGCGAGATGTTCTCATAGCCATGCATCGCAAAGAGCTGGCGTCGCTCATGAAGGACTTGTTTTCGACGATGAAGGCTTATATTGGACTGTTCTTTCCATTCCGAAATAGTCACTGCGTAACGCAGAAATTTTGGGGGGCACTGTATGACATGAACGAAGTAAGTATATTCATTCACATCATGTAGACATGGTTAGTGATGCCTTTGGCAGAGTCTCACTCCTTCCAGTACCAGCTCGGAGGAACAGCGGAAACTTTGGGCTATTCGGCCTCTTAAGTGCAAGCTACCTGAAGGCTATATTGATTGGCCATCCCGAAGCTTTGAGGACTGTCCACGCTGTCATCGCGGTTCCATATTTAGGACTCCCGAGGATGGAATTCGTCACCTCGCTCAGCATCACTTCCCGTCCATACCTGAATCAGAGATGGAAGCAAAAATCGACATGCTCTACAACTGGCTGAGAAATGAAGACCAACTCCGAATCGAGCTCCAGTATGAACATCAGCTTCGTATTCTCCGGCATTGTCTCTCCTGCTTCACTCAACTGTGTAATAGAGCGAGAGACATTCGCGATGGTGTAATCAGTAATAGTTACGCGAAGCCGGAGCACCCTCTTCCAAAGCACCTAGTCATCTGCTTCGAGGCGAGTACAGTTTTCATGATGCAGACCGCAGCATTAATCAATTTGGTGAAACAAGAACTGCGAAAATGGCACTACACCACCGGAACACTTGACATTCGCTTTGAGAGCAAAACCATTACAGATGCTTTTGGTCGTCTCCAGGATGTAGGAAACAAGGCTCATACCACGTTGGCTCGGGCTGAGAAACGGATTCTGCTTATGAGTAGGGCTGATCTGGGATCCGATACGGTGAATTTAGCCCCTGCAGGACCAGAACTCCTGCTTGCGATCATATGTCAAAATCTCCAGAACAGACAACTTGTCGATAGCGCTGAAATGAATATCAACGAACTTTATCAGAGTTATTTATCCAAATTGGTAAGTGTATACTCTCGTTGGGCATTGACACATGAGCATATCTTGAGCCATGTCGCTTCTTTTCTATCGTATCTTTCAATCTAGATATCTCTGGCAGCATGATTAACCCGCCTCTCCCCTCAGCAATACCAAGTGAGCCAATTCCCCCGGAAACGACTTCTTCGAGATATCAACGAGCTTCAAGAAGAGCTGTCGCTGGTCAAAACAGTGAATCAGTGGCAGCAGAAGACCTACGAAGATTACATGACGGCCTTAGATCATCGTTCATTTTCAACGACAACAACTTCTCGCGCGGCTATGTTCCCACTAGAAGAAGAGTGTCTACGAGGCGCAATTGATCAACTCGAATCGAAACTTGCCGAGTTAGACGCGCTGGAAACGCGCACTCTGAACCTGAGAGATCAGTTGAAAGAGAGTGTTGAGATATTGGAGGAGGATCATGGCAAAGCTATCCTGGTTTTCACGATGATAACGACCATCTTTCTTCCTTTGTAAGTAGTATGTGTATCGAATTTTACTGGGTACTGAGTATTGTAGATCCTTCGTGACAAGCTTCTTTGGAATGGTAAGCATCGCGCATTTGATCGAATCTCTGAGATCTTGGGGAAATGCTAAGTCGTTCAAAAGAATACCGCAGACATTCGAAACACGGGTCATGGACAAGGTTTCTTCTGGTCCATTGCCCTCCCAGTCACGGCAAGCATTGTTGGAATCTCAGTCCTCGTCGCGTATCAGGGCGATAAAATGTATGATGTGCTGTTCAAAGCCGCACATTATATCAATAAGGATCCACAGGCAATGGAAGCTATGACCTCTGGCGCTGGGCCGAAGAGGAAAGAAAAAGGCACTCTATCGTCTTACGCACGGCCGTTAGATATGCGGATGCGAAAGAAGTCTGGGGTTCAACGTTCTAACACTGATCCTGTGATGGTAATATGAACACTCGACGGGATCAGACATTCTAGGATTCATACAATTCAATCAGTTGCGGTTCGCTAGCATAATCCACATCTAAACTCATATCGCTCCTCCTCGCATTAAACCTTCCATTCCCATCAATCCAAAACTCAAGTCTGCTCACCCCTCCTCTTCCCTCTCAAATCCTTCCCAATCGCACGCACCAATTCCACAAAGAATCCTCTGGTCTCCCAAACCGGCAAAATCGCACTAATAAAAGTCGAGCAAAACACCCATATAAACGAAATAACCACCCAAGCCGTAAAGAACTCCTTACTGAAGATATACTGCGCAAAGAACATAGGCATGGGGATCAAAAAGTCCATGATGAAGGTGAGCAGAAAGGAGGACCAGCAAGCAAGCTTGAACGCGCCGCGGAGTTTGGATGGGTCGTCAGTGGCGCCGATATCGATATGCAGCGTTTTTTCTTCCTGTTGAACTGTAGAGAGATTGGCATTCGGTACTGTGGGCTCGGTTGGGACTTCCATGGCCGTATCTTTCTCTTTTCCGGAGTCGGAAAGTTGGGGGGTTGATTCCTGGGGCATGGATATAGGGCCTGCGGTTCCGCTGACGACTTCTGCGTTAATGGCACGCGTAATCTCCCAATCGAAGTCATCTGGATTAATAAGTGATACTCCAACACTGGCAACCAATCCTATGAAGACCGCGGCCAGATTGCCAGCAAGCGTCGGATACTCGAGGCCAGTTGTTTTCACAGTCACTTCTCCATAATAGCATTTCGCAGTAACAAGCCACGCAATGAGGCCAGCTGCAAGACCGACTAAGCAGCCTGATAGAGCCCCAGCTCGAGTTTGGCCTCTCCAAGTAATAGCGAAGGCGGTCGGGAAGACAGCACTACCGATTAGAAGACCCATGACCTGTGGAAGAGGTTAATGTCATCGGAAGTATGTCGAAGAAGAGGAGGCTCTGGGACTGACTAAGAACAACCACCCAAGATCAATAGAGGCAGCATTCCATATACAGGCGAAAACAGCCATCGTTAAGCCGAAAACGCATATCATAATATGCGAGACGAAGATCAGCTGCTTCGGCGTCGCCTTTGGTTGAACATAGGCTTTGTAAACATCGAACGTCAAAAGCGAAGACACAGCAATAAGCTCCGCAGAGGCACAGGAAGTGACAGCCATGAAAAGCACAATCAGGAGTGCCACAGCTCCTCCCTTCCCAAGCAACGTGCTTGCAGCGAAAGCAGATGCCAGGCCAGACGTAATGTCTGCAGAAGTCGGAGGATTGGGATACGTTGGGAATCGAGGGTTATCGGTGAGTGCGACAGCGGTCAAACCCAGCGTCGTGGCAAATCCAAATGGGATGGCGAACCAGGCTAAACCTCCCAGGATATAGGCTCGAACTGCAAGGAATGTAAGTAGGCTGATGAGATGCATCTCCGACAACACAAACCGGCAGTAGTAGGGCGCGAGGCAATAGCCCGTTGCCAGTAAGCTTGGTCCAGAAAGACGGTCCCACAGCCAGAGCAGAGTTGAATAGCTCCAAATATGAGACCAAAGTTAGACTTCAGGGTGAGATACGAGCCATCCTTATTTCCTTCGATCGGACGCACGGAAGCAGCCTTTTCCAGGAGTTCGTACATCTTGGATGGAGACCCAATGAGAGGATCTATGGCATAGACGTGGAACATGAAGTATAGGATGATGATCATAAGAATCACGGTATGCGAGTAGTCGCAGAGGAATGTGGCTCGAAGACCACCCAGGATAACATATGCACAGACACCTACAGCGGTCAGCTTGCTTCAATTGATCGAATCGTCGCTTCACTTACCAGTGGGAATCAAGAAGATAGCAGCATACACATTCATCCCCGTAAGGGATGTAACAACTGCACTCCCTCCTAACAGAAGCTGACTGCCCACGAGAATATTCGTAACAAAAGCAAACACCATAAAAACTATATGTGTAACCGCTCCATATCTCGTGTAAATAATCTCCAGAAAAGTATGGCACCGCGGCGCATTCTGCTTGACCTTGCAAGCCAGGATTGAGAACATGAGGATCTGTACAGTTGCTCCTGCCGCGTACCAAAACGGGCCGGCAACGCCATAAGTGTACGCAACAGTACTACTTTGGAGCAAAGTCGCCGCCCACGTCCATGCAGAAACAATTCCGCTTGCAATCAGTCCCGGCTTGACACTCCTGGATGCAGTATTGAATTCTTCACTCTGTCTGGTCGAGTACATTGTGTATCGATTTTGCAGCCAAGATATGCCCATCATGAGAAAGGCGAAGAAGAACCCAACACCCACGACGACACCTAGACTCAATCAGTGGCTGGTCATATTCAACTAATAGGTAAGAAATTCGTACCATATCCAGCGCCGACCGGTAGAGTAGTAGCAGGCGCAGACATTGTGAGGAATTAAGATAGCAGGAAGGCACCAATAAACCGGAGAAAGCCGGCACCGGGAGAGTGAAGTCTTATGTCCAACAATTATCTCGAATCCCATTCTTCGGAATGGCCATGTAATGATTATCATCAGCAACGATCTAGCCAGTATCGACAAACTAGGGAAGTAAGATAGGTACCTGGTTATTGCAGATAGCTAGACCCAAAGAGCTGAGCGATAGGTACTGTCATTCGTAGAAGTAACAGGCACATGCCAGCAAGTTATGCGATAAGCTGTGAGGACCTCTTCCCCTAGTCGAATACATGGTTCCTATATGGTGGGCAAAGGTTAATCCATGCCGATGTTCTAACAGATCCCCGCATGCAATAACGACAATGCTCCGCTTCCAAGACCCATACAACGGTTAGTGAAGTAGATAAGAATTGACATAAACGCGTGAAGAAAGCTTTACGAGCGCTATCAAGCGGTCGATGATATCGCTGAAGGTGTTCGGAAATTGTTTTTTTGGGGTTCAGAGTGAGAAGATATATATTGTTATCGAGTTGCATGATAGTGCTTCGTTTCACGTTTCGCGTTGGTGTTAGTTGCGCCGGGAATAATACAGTCGTAGAGTGGGATGATAAGATTTCTTTATATTGTAGGTTGGCCCCAACAATTTGATATTATCATCTGCCATTTCTTCACTGTCTAGAATTTGCAACTTCTCTGAAATTCCTAGAAGTATTTAGGTGCCACTGAAGCGGTACTGATTTGAACAAACCATCTCGACCACGCCATCCGTAGGAAAAGATAGGAAATAGAAATCGAGCCGTGAGAAAACCGGAAACCGAATGGGTATATCCTCAGGAGAACTCCTTTTGTATATCGATCGCCGTTACTAGAATGAAAGCAGCCAGACAGAGCTCGGTCTGTCAGCTGAATATTAGATAGAAAAGCAGCACCCCACTTACGATTACACTGAGAACCATTATCATAGTAACTTCCCACCCTCCCGCATATACCTTTCCTCGTATCATGGCATTCTGTTGTCTCCAAAATCTCCATGCTCCGATGAGAAGGACCACGAGACCAAAGGCGATGAAGGTGGCCGCGAGAGGAATACCCAGAACAAAGAATCCGAAATTCGGATTCGGATTCACAGTATGTTGGAGACGGAATAATTGCGCTGTGAGGACTCCTGCCACGGCGAGAGCAAGAGATGTTCGAAGGTAGCCGAGGTAGGTTCGCTCGAGAGCTGTGCCTGGGTGTTAGTCCAGCATTCCAAGCTCCAAACATGGCTAGTTGAAGCATTGACCTACCTAAATGATCTCTGTGGGATCCTTCATCGATTGTTATACTGACTTGAGTTTTCCAGAACTTTACAATTGGGTCGTGCCAATGTGGCACTTGCCTCCTCAATTGATGTCTCCTCTCATCTCGCCCCTCTGGCCCTAGGCTGTCTGCAACTGTACTTATTTCAGAGTTTCGACGTGCTAACCCTCCGCGAAAGGGGGAGCTTCGGATAGAATTGCCGCGAGAACGAAGGCTTGGAGAACGTAAAGGATGAAGTGCATTGGGCGAGAGATGTTTGCTAGAACTAGATTTTGGTAAGGCGACCGATTCTAATTCCTGAGCAGTCCTATATCTGTCGCTTTGGCGGAATTCTTCTGAGTCAGGATGTGGTGGGCTAGGAGCGGAATGGAGCACAGCGAGTGGAAGTTCGAGAGGTGGTGCTCGAGGCGGCGAGTCAGGGTCGTTCATGGGTGCAATGGATTAATTACGAGTTGGGGCAGAAAAGAGCTTGAAGACATGGAGAGCTCAAGCCTAGGCATTTCCGGGAGTGAAAGCAAAATGTGCGTGTGCATGTAGAGAAGAGGGAAAGAGGGGAAACTTGCTGGTAATTTCTGGGAAACGTTGGGCCAAGCATTATTCACTGCACCAGCATGACCTTGCAGATCCCCAGATTCTGATAAGAAGTGTGGCGCATGCTCGATGAGATGCCACATTCTCTCTTCATGCAATGTTTCGGAAGAAGCTGGAAGCATAAAATTGTCAGAGCAAACCTCATTTTGGACTTCCAAATTTAGATAGCTCTGCGAATCTCGGAAGCTCAAAAAAGTCATCATGGTGCTGCAAGTAGGCTTATAGCCGATAGTCTGTCGTTTCGACTTTCCTCATTTGATTTCCGAGAATGAGTTATAAGTATTTACCACGCCAGTTCATCTCCAGGGGGACACTGCAACTACCTCACCTCCAATATCCTTCCTCCAATATCCTTCCTCCAATATCCTTCCTCCAATATCCTTCCTCCAATATCCTTCCTCCAATATCCTTCCTCCAACTCAACACTACCCATAATTATGACTACAGGAGGCTTGAAAGAGCTAGAACTACGTACCTATATAGGCAGATTATGAAGTCGGGTGTAAATATGGAATGGGTTGTAGGTTGAAGTTCAAGGTGTATTCTTGAGATGTCCAGCTGGAACTGGAAGCATGCTGTATTTAAACCCTTAATACAAGTAGAACCTGGATATCCCATCATCCTTCCCTGGACTCCAGCAAAAACAGATAAGCCAATGAAATTCCGGGCTTCACACCCCAAAGCGCTATTACACTCATCAATCTGCGTTCCATTCAAGCTCCAGCACAGCATCCTCATAAAGATTCCTCAGAACACCCCTATGCCTAAGCACATAGTCATCGCTCCTGTGCCCAAGCCACTGCCACACATATATCCTGACCCCAATTGGCGCGTGCTGACCTTGGCCTGGCTCCTTTAACGCTTCAATCTTATACTCCGTTGCACACTCACACGCGTGAATGTGATGCCCGCACCCTTCATCAACCGGCACATTCTGTGGCTCCCTTGCTCTTACACATGCATTGCTCTCTTGCTGGGTCGAAGTTCGGCCGTGGTACAAGAAGCAGATAATTTCGTCCAGCATTTGGTCAGTGGAGCAGTGCATGCAGCAACGTAGGTCAAAGTATTGGACAAGGGATTTAACATAGCCCTCAGACCACCAGCGGCTAGGAGTGCAGGCGAATCTGACGTCGTAGGAGGCGTGGAAGATGATGTTCCTGCGGGATAAGACCGGCACGATTTTGAAGTCGAAAGTTGCGTCATGGAGGCCAGGGACGTCACTGAATGGGGAGTTAGAGCCGGAACAGCGCAGGGTCGAAAGACAGATGCGTTTGTTGATGGCGCGCTGAACGTGCTCGTGACTAAGCCAGTAGAGCAGGCGGCGATCGGGAGATAGGCCGTGGAAAGGAGCTAGCAGACAGGCTGCGGCACATTTAAGTAAGGGGTCGGGCTGTGATAGTCGGCGCAACTTGTTCGGAGGAAGCGCGACTGCTGAGTTATTTGGACCATGCAGTGTTTTGCAGGGGCAACAGACTCGATAGTTTGGTATATCTCGTTGCAATGCCGTGAGCAGACTGATAAATTCATTTTTGTCGATTTTCTGTAGACTGGGAAATGAGTCTGATCCTAAAGTGGCTTGGAGAGCCTTGCAGGTTAAGGCCAGTGCAATTCGTTCATATTCCGGAAGGTAAGTTGCTATCTCCTGAAGAAGTTCGACTGGAAGGGAAAGTAGATGACATTGGCGGTTCTTCCCAGTTGCCAGGATGCTTGGAATGAACTCGAGCCAGTTTGTCAATATCGAGGCATTCTCCTTCTTCGCCCACTGAGGCTGATTTCGACCCACGCGGTGTGCAGTGCACGATTCCGGCGAGAAAGCGCAGGGAAGGATTGTGATGACCCTTTGAGAAAAGGACGGCCTGTAAACTCTCCTTAAGTCACCGAATGACATCTGAGCTGGAAGAAAAGACATGTGAGGAGAAGTCGTTTAGAGGTCAAGAGCAGGTTACATGATGTGGGGGTTGATTGGAAGGGGAGTCCCACGGTTGGCGGTACCAAAGTGGCAGCCTGAAAGATCTCCAGCAAACAGCGCTGCAAGTCACGTTATCTCGTGATGGGCTTAAGATGCATCTTCAATAATGACTGGATGCTGCGTGAAAGGATGACGCCGTCTGCCTCGTCGCGTTTTGGAGGGATCGAGCATGATCGGCGACCAGGTTATCGACGGCATGTTTAGCCGAACGCCACCATTTGTCCAACTGAACCTGACTGAATGTCGGTTGCTTAAGGCACCTCTCACCATTTTGATGCGCATGTCAGTGCCAAGTTTTGATTTATTTGATTCTATGGAATAGATAGCGTGCTTCTTGAATACAGTGGCTATTGGAATAGTCTGTCAGCATTACAGATTGAAAGTTGGACAGAGAGCACGAGGCTAGTAATGAGACAATGATTAATAGAGAGTATGACACCTGTATTATGTTGGAATCATACTATTATTCCGAGTATGCCATCTCATGCGGTTTGAGAGCTCCGAAACCCCACTAGTCTACCTCACCTCAACAAGCTGGATAAGCACCGTGAGGTCCTATCTACTTTAAGGAACTCGCTGGCTAGGTTCAAGAGACCTCCACCGCTGGACTTGTCACTACCACCACCCATCTCTGATTTCAGGTACATTTTGAGTGCCATCTGAGGAGCTGAAGCCAAAGAATATTGCTTGGTAGCACCCGATTGCTATGAATTCATTAGCCTCTCACAACCTAGCACAAATCATCTACAGATTTAAAAGGGTTAAAATACTCACGGCCTTGCCCTGACTGCCCTGTTGATCATACAATTGGGTCGCACGAGCCATCGCCATGCTAATAAATTGATTTTGGCCTCCCTTCTCCTCATCTCCTTTCTACCTGTAAACATCTTCAAGGCCTGGATAGCAGCTGCAGCGCTAACATTGTTGGAGCTAGCTTGCTCATGGCCGTCTCCGACGCCGTAGACTTCTTGTGCTGCTGCACGGCATCATCCTCGTCCACATTTCCTTCCTTAGGGCTTGTCGTAGTAGTTGTCTCCTCCAGAATCGCCGTCTCCATAGTTGGTGTTGTCGTGGCATCGCTCGTCGGAGCCATACAAACCTCCTCCGCTGCTGTAACTACCTTGTCGACCCTCTCGTATTCGTTTCCCCCATAACGATGTTCGAAGCCATATTCACTATATCCTCCTCCACCGCCCTAGCGTCCTTCATCAAACCCTCTCTATCACCTCCATACCCACCCCCGCCTTGTCGACCGTACGAATCGTTGTAGGGCATATTAATTACTAGATTTCTATTAAGTTAGACTTAGTTTTGGACTAGGTAATCGAGGAGAATCACTGTGCAATCGAGAGCCCAGAAAGAGGAAGTGAAAGAAGAATTGAGGGGTAGGTAATGCAGAGGAATCGAGTATTGCTAGAAGAACAGCAGTTTCAAAAGCCGAGCTCAAAGCTAGTAAGGAATACATCCTGCTTCCCCCAACTCCAGCTTTCTCGAACACCAAAAGGGGGAAAGGATGAGGGGTAAGAAGGTCCAATTCCAACTTTCAGATGTAAATGCAACGAATTGGGGATGACAGGCTTCCTACACTTACCAATGGCTTCAATTGTAGTAGAATTAACGTCTCTATTACTCTAGACGAGGGGTGAGTCGCTATTAAAGTGCTCTGAAGCTTCAAGGATGCGGTACCTAAAAGTCAACCTAATCTAAATGATGTGCCCTTCACATGCAGCTGCGCTGCAATGACGTACTTTACGCCACACAGTAGGTCAAGATCGAGCCTCAGCTTCATAGAGTCTAGCTTCAACAAGAATCTAACTAACGCAGGTGAGCGAATTTTCTTTCACTTCTGTACCGTAAAATGGAATAGAAAACAAGAAAGTTCGTGATAATACTCACCTCACCTGAAGATAGTAGCATCGTGAGACCCACGTTGGCCGGAGCAATGCATAATTGGTCTTCATCTATGCCCAGTTGCAGCGCTAGCGAATACATTGGTTCCTAGCACCCGAGTCGAAAGAGGAAACTGAACATTCACATTTGCGATTCAAAGGAGATAAGGTACAGTATGTACAGCCACCACTGGCCAGGACGTTTTCCCGCTCGTCCAAAAGCATGCACCCATTTTAGCTTCCCCTTGAATCGCTATTACCTGTCGACTTCGCCAAACACAAGATCCATTGTCCCAATGATGGCCACTGCATCCGCAAGTAAATGCCCCCTAGAGATTTGATCCATGCAGGCCAAGTGTGCGAAACCCGGTGCACGAATCTTGCATCTGTACGGCCTCTCGCTTCCGTCACTGACCAAGAAGACGCCCATTTCTCCCTTCGGTGCTTCGATGGCGCTGTATGTCTCGCCTGGTGGAACGCTATAGCCCTTGCTGAATAGCAGGAAGTGGTGGATCAGAGCCTCCATGTTCTCTTTCATAGCAGCTCGAGGTGGTGGTGCAATCTTGTAGTCTTCCACCTTAACAGGCCCAGCAGGCATTTGGTTCAGACACTGGTGGATAATGCGGAGGGATTGGCGGAATTCTTCCATACGGCAGAGGTAGCGGTCGTAGCAGTCGCCATTGACCCCAACGGGAACATCGAACTCGACCTTGTCGTATGCGTCGTAAGGTTGGGATTTCCGGATATCCCAAGGAACACCAGAACCGCGAAGCATGACACCGGAGAAGGAGTAGTTGATTGCTTCGGCGGCGGAGACGACACCGACGCCTTTTGTGCGACCAATCCAAATACGGTTGTCTGTTAACATTTCTTCGGTTTCATCGATGCGGTCGCCAAATTGGGTTGCCCATTGGTAGATGTCGTCTAGCAGTCCAAGGGGAATATCCTGGCTGACACCGCCTGGTCGTACGTAGGCGGCGTGCAAACGAGCACCTGAGACACGTTCATAGAATTCCTAGAGAACAATGTCAGCGTCTCTGAGCAATGCCTTAATCCCTAGATATAGGCAAATCCTTTGGTGAACAAGGAGACCCACCATAAGCTTCTCACGCTCTTCAAACCCCCACAAAAAGGGTGTCAACGCGCCAACATCCATAGCGTGCGAAAGCACAGACATGAGATGATTCAGAATTCTGGTGATTTCTCCAAATAGTGTCCTGATATACTTGGCACGTTCCGGGATCTCAATGTTAAGCAGCTTTTCCACCGCCAGGGAGAAACACTGCTCATTCGTCATCATCGAGACGTAGTCCAATCGATCAAAATAGGGTAGCGCTTGAAGGTACGTCCGGTACTCGATCAGCTTTTCTGTTCCGCGGTGCAGCAGTCCGACGTGCGGATCCGCCCGTACAATTTCCTCGCCATTTAGCTCGAGAATCAAGCGCAACACACCGTGGGCGGCTGGATGCTGGGGTCCGAAATTCACAGTGTAGTGCCTGATCTTCCGATTCTCTGGATGGTTGCCCTCGTCCTTGGCCTGGTTCAAGTATTGTGGGTTTTCGGGATCGGTGGGATGGCTAAAGGTCGGATCGGTCAGGATCATTCTCGTCTTATTTGACTCTTCGACATCGGCATAGTGGCGAGGCAATGAAGTCGAGATACAGCGGGCAATGGGTCGCCGTACGGAAGTGAGTTGTGGTCGTGGGGCCAGGCACAGCCTTTTCACCGTGTGACCGGCAAGTCGCGCAAAGGAGACGGGCATTGTGATCGTTGAAGATCAAGCAATGCCGTTGCCTTTGTCAATGGATGGGTGGAGTGGAGAGCAAGGAAGGGAGTGGCGTAGAGGGGGGTAGCTCCTGCTTTGATGAGAAGACGTCGACCATGGTTGCACTTTCCTAAGTAAGCGTTATGCCGCTCGTTGTGATTGGCCAAAGCTTCTCTGCGACGGATTATGTAAACATAATTTTTTCCAGGAGTCTTGAGAGAGCAATTCCCCACCAATTTCACAACATCACACAGCATGCCTGTACCGAGTCATGAAGAGCTGGAGCGGCGGAGGGTACGTATGCGATTATAATATAAAGCTTGTAGATCTCTAATTTAATTCCTCCGCAGAGAGTTGGCATCAACGCTGAGACAGTCGCCGATGTCACATCCACCGACTTCCCAGGCCACTGGCCAGGCGAAAACCACGAATGGAACTTAGATCACTTCAGCAACGTAAGTTTGGCCCCAAAGCTTCCTTTAAGTCCAATTACTAATTCAGAAACCCAGACCTTCAAAGTCCAGTTCCACACCAACGCCCACTTCGACTCCTCTTTCTCCCTCATCGGCCTCGACGCCAGCGTCGCCAACGCTTTCCGACGCATCCTGCTCGCCGAAATCCCCACCCTCGCCATCGAAACCGTCTACATGGTTCAAAACACATCGATTATCCAAGACGAAGTACTCGCCCACCGTCTCGGTCTCATCCCGCTCAAAGGCGACCGCAAAGCTTTGAACTGGCTGAGATGGTGCAAGAAAGCAACGGAAGATGACCCTGAAGGTAACACGCCAACAGACTACAACACGATAATATTAGAACTGAAAATGAAGTGTGAGTGGCAAGAAGGTGGGCTTGAGAGAGCCGCTGCGGGGGAAACGGATCCCGATAAGCTATATAAGAACCACAGTGTTTATGCAAAAGATATGGTTTGGAAGCCCGTGGGAAAGCAGAGCGAAGTGTTTGCGGCGGATCGACCCATCGAGCCTGTGCATCCCGACCTGTTGATTGCGAAGATGAGGCCGGGACAGCGGATGGATATGTCGTTGCATGCGGTAAAGGGTATTGGGCAGGATCATGCCAAGTTTTCACCTGTGGCGACCGCGTCGTACCGACTTCTTCCTACCATCGACATCCTCTCGCCGATTACTGGGACGGATGCGAAGAAATTCGCCAGGTGTTTCCCCAAGGGCGTTATATCGCTCCAGCCTCTTACCTCCAAGGATGTGGAATCTCATCCCGAGTTGGAGGGGAAGGAAGGTGAGGTCAAAGCCGTGGTTTCAGATCCCATGCGCGACACGGTAAGCAGAGAATGCTTGCGGCACCCTGAATTCAAGGACAAGGTCAAGCTCGGGAGGGTCAGGGACCATTTCATTTTCAGAGTGGAGAGTACGGGCCAGTGGGACAGTGACGAGCTGTTCTTGGAGAGTGTGAGATTGCTCAAAGTGAAATGCCAGAGGGTAAAGAGAGGCCTGGATGCCATGAACAGGTAGAGTGGGGATGGCGTAGTATGGAGATTGAATGGGAGGATTATATGCATTGCAGGCGTTGATTGGACAAGGGCGGAGATTTGGGAAAAATGCAATGATATCACGGAGTGGCGAGTTCGACAGGCGAGAGTACTCAAGCATGATGGAGTACCAGCAGTGATTATAGAATAAAGGGGTTCATCCAACACTTTTCCTACTATCTGATGTCTACACTATCTTTGTCTCATCTCGTCGCCCTGTGACTTGTCTCATGCTCAATCTCAATTGCCGCCCAAGTTCTTTCCATCGTCCGTCTTAATCATACATCATTAAAGGATGTAATGCGCAATCCTAATACATAGAAGAAAGACAAGGGTGCAACGACCAAATTGGAAGGTAACATCATGTTGGAGGAAGGGAAGGGAAAACATCAGTTAACCAGCAACTGGAAGCACAGATCAAAAAAAGGAAAATCAAGTTTGAACGCTGAGCCGGGAAAAATCAAGGCCAGGGGTACAAAAAATACGAATCCACTCAAGGAAGTCGGGGTATCAATCTTGCATGGCTCAAGAAAGCCGTCAGAGTCAAGGAAAGTGGTAGTGTTGTCAGGGTCCCACTAGTGGAATCATCGTCGTAAATGAGCTCGTTGTGCCCGGTCGCCGGCGATCAATGAATGCTATATAGCCGTCACGTCGTTAGTTCCCATCCGTACCGTGATCATCATCACAACTCCTCAAGCGCGTCCTTGCACAAGTCCTGCACGCTCTGAGGGTCGAACCGGGGACGGAAGGTCGTGCTCTTTCTTCCCCATCGAATCTTCTCCATCTCAACCTCGTCATGCATCCACTCTCTGCTGCTGGGTCTCGAACCAAAGCCAGAGCCTCGAGAACGAGCCCTAGAGAACCGGTTGGATGGAGGGGCTGGGGTAGCTCTGAGTGCACGCACGCCAGCAAGATGAGATCGCAGCATGCTCGTGAACGAAGAGAGGTAGGTGGAGTACAGCTCCTCATGAGTGGATAACGAGTGTTTGGAAGAGGAGGTGGTGATTAGAGCGGGCCTAGTCCTAGAGAGTTTGGGAGTCATGCCGAAGTCATCAAGAATACCCCTGGAAGGAGGGGGGCGATGAAAATAATTGGATCCCTTTGGCGTCGGCTCACAGTCTGAATTACTGTCGTTTTCTTCGCCAGCAAATGAGGTTGCAGAGGTAGACGTGGAAGACTGTATTGAGTTCAAGGACGCTGCGTCAGACGGGCGCCGGGAGGTGAGACTATTCTCATCTTCGGAGTGGGCTGACGTCGGAGACTGCGATTCCTGGATGTCCTCGAGTTGACGCGGTTGAGACGGAGTCAAGGCAGCTATGGCGGCAAGATAGTGCTTTTCTGCCAGCTCAAGGGCAGACAGGCGATTCCTCATACTCGTCTCTCTGGCCATCGTGTCATAAGACAACGCCAAGTAGAAGTTGAGGTACGCCTTATGAATGGGATGAATCTAAGTCCATGTAAGCGTACATCTATCGTCAGAGCCCAATATGGGGACTCACCTCATTGGGCCGAGTCAGGAGCAGTTCGCAGAGGGAGGCGCATTGACTATAATGCCGAGTTTGGAAAAGTCCCTTGATGCGGGGGATTTTGGCTTTCATTTCGCAGTACTTTGATTCGGTGATCATGGTGTCGTGTGATTATGTACAGAAATTGAGGTTCTTGTCTATTTGTTTACCAAGGCCGGCCCAGGATGGCAGGTGAAGAGTGAGGTTCACTCAAGTCCGATACGGAGAATTAAGAGGGAGGAGAGGCATTCAAAAAATGCAGAACAATGCTCGAATTAAGCGAACGGCTAATTGAAGGGCCGGAAGAAAGTGCGATGGCAGAGGGAAAGACAGCCAATTGTAGCTGGTTGCAATGCTGAGTGGTGGTGCTGAGTTGGCTAGGTGGCCTGGTAGTGGAAGTATACTAAAACTAAAGCCGAGCCAGACGTCAAGCAAAGAGTGAAGACGGACATCTAACATATACGAAATATTGGGACAATAGGAGACCTATTATAACCTCCGACACCTCTTCTCAATCTTTCGCTTCCGAAAGTCACACAAAAGGGAGCGCCGTGTTGGTTGAGGGCGAAGGTTTCATGCCTGCATCAAATGTTTCAAAGACCGCATACGTTAGAAGTCGCAGTAACCTTCTTGCCTGTTTCAGACAGCGCTTTTCCCATCTCAGCCTTGACCGGCTCCTTAAGTCCTCAGGCACTCCTAGGGACGGCCGAGAGCTGCATGCCATTCCAGGTACAAAATTCCTTTTAACCGGGTGTGTGATAAACATCTGCTCCTTTTTTAGTGAACGTTTCGCAAACCTGCCGTTCGCTGTGCCGTCCTGCAGCAGCGCCTCCTTGAGTTGCCTTTGCTGTTTGATTTCCTAAACGCAGCGTACGGGGAGCTGATCAAGAACGGCAATCCAACTACAGTTAAATTATTCAAAACTGCACGCTTTCAGCCCCGTGACCGATCAATCTCGGGGCTAGATGGCACCACGATAACTGCAAGCCAGGTCACGAGGGGCAAGCTCTGCCGCTCGATTGCACCTCTGGTGGGACATTACAAACTACATCATCTCCAATACCCTTTTCCTGACACTACACTTCCGGTACTTACACAGGAAGCTTTAAAGAGTCAGATCTATGTGCCTAGAGAGAACGATGTCGGACTCGGCTGGAAATGTAGGGTAATGCGTAGATAAAATACGTATACTGTACCCTCCGAATGTGAGTAGTTATCCATCTCTGCCCTAGGCGATCATCAGAGTAAAGTGAACGGAGTTTACTCGGCACACGTTAATTTGGGACGAGCTGGGTAACAAAAGAACCTATGGACAACACGGTATTTATTCTACAACACCACCTAGAAGAGAGCGGGATGGTGAAAAGGTGCAAAACCATCCAAAATTTTGTCTAACCCTCCTCCGAAGCAGCAGCACCAGTAATGATCTCGACAAGTTCGCCAGTAATGACGGCCTGGCGAGTGCGGTTAAACAAGATCTGGAACTTGTTGATCATGTCTCCGGCGTTCTTGGAAGCGTTCTACAAAATTATTAGACATATATTCAAAGTGTTAGTGCACGGGACCAACTTACATCCATAGCATTTCGTCGTGCGGATTGCTCACAGGCGTGGCCTTCAGCGAGCGCCTATTGACAATTAGCGTGATCCAGCAATTCGCAAAACTTCATGACATACCCAGTAGAGCGAGTTTGCAAGCGCATATTCGCGAAGGTTGGAAAGCACATCATCGTCAATCTCGAATGCGGCGAAGTTGGCTGGATGAATTGTTAGCTGAAGATATCACTATCACGCTTTACAAGAAGCTTACGAGACTGCGCAATCGCCTCTTCGGAGAACGCCTCAATCACGACAGGCTCGTAGCTTTGAGCATTGAGGAACTTGTTGTAGACAATTTGAATGGAGGAGTAGTCGGCGGGGAGCAGCGAGATCTGGTCGGCAATGGCTGAAGCATCGGCAAATGTTGGGACGTCCTTGCCAATACCAGCGAAGCTGAGGACGAGGTTCTTGCCGTTCGATCGGCCCAATTGCGACTTGCACTTCTCTCCGACCACGACTAGGTCAGTATCCGGCTTGCCCAAGAGCATGGCCCTCGTTTTTCTCGACATGCCAGAGTGGATACCTCCACAAAGACCTTTGTCCGAACTGCAAACCACAATCAATGTCTTCTTGCCCTCACCCTCCAATGGCTTTGTCTCAGCTTTCTCGAACACGGTGTTCGACGTCTGTCCGTACGATCGAGACTCTGTCATGGCCTTCTGGGCGCGGGTGAGCTTGGTGGAAGCGACAATTTTCATTGTCTTGGTAATTTTCTCGATGTTTCGAATCGACTTCAGACGCCCTTCGATCTCACGTAGGGTGGCGTAGGTAGCGGCATTGATGGCATTGAGAGTGGCAGGCCTACAGGAATGGAATCTGGTTAGTTTCTGATGCAATTGAGATGAGGGTGGTGCAGCAGCAGCAGTTCTGCTGGAGGATTTCGTACCGGGCGACGGCCGCGACGCCAGCTCTCAGAGCCGGACGCGCAGCTCGAGACAGCATGATGGGACGGGCGAGGAATTGAGATGGAGTGGAGATGGCAGGCAGCCGGTGAGTGTGTTGTTCAACTGTCGGCTTCACGGATGTGAAGCTCTTCAGAGCGTCGAGAAAGTCGCTGCTCACCTTGGCATTTTCTGCGCTAAGTTTAGGCCGTGTGGCCCTGAATGGCCATGCAGGCACAACAAAAAGTACACCTCGGACAGCACCCTCCCAACAATCCTGTGCGCGACATATGTTGCCTACAGCATCATATATAGAACTAGAAAATAGTACACCGGCAGAGGCATTTTCATTACAACAGGTGGTGAATGGCAGGGTGATGAGGCACTTCTTCCGCCCCTCTACGTGAAAAGCCAGCTAAACAGGAGCGGCTCTTGTGGCCCTTAGTGATTGGCCCGTGCGCGCCTTCCCATTTTCCTTCAGGTCGAGTCCTCGTCCCTTCACCTTCTTAACACTGTCATTCCTCCCCTCTGCACCTCGCTCTTCCTGCTCTACTCAACCACACCACCACCATCTCTCCGTTTACCCACGTCGCGCGGCGTGGTTACCTACACCTTGCACGCGCTTCACTCCGATCATCCTCCCTAGTTTGCTCATTATTCGCTAGATTCGTCGGTTCCGCGCCAGACAAGCTGAGCACAATCGCGCTTCATTAGATGACCTGCGCCCACGGCGGCAGCCACCCGTCAACATGTCTTCATCAGACGATGATACGCCGCTCGTCAAGGGCAGAGCAAATGGAGGTAAGTTAATATTTCACAAATCCTCGATTGTTTCACTTCACGCACATCTTCAGCGCGAACGCCTGTTTGCTTGCACTCCCTCGCCCACTGCAACCTTATCCTCTACCCTTTCTTTTACCCACCCCAACACACCACATCACCACAACTATCCCATCTCGCCATGGCTAACTCTCACCGTACAGTGAAGTCACGAGAGCGCATAACGAAGACCGACGACAAGGCGATGGACAAGGAAATCCCATCCAACGGCCATGTCGAGCCGGGCCTGTCCATCCGGATGGGTCCGGTTGAGGACATGGACGTCGACACACCTCTCACAAACGGCAACGTCAATGGAAAACGCAAGGCTCGCAGTAGCCTCTCGAATGGGAAATCGTACAAGGAGGAGGGCAGCTCAGAAGAAGATGACAAACCTCTGGTGCGTTCAACCTGTGGCCCCCTTGTACATTCAGTTCGCTGACTCTCCCATAGAGTAAGCGCCGAAGGACCTCGCAGCAAACCAAACAGGCCAAGCAGGATTCGGATTCAGACATGAGCGACGTCCCTCTTGCCAAGACACGGAAACCCCCTAAGGTCACCGCGGCGCAAATCGGTGAATCTTCGGACTCCGACACTCCTCTGACGGCAAAGCTTATCAAGGAGAAAGAAAGCATCGAAAAGGCTGCGGAGAAAGAAGCCAAGCTTATCAGGAGCCAGGCGAAGAAAGAGAAGGCAACAGGCAGCAAGCTGAAGTCAAAGATTGAGAGCGAGAGTGATGATGATGTCCCTCTTGCGAAGAAGAAAAAGCAACCTGCTAAGAAGGCCGCAAATGGCTTCAAGAAGGATGAGTCGGATTCAGATGCGCCGCTCAAAAAGAAGGCACAGCCTAAGAATGCCAAGGTGAAGGCTGAGTCTGCGACACCTGCAAAGAAAGGCAAAGCAAAGGCTAAAGAGGAGGAAACAGAGCAAGATCGTGAAGTATTAGAGGAGGAAGAGGAGTACAGATGGTGGGAGGACCCGACAAAGGGCGATGGCACTAAGAAGTGGACGACCTTGGAGCACAACGGTGTTGTTTTCCCTCCAGAGTACGAGCCTCTTCCGAAACATGTCAAGCTTGTGTACGATGGCACTCCTGTCATCCTTCACAAGGATGCAGAGGAAGTCGCTACCTTCTATGGCAGCATGCTTCACTCTACTGTAAACGTAGAGAATCCCGTTTTCAACAAAAACTTTTTCGAGGACTTCACCACCATTTTGGACAAGACCGGCCACGGCAAGGACAAGGATGGCAAGACTGTCAAGATAAAGAAGTTCGAAAAATGTGACTTCAAGCCTATCTTCGAATGGTTTGAAGCCGAACGAGCCAAGAAGAAAGCTCTTCCGGCTGCCGAAAAGAAGGCCCTCAAGGCCGAGAAGGACGCAGCTGAAGCACCCTATATGTACTGTATGTGGGATGGGCGCAAACAGAAGGTTGGAAACTTTCGAGTCGAACCGCCGAGCCTCTTCCGTGGCCGTGGCGAGCACCCAAAGACTGGCAGAGTGAAGAAGCGTGTTATGCCGGAACAGATCACCATCAATATCGGTAAGGAGGCTAAGGTTCCTGAGCCACCACCAGGTCATCGATGGAAAGAAGTTAAACACGACCAAGAGGGCACATGGCTTGCTATGTGGCAAGAAAATATCAACGGCGCGTACAAGTATGTCATGTTGGCTGCCAACTCCGATATCAAGGGACAGAGCGACTTCAAGAAGTTCGAAAAAGCTCGAGAGCTCAAGAAACACATTGATCGAATTCGAAAGGACTACCAAAGGGACCTGAAATCCGAGAAAATGGCGGATCGTCAGCGTGCAACGGCAATCTATTTAATCGATCAGTTCGCCCTTCGTGCCGGCAATGAGAAAGGCGAGGATGAAGCCGACACCGTTGGTTGCTGCTCTCTGAAGTATCAACATGTCACCCTCAAGCCCCCGAATACTGTCATCTTCGATTTCTTAGGTAAAGACAGTATCCGATTCTACGATGAAGTAAATGTCGATCCTCAAGTGTTCAAGAATCTGAAGATCTTCAAGAAGCCTCCCAAAACTACAAATGATGATATCTTCGATCGACTTACGGTAAGAGCGTTTCTCTCTCCCTTAGTGGGTGCTCACTAATTGATACAGACGTCTGCTCTAAACAAGCACTTGACCAGCTATATGCCTGGCTTAACTGCTAAAGTCTTCCGTACCTACAACGCTTCTTGGACTATGGCCACGCTTCTCAGAAAGATGAAGTCGACCGGCACCATTCCAGAAAAGGTTAAAGACTACAACAACGCAAACCGCGAGGTTGCCATTCTCTGTAACCATAAGCGAACCGTCGCTGCTGGCCACGCTGGATCGATTGAAAAAATGCAAGAGAAGGTAAGCGATTTACCGTTCCTGACACATCCAGTAGATACTGATGCGGATAGATCAATGGACTACGATATCAAGTCTGGCGAGTAAAGCAGATGATGATCGATGTTGACCCAAAGATCAAGAAGAAGAAGGGGGCTGAGTACTTCGAGCGTCCCGAAGAACTCGATGACGAATGGGTCAAAAAGCATCAAGAGTTTCTTGTCGAAGAACAGCGCCAGAAGGTTCGCAAGAAGTTTGAAAAGGATAACGAGAAGCTCAAGGCCGAAGGTGAGAAAGAAATGAAGTCCAAGGAACTTGAAGAGCGCCTTGAGGCTGCCGACGAGCTGGAACAGAAGTTCAAGAAAGAGAACAAGACCGGCAAAGTCGAAGCTGAAGGCAAGGGAGTGACCATTGAGAAACTCGAAGCCAACATTGACAAATTCAATCAACGCATTGAAACGATGAAGGTTCAGATGGAGGACAAGGAGGATAACAAGGAGGTAGCACTTGGCACCTCCAAGATCGTAAGTTGCTTTCCTTCTTGGAACAAAGCTACAGGTTGCTGACCGCCTCCCTCCAGAACTATATTGACCCCCGTCTTACTGTCGTCTTCTCAAAGAAGTTCAATGTTCCGATCGAGCGGTTTTTCTCGAAAACTCTACGCGAGAAGTTCGATTGGGCAATCAAATCGGTCGATGAGAATTGGGAGTTTTAGAAGAGGCAAGTCTGGGGGCAATTTTTATCGGACTGCATTCAGGGTGGAGTGATCTTTTAGAGCGATAAAAGGGGTGGCAGCACTGATATTCATCGACACCGCGATCCCTTTCGGTCTTTTGTATTCATCGTCGTCGGATTGGTCTTCCCATGCATAGCGGCCAGGTCTCGGTCAATAATCCGTCTTGGCATAACCTCAACTTTCATAGAATTTGAGTCTTAGTTCTGGAAATAAGCTCTTGCTCCGCTATGAGTACTTCTCGATTTCAAGATAGAAAATCTGATGCTTCCATGTGGCCTTGGTGTCCTAGACTAACCCTTGAAGACTGATGCACCTTCGCTGCGAGTGCGGGACGATCCTGCCAGCTTGCCATCAGGGACGGGATATTGCATGACTATTAAGCCACCATTCTCTCGGCTCATAAGTCGATAGAAGGTGTAGAAGCTATAAAACACATGTTATATCGGATAATGAATCCTGCAGATGGCTCCACACTTCCAAACGACCATGCTCTGGCAATGGTTGATCTGCGTAAGAGGATGTAGCCTTTACTGTCGTCCTGGCAGAACTGGTTCCGCCAGCGCGAAAAAGGAAGTGCAGAACTGGCGGCGAGAGCGGCAGCAAGGCTTTGTGGACTTGGATGGCCTGAGCCGGAGCAGGTGGATGAGCACTTTCGTCCAAAACGCGTTACACAACGAAGAAACATGATAAAGGCGGTCAGAGAAGCAGGCATCACAGCCAGTCAAGTTATTTTTCTGTCCCGTCCTCAGCACTTGATTTCCCCCTTTATCCTATCCCAGCCAGCAACTCCTCGGAGTCCAATCAGTATTGGAACAGCACGCCTCATATAACCCCCATAACCGTTTCTATACCATAGCTCCAGATCCGTTCCTGCACCTTGTCAGGTGACACTCTATTCCTTCAAATGAGGTCGTCGAGCATGCGCCTACTAGAATGGTTAGAGTTCATATCTCACGCCCTGTTTGCGATTTGGCCTGTGGCGTCCGCCTTGGGTGTTGGTTGTGTATGAGGTATGCTCTAAAAGGTAAGTTCTGCTCAGAGTTCTGTCGGAGAAGCCAGGGCGGCTTCTCCACAACTTTCTTAGATCGACATGCGGGCGAGTGCGAGCGTTGGAGATGCCGAGATCATTTGAGACGCCTCCACTTTGCTTTTTTGCCCTTCGGACGAACCATAGTGCAGCCGATTACGGAGGGGAGGAGTGGAAAAGAGGAGTGCAGATGTTCGAGATATGGGCCATTTGCGCCCCCTTCTTGCGAGAGCATGTCCTTTTAAGGGTTTCCCTTAACTTAGGTGCGCACCCCTCCCACCGTTCAGCGTCATGCGACGTCGTAGGTTCATGGTTCATGGGCCAGCACTGCGGGAGGGCGCCGTAGAGATACTTGGCCAGTGCTCGGCCCCAGCTCTCGTGACTGTTCGACAGGGCGCTGGTTGGCGCGACTGTGAGGGGAATATGTTCCTGTACCTGGCTGCTGCCAACGTTCTGTCCCAAACACGCGCATGAACCGCTGCCTCTCTCAGGAGGAAAGAGGACCAAGAAATGGCGGGCGCGGGAACCTGGCTACGGGCGTCGGCGAGGGGGCTAAACAGGTTCACGGTGATGGTGTTGTGCATGAGCAAGCCACGGGTCCCCCACCAGTCCCATGCAGTCGGCCTTTTTTTCCAATAGCCATCAATTTCTCTGCTCCTCCAAGCTGAAAGGTGACGATGGGTTTAAATATACGTACCATCGCTCGCACTCATGCAGGTGAATGACTCCTGCGTAATCACTCCCTGTCGGACCGGGCACCACTGAAAACTGACAACATTCGGCTGCCTTTGTACCCAACCTTCCCCCTTCCATGCGCCTGAGCCTCTTCCCCTGCAACCGCATGCCCGCTCACTTCCGCCCCCGACTGGCAGACCTTACCATACCCTAACAGAAAGCCTACGTATCTTGATACCTTAAACCTAGGCCCAATCGACCTCATTGCTGCGCAAGGTGCGGTTGCAGCCTGATTGATCATCCTCCACCCTCTGCTCCGTGCAGCACAAATCTTCCGATATACAGATACACGTACCGCCTATATCTTGCTTCCAAAATACTCAATTTTCTGCACCTCGTACTGCGAACGTTGTTCTTGTCGCGCTCCTTTCGTCATGGCAGATGCGGCGCAGAGTAACCCCACCACGGGCGAGAAGCCTGCAGTACTGATCATTGGAGGCTTGGGTATGCAGAATCTCTCTCCATCATTCCTCTCAGTTCTCAATCCTGTAGACATGAACGGGGACTGATTCAACTCAGGTTATATGGGACGTTTCCTTGCTCGCTACCTCCATGAGAACAAGCTCGCCTCCGAAATTCGCCTCGTAGACAAACACCTCCCAGAGTTGGCCTGGCTGGCCCCTGAATTCAAGGAGGCCTGTTCGAGAGAGCGGTTCATGCAGGCTGATGCATCGCGAGAACGTGCGTTTACCCCATAATTTCCTTCCATTCCAGCCATAGAAGATCTGTAGATCTGCTGTGCCACCCCATAGACCAATCGCTAACCCGTGGCGCTCCAGAATCCCTTCAACGGATCTTCGACCGAGAAAATGGCAAGCAATTCGACTATGTCTTCAATTGCGGCGGCGAGACGCGTTATTCACAAGAGGACGAGGTGTACAAAATGCGCTCCTATGGTCTCTCCCTGTCTGTAGGCAGGGAAGCAGCAAAGCGCCGGGTGAAGTGCTTCGTCGAACTTAGTACCGGCATGGTTTACAAGCCAGATTCCGTCCCGCGTAAGGAAACGGATAAGCTAAAGCCCTGGTCGAAACTCGCGAAGTGGAAGTTGACATCTGAAGAGGATCTAGCCAAAATTGAGGGCCTGAACCTGCTGGTGATGCGGATGGCACACGTCTATGGGCCCTATACCAGCACATTTCTTTCCACTGCCTTGTGCATGGCACGAGTGTATCAGTTCCTAGGCAGGGAAATGAGGTTCCTGTGGAAAGAGGACCTCAGGACAAATACAGTGCATGTGGAGGATGCAGTAAGAGCGCTCTGGCATGGCGCGGAGTGGTATAGGAAAGTGCCCCCGCCGCGGAAGCCAGTGCCTATTTTCAATGTGGTAGACCATGGAAACACTTGTGAGTCTGATCTCCTTAGAACTCTCACTCTTATGTGCTTCCAATCGGATCAGGGTCCGAGACTGGACTTCGGCTAACTCTAGAGCAGCACAAGGTGTCATGTCTAGACTAATGCACGAGACGTTCAACATCGATACGGGCTTCCACGGGACTTTGATCTCCGCCTTCGCCCGGCTGAACCTTGATCACGTTGTCGACGAAGTCAACGACGAGACACTAGATCCTTGGGCAGATCTCCAGACGAAAGCCGGTATCAGTCGGTCAACGCCCCTCAGTCCGTTCATGGAGAAAGAGATACTCAAGGATACGGACCTGAGTCTAGATGGGGGTGCTTTTGAAAGGGAGACAGGATTCCAGTATGTGTTCTTCCGGACGCCCAGCAGTTTAGCGTGGCGAACATCATGTACACTTCGCACGAGCAAGGTCTGACTGCATGATCCAGGTACCAGCACGAGCGGCTAACAAGAGACGAAATTGACAAAGTGATAGCCAGTTATCGTACTATGGGGTGGTGGCCGTAACAACATTCACGCAACACCCCCGAGACACGGTAATACGCACCCCCGTGTCCTAACGCGCTCACGATGTTCGATTTCACATACGCCATACCACCTCATGTCTTCTATCCTTCTCATCTACCAACACTGGCTTTCCTATAACTTCGCATCGTCCTACTTGTCCTCGCTCAACCTTTCCTTATCCTCCGTACCTCCTTACACATACATGCCCACGGCCGCTTTGCATGAGCTGGATTCCCTGCATTGTTTGGAGCGTTGCTTGTCTATCGTAATCGTTAGTGCTTAATCATGTTTCTCGTTTGACGTTTCTTCTTTTTAAATAGGTTTTTGGCATATACCTTCGTTTTAATGAGTTCTGGGTTCCCTTCGCAGCTTTTGGTTTTTGCTGGTATCTTGGGAGAATAGGGGTTTCAAATGAAGGACTTGGTTATACGCTTCGACCATTGACGTTGACGTGTTTTAATGTTACATACCCCATAGCTATGCCGATTGCTCGTACTCTAATATGTGGAATCATTCTGATTGGCCTTTTTCACGATATAGTTTCAACCTCAGTTATGCAAATGCGCTCTAGCATTCCCACTACGAGTCCTCTTCCTGGAGCGATCTTTTTTGAATAAGCATCGGGGATGCTTGAACATGAACCACACATGTAAGCATTCCTCGTCTAGCGAAGCTGCTTAGCATCGGCTTTCTTTATCCTCACCGGCACAGTTGCCTTTTCGTCTCATACCCTTCCCATCCCTCGCTTCTCGTTCTGCACGCTTATTCCCCGTTATTCCCGTTATTTCCATCATGTGCCATGATTTCCTTGATTCCAATCATACATGCAGTCATCTACTACTCGATCCCCCACTATCTACCTGGGTCTCTCATAACTTGGTCATATGACCTTCTGCTTCGATCTTGCCTGTCCCCTTCCTCTATCATTTAATCCAAACATCTGGATCAAGGCAAAAGAAATGCAGAGATCAATTATGGATCTACTGAAAGGTCTTGACACGACACTCACACGCACTCACATGACGAGTGCGGGGAGAAGTCATTTGGACGCGTGAGGCCTCCAAGAACGCGTCTGAGAGGCAGAGTAGGTCTACAGAGGCCATTGATTGTGGGGCAGGTCGGACCATGAGAAAATCCAGTTAGGAAGTAAGGCGACGTTGTACCTTCCTCGCCCTCATGCCTCCTTCCGCAACCACCTACACTCTCAACTCGGTCGTTCGAGCGCCTTCCATTCGATCTTAACTTGTATCCACCCTTCCTCCACTGCTGTTCCACCCAACAGTGAGGTAGCCTCTCTCATCAATCCATGAACGCGCCTCCCAAAACCAAAAATAACAATGCCCCCAGCCCACTGCAATGCGTTGCAGGGGTATGCTGTCCGCCTCCATTACTCCCTCCGCGGAATCATTCGATAAATGCATCATGCCCGTACCTGAGACTCCAAGGTCAAACTTCCCTACGACTCAGAGCCGCTTTCCCAAGGGATAATTTTCTTTATTCCCAGCCATTGCTTATCATGATCATCAGATAGAGTCAATGTTTTACCATCATACATGTGAGTGTAAAGAAAACTCCATGGACCGGAGCATGAAATGCGGAGAAGCCATTGACTCAGGGAAAGGGGATGGAGGTGGTGAGAGGGGGAAGGAAAGACAAGCGAATTTATGGCACAATTAAAATTTCTCCAAGATATGTTGGGCGCAACGGAGGAGAAGAAAGATCACACGAAGTAGTATACCTGTCCCAAAGATATTGCCAAAGCGTTGTTTGGATTGAGCTCTGTCTTGAAGCATACGATGAGTCAATATCGATGTATGTTTGGCTTAGCACTTGAGTTAAGGAGACCACGCATAGTGCCAGTAGGCTTGGACTCTCAAAGCCGCGTACTTATATGGCGATTCATGAAATGGGTGGGCGTTGAGTCATTGCGAAGCAAAAGAGCACGAAGGACATATGAGATACAGGTATAGATTCCCCTTTCTAGTTCAACGATACCAAACTTGATTGCCCATTCTATCTACAATCCGCTCTATATCTATCTTAATGCATATTCATTTGCTGCATGACCGTAAACCAAAAGGTTTCATTCCGCCCCTTTTCATCCTACTGCCGCAACTTCAACTTCCTCATATCTTCATTCAAGCTTGAGTATTTCAAATTCCATCCTCATCCTTCTATGATAACCCCCAAGCCACCCTTTTCGGCACGCTTTGTACTCCCTACAATCTCGTCGGGCGTCTCATACTACAAGTACTCGCCTATTTCTTCATATCATCAACTTGACTAACCCCCACATACGCTCAACATATATACACTTGAGGCTAGGGAAAAGAATAGTGAGCTTTTCAGTCTTCTACTAGTGGGCGCGGACCGCCCTAAGATGGTCACGTGAAGTCTTAACCGCCTCCATAACCTCCATTTGAGCATGCAATCGGTGTGAGAGCCAAATCCCCATTGCCTTAGAATCTGGAAACTCGAACGTATTGAGTCATAAATCAGAATTGCAGTTCTGTGTAGATCTGTCTGCATAGTTCCGGAAGTCGAAGTTTATGCTTGCCCTCTTCGCGACATGGGGGAATCAGCGTACATCCATGTACCCTCGGGACAGATCTTGCAGTAAATTTCCTTTTAGCCGAGTTATTTGTCGCCCGGCAGAATTTGAATTTAGATTTCACCCAGTGCGTATCGGAAGAGTTTGTTCCGGGTCTTAGCAGGGAGGGCTAGGAACGAAGAGTTGATTGAATTGCTCTTCACGCTATTGCTTTGATTAGTTGTGATAGAGTTCTCTTATATAGCAATTTACCTTACGTTTCGATCAGATATGGAGGGTTTGGAGATTAATTAATCCATCCTTCAGCCGATGGACACGATGACGCTGAGCTGCTGCGGGTTGGTGATTGTTGACCTTGCTGTCCTTGGAAATCCTCTCTATCTTGACTGCTGTCATTTTATCCAACTTCTTGCGTGCAGTTGTCTACCAAGGTGAGTGACGTGGCATCTCGGTTGAGGTTAAGTGCGTGACAAAGCAATGTCGTCCCGCTACAAGAATCTGTAGAGAAATGGAGAGTTGAGATGTTAAATGTGACCAAGTGGGGGCCAACGAGACTAGAAGATTTGGAATTGACAAGCAGATATTTATGGTAAGCGAACGATAGTGAAAGACGGAAGAAGAGAACATCATTTGATAAGGATAAACCCTTTGGCACGTGACCTAGATATCTCTTTGGTTCTTTCCCCGTGCAAAGATCGTGCTGTTTCACGGGCCACCAGACTAAGATGGATAACTGTACGGAAGAAGCTACTGGAGGTAGATTAAAAAGTAGCAAGCGCCTAGGGCCTGCATCCTAAGGTTCACCGCCTTGTTGAAGTTACGATGTCACTTTTTACGCATTTAAGATTGGTCATTCTAACCACGGCCGAATCACGGAAACTCTAAATCCAGAGAGCCCGGGACAATTTTGAAACTTATATCCCACTTAGTAATGTGCTCACTTATTCCTATTAAGGCGGAAGCAGGGAGACTAGAGACTTGCTCTTCTCAATCATCTTTGTTCATTAAGTTCCGCAACATCCCCTCGTTCACTTCATATGCCCATCGCATAGTCAAGTAGTATGAAACTAGCGTTTTCCTTCTGTCCTAATATTGTATATTCGTTACCCATTTCCCATCTCCCGTCTCCTGCTTGCTTTCCCCTTTAATTTTCTCGCAGTTACTCAGCATAGTAATGCACCAGTTATAAGAGTAATCTTCCTCTGAAACAGAGAGAGGATGGTTAAACTTGGATCTAGGAACATCGGATCATAACGTGGCGTCTAAAAACCATGTACAGGATGGTAATTTGCTTAAAAGCAACAAAGAGCAAAGAACGATGATGAGATGGAAGTGGCTGGCTCTGGATGAATGAAATTCAGAAGTCGGTGAGCGTCCTGCAAAGGTGCCATCTCTTCTAGATGTCGTCCAAATGTAAATGATAAACGGTGTATACATTCTCACACATAGTAGAAGTTAGGTTTACGTTCACCCATCATAAAGTGCATATTTCTGGTCCAAGTTCCTCTTGCCTGTATCCTTCAACTTCACTTCTCTTACCGCATAAAGCAATTGTCTCTTACTTCTATAGCTTTACATCTATACGAAGAATCCTGACTGCTTTTCTTTCTTACTTCCTTCACTCAAGCTTTTTCTGGATCCACACTTATATAAAGCAGCTTGGTCTACTTCTCGCTCACCTCACTCAACTTCAGCATTCACTCTTCCTTCTGAGCAACAATGGCTCAAGAGCACCCTAGCTAAGCCTCAAGTCAAGCGCTTAGCGAATGGTCTCTTAGACCTCCAAGAAACACCTGAAGAACTTATCGACGTGTAAGCAAGCATTATCTCATTTTTGATAAGAAGTAGCAATTGAATATGACAGCTTTGCGCGCAACACAACTACCTCCCCACACCTGTGACTGGATCTAGAGATCCGGAACAAGATCTGGAACTATGCGTTGGGTGGTCTGCAGGTCGATCTGTATTTCGTGCGGCATATCAACCCCCCCGAGGCTCAAATACCGATCCCGGACTGAGCCGTGTAGCAGCGGCTACCGGGACTGCGGGTATCCAGAATACGAAGGGCGGTCACCATTCCACTTCCTAGGAGTATCTAGACAAATCTACATGGAAACACCGGCCTTGCCCTACTCACTGAATCTATTTACATTCGACGACGAAGACATGCCTGCGATGGGAAACTGGATGGGGCGTCTCTTACCGGCTCAAACCAACACCGTCATAGCTATTGAGCCCACCGTTACGTACATGAACAACTACTTTCACGGATTCAAATTTTTTTTTTCCTGAAGACATTCCTAAGCCCCCAGTGTCTCTCAGTTTCGCACAAGCCAGTCGAGAATCTTCGGGAGCGGAACGAATTTAGCGCACTCACAAGGGAAGCAGTTTTGGATAAGATCCGAGAATCCATCCAGGAGAGAGGGAGGGAGGAACACTGGAGGTAATCTTCGGAGAATGTAATTCCGAAGCAGATTAAGAGACGAGCAGAAGCAATACCGTAGGGAGCAGGTTAGAGCCTTACCCCATTCCCAGCAAGCACCGACGTCATTTATCTTCAGCTTTTTCAACTTTTTTCTCTTCTTTCCAAGTTCCCATTCATCTTCCATGAGCATTTCTCATCCTCACATTCAACTTAATTCTCCCTCCGCGTCTCACACCTCTAGATGCTTTTCTCCTCAAATTGCGCATAGTGTAGATCGGAACCAGGCTGAAACAAATGAGCAGGAGTGTTTGGCTTTGGAGACATCACTTACGCCACTCTTCCTTTCCTCTCCCCATTCCTGTTCTCCTTGCCCTTCCCATAGCTTTCCCCCTCCCATCGACTCCAAATCTAACATCTGGATTATCTACTTTCCACATCTCCCAGATAGTAGGTAGCAAGCGATCATGTTCTAGGAAATTAGAAAGAACAAACGATAACGTGAAATTGCGTAAGACAGGCAGTAGCAGTACCCACCCACATACACCTACTCTTCACATTCGCATTCACAAACGCCCCCGGGCCAAGAAAGGTGAACAGCATATCTTTTCACGCACTGTCTACCTAAATTTACATTCATGCGCTTCTACTCGTTCACCCAATTAGCCTCCCCACACGAGCACAGCTCAACCCGCCTTCCCACCACGTGGGAAGTTAAATGTGGGTCCTTCCGCAAAAATCCCTGCTTCTACACAACCCATTCACTATCCATTCCATTACCACTTCCAATTCACTTCCCACGATCCCTTCCCTTCTCTTTAACAGATCCAGGTCAAGAAAAGTAGTAGAGAGTACACATTAGAAGAGTCCTTTTGCCAGCTCGGGCATAGTGGTATCAAAAAGGAGTCGCAACAGAGAAAAAAAAAAAAAAAAAAAAAGAAAACAGACACAAAAAGTCCTTGAATATGAGGACTAGGCTAGTATGAAAATCCATCACCATCATCCAGGAAAACATGCCCCACCTCCACCACTAGCCTATGAAACTTTTGACTCTTTCACGCCTCCAACTGCCACCAATACATTTCCACTATCGTCAAAAGCCCCTATCCCCCTTCTTCTGGCCGTGGCTTCCACTCATCCAAAACTAGCACCGGCCTCCGGGCCTTCAAAAACTATAGAAAAGAAATCCGCTATGCTGAGAGAACCGTGTCATGCATGGCAGGTCGGCACGCAGGCAGTGGCAGGTAGTGGCGAATCTATGCAGTGAAGGAATGTACAGAAAGGTAGTCGAAAAAGAGGAAAACGCCTGCCATGCTTACCTGTTCTGGAAAATTGGCCGTCATATTCACAAACAAAATGATTGACGAGAAAGGTATCGAACTCCGCTGAACTCCGGTTGACCCTGTCCAACCATTTGGTAGTCCGATTATCTGGACATCCTTCGAATGATCTTGTACAAAATCGGATTATCTTCATCGTGTCTTCGTCATTAGCCTCCTCATATCGCTGGTGGCCGATTCCCTGCCATAGTCCCAAAGAGGTGCTCCGGTGGAACTCGATCCATGTTGATAGATCTGTCGGGATATGTCGTTGGTGCTCGTTCATAGCCTTTGCTCTTCTTGCGATACCATTCCACCAGGATGCCGGCGACGACAAGGAGGAATGTCAGGGCGAGGGCAATAGCAAGAGCGATCAGGACGATGAAGCCGAGGGCAAGATGTTTGGCTGGGCGATAAATTAACTGGCGTACTACGAGGGGGGGTTTGGGGGAAATAGGTGCAAGTGAGGGGAAATTGTGTAAAAGCTTGAAAAGAAAAAAAGGGAGTGGCTCACCTCCTTGCTTGAAGAAACTTTGAGGATTCTCAACGAAGACTTGAGACAAGCTGCCAGGTGTATTCTGAGCAGTCGTCGAGAGCAGGAGTGGTTGGAGGGTTGTGCCATTGAAGAGCACACCGGATGCAGTACCGAAGTTAGTCACGTTGATTTGTCCGAGGATGAGGAGGTCTTGTTCTTGGTCGATCAAGTCGGATTTGCCGTGATTGTCTGACAGAGAGATAACCTGTATACCGCGAATCAATGTACCTTGCCCGAATTGATCAGAAACAGGAAGCCATTTGCTGCCGTCAAATCGCTGAAGGAAAGCGGCGCCATCATCATCTGCGCCAGTAGCCCAGATTTGAGATCCATCATTGTTGGCAGGACAGATCGCAGTGACAGGACCAGGGAGGCTGTTTGCTCCGGCGAATTCTTGGAACTTGCTCTTAGAGACGTCAAAGGAGAGAATCTTCGTATGGTTGTTGCCGACCGTTAGATTACCCGCAATGAGAAGTTTTGTGTTCGATATCCAAGTCATTGATGTGACGACGCCAGAGAGGTCACCACCGGGAGAAAACCACTGATTGCGCTCGTTATTCCAGATACAAAGGGATGGGCAGCTTAGAGCACCTGCCGATTCGAACCTTCCACCAACGTAAATGTCCTTTGATTTTGGCCTGGCAGCGATGGCATTGACGGTAACATTTGTCCCTTGGAGTTCCGGCGGCTGTATACCAGCGTAGTTGTTGCTCGAGAGATCGTAAGCCAAGACACCAGCGACCCTGTTGCTGTTAACGGTTCCAGATACTGAACCACCTGCAAACAGGATGTTGTCAAGGACTTCAAGGGCCATGAATGTGGATTCGGAGCTGATCTCATCATGCAAACCTGTCACGCGATTCGAGTCCTTGCCATCAATAACGAGTAGGCTGGTGATGTTGGAACCATCCGAACCGGTCGCAGCAAAACGGCCTCCCAGAATAGTCTTATTCATACCATTCTCCTTGTAGAAAGTGGCGGTGACGACGCCAGTCTGATTCTTCCCATCAATCGTTGCTCGTTTACGAAGAGATCCCAGGGACTGTTGAGGACGTATAACCGTTGGGAGAGCTTGGAGCGACAGGTCGTTTCCGGATTCCAAAGCCACTGCGCCGCTTGCTCCGAGAGCTTGGGAGGAAATTGAACCAGCAAACAACGGTGCTGATCCAGGAACTCCGGTCTGAGCCGTAAGGGCGCCTTGCATCGAGATAGCGCCAATATTGAGGTTATGCAACCAATTTTGTCTCGAGGGAACCCAAATAGCAATATTATCCGCAGGAAACGTGGCATTGTCACCGAAACCATTGACTCTGTCGAAGAAGCCGCTGATTCCAAGCACGAATTCGGGACGATTTGTGGTAAGGTTGAGAGTGAATGGAACAATGTACATGACAACGCCATCCACACCGGCGCCCAACGGTTGCCATCGGTTGTCGCTGGTTGAGAAAGCAGCCACACCATTCAGGCCAGTGCTCCTGTTATCCTGAGTGTTTGTGAAATTGCCTCCGACATAGATCGTACTGCCGTTTTGGTACATGGTCATAACCTGGCTATTTAGTCCATTCCCGGGAAGGGCAGTTGCGTTTCTGTCGTCAATCGCGAAGATGTTATTTAGTCCATTACCGGAGAAGTTGCCTCCGACAAACGTCCTTGTGTCATCCGCAGTGAGAGAAGTAATGATAGCCTGATCCCTAGGGCTCAAACTTGCACCAGCGGCATTAATAACAGACTTGCTCAAATCCGTGTCGACCTCCTGCTGATTCGGATTGTATTCAAACAGACCGTTCAAGTTCCCGGATGTGGCCGACAGAAGTTCGAAGCGGACACGCTGCGCGACTATTTTCAAGAGTGGACCTTGGCCGGGCATTGGAGCTAGTGTGACCGAAGGACGGAAGCCATCAGTTGCGTCAACATATCCAAAGTAGACTTGATCATATTTGTCGAAGTTGTTTGTCTGGTAGAGCTCGGTGCTCTGTGGTTGGCTGGTACTCGAAGGCGATCTCGTCATAGAACTAGTGATGTTGACTCTCCCACGATTGGCACAGGTATCATCGCCTAAACAGCCAGGGGTGAAAATGGTAACTGAATAATTGCCTGATTGCTTGATCTCGGGCTGGAAGACGACGCTGGCGCTGGCGGGATCGATGCTGTTGCCTTGTAAAGTTGCAGTCAAGTACTGTGAGTTACTTTGCCCGGATGGTGTTATGACCCAAGGACCGGTTCGAGTTGAGCTCGCGCCAGCGCTAACACCGTCACATTTCGGCTCATTGAAGTCATTGATTGCAAATGAATAGGTGTCTGCAAGAATCAGTATCTGGTTTTACCGGCCAAAAGCCAATTACTCACCGTTCTGGAACAACTCAATACCACTCAAACCGCCACCTTGCCCGTAGAATTCGGAAATGTCGATCCGGAAACCGTCCATTCCCACCGTGTTAACAAAGCGAAAGTCCTGAGCGGTGACGTTGCCCTCCGGCAAGGGACATCGGGCGTCGCAGAACGACTCTCTTCCAGAGGTGGGGTCCACATAAGTAAAGTTCATGATGCCGCCATCGGGTAACGCAATGTATCGCCAAGTCCGTGTTCCGCGTCCTTCAAACTTGGTGTTGTAGAGTCGCAGCTTCGAGGGCTCAAAACCGAAGCCGAAGTCAGCCCTCCAAAACCCAGGTGTATTATCCGCCAGAAGCCATGTGTTTTCCAGCCCGTCAGTGTCTCCAGTCTTGCAGATAATATTTTTTGGGTCAGTCAAACCAGGCCTTCCTGAGCTAGTTTGAGCTGAGATATTTGCGGATCCAATTGGGATGACCTGTGTGTTGTTTTCCTTTGGCGCCGTTGAATTACCAAGTCCATTAAATTTCCCTCCAAATATTATGTTTCCATTCGGCGCTTTTGTGATGGCGTGCACTGGTCCATTGAGGCCAGAGAAGGGCATGTTAGTCCAATTTCCTGACCAAACAATTGCGTTGCTCGCTCCGGCCCCATTGAATGAGCCTCCAATATAGACCCTTCCGCCTTCTTCGTCGCAGTAAAGAGCGTTAACGGAGCCATTGAGTCCAGTCAGGGCGGTGACATTGCCATCATTCGGGTTGAGTGTCGCGATGCCGCCGGGTGTGTGTAGGCCTCCAACGCTTGTGAAATTTCCACCGAAGACGATGCCTTGAAGAGTACCATTCTGTTGAAAGGCACACATTGCCTTGATGTCGGCGTCGGTTTCGTTGAGGGTCGCAAACACCCCGTTCGGGAATCGCGAGAGGAGTGCGCCATTGGGACCAGCGGGATTTTCGTTCTGGCCTTCGAATTGATAGAGAGAGATGGAGTCGAAGTCGCCTGCGAACGCAACACGACCGAGGTCGTTGAGATTGAGATTAGGAGAAGGTACTGGTGTGAAATTGAACGCGAGTGATGTGTGTATGTATGATGACGCGACTAAAAGCAATGTGGTCGCTAAATTGCCCGCCCGGGAGCCCAGCGATGAGGAGAGAACCCTCATGGCCTCCGTCGGGCGACAATGGTAGAGGTCGAAAGAATGGTGGTGTCGGGGTGGTGAGCGCGGAGGAAGATGGAGGTCAACAGGTGGTGGCCACGGCCGACATGACAAAAGGATCTCCGTCCCACGGTTTGAGGCAGGCACACACGGCTTTCGAGCCTGGTAGTGGTGGTGTGGGCAGCCGATTGGCGTTCAGCGGCAGGAGGACGAGCCGGAGTGGTCGTCAAGCAACGGCTTGGCGGGCTGAATTACTACGGGTGGGATTTTGGAAGTGACGGCAGCGCCTGAAACGAGTGACTGTGGGTGAGGAAAGGGAACTGCAGAAAGAGAGAAGCCTCGCGATGACCCTGCGAGGGAGTGTTCGTTCGAGCAAGGTAGGCGTTTGATGTGCGCTGGAAGGGGATGAGAGCCAGCGCGCCGTTTGGGGGTTGCGAAGGGCAGTTCGGGTCGGGGTGATTAAGATGGAGCTGCAAAGTCGGCGGAGCAACCAATGGAACGCGATGCACCAGTCCGCAATTTCCTGCCGCCACGCCAAAAAGGCTTATATTTTGGCGAGACACGAGACCAGACCCGAGCACTCGATGGCAGGCGTTGCACTTTGAATGAGACAATTCACGCTGTCGCAAGGGCAATCGCAGTGAAGGGAAAGGGGAGCGATGCTGCACGTTAAAGACTGTTTTCGCTGCCCGTGCTGGATGATTGCGTCTGGCTCCCACCGGGCCCTCCCAGCCGGCGATCCACGGATTACTGTGTACACCCAGACGCGCACCCTGCATCCAATTAATATTCACGGATGGCACAGTACTTAGGAGCTGGGTCGTGGCTGGAGTGGCACCGCGGCCATGACGACGGCCACCAAAAAGCTGGTCGTTGTAACCAATAATTCCATCATCTTCATCACCACCTCACTCCTCACCTCCACCACGATTCGACGATCCAACTCCAAGCTGCCCAACTCGGCAGTTGTGCAGGGCACGATGGGGCAATGTGTTGTCATCATGGCAGTGACGAAACCTATCCTCTAGGAACCACCCATCACCGACAATCTCGTCGCAAAGGTACCTCCGAGGGTCAGAAAACGTCTTTCGGCGCCCCTTCTTCAGGCCTCGCACGCCATCACCAGCGCCTCTCTTAAGTTTCTTCAATTGCGAGACCGAGGCCGTTTTGCCTGAGTGACTCGGAATCAATGCGCCTCAGGCCACAGCTTCACGAACCTCATCTGGCACGGAGGGCTGGGATGGCGTCAAAAAGATTTGTATTTCCTTGACGTGGTCTTTCCGCCCAACTCCATTATCGTCTATAAAACGTCCTATTATTTATCAACTTCGAGATCAATCGCGACTTTCCCAAGAACATCATCACTGTCAGCATGAGCGATGTCTGCCATCGCACACGCAATCAAGCCCCTGCCACCTCCCTGACGGCTGTTTCACAAACCCCTGCCTCCCTCTGACATCGTAACATGAGACCTCAGACACGCTGCTGCTTTACCTAAATAAGGAATCATAGAGAACCTTTTGCTTTTTGATTTGACACCGCGTGTTGCCTGCGTGTAGAAGCCCATGGATGATGCGTGCAGACCCTTTTGAAGGTGGTCGTACGACGTGGGGAGGATTGAGAGTCGACATATTCGGACCTACTTGTATCCAATTTTGGCTGTGACGACACAGCCATTGGTTATCAGTGCTCATATACGGTGTTATCAGTGCTAGGCTACCGATATGAGCCGACCAAGACTCAATCTCGGGACCGATTCGGTTTGTTTGAAAGATCAGGTTGGCTACAAGGTCGTGCCTTGGGGATTTTGGCACAAGTTCTAAAATTGGAGGGAGAAACAATCACTGAAGCCGTCCAGGTAAGATATATATAATTATCCAAAAGGAGAGTTAAAGATTAAGTACTAGTGTCAATTAAAACATCTACCATCCAGGTCTATCATGTTCATCGTCTAGCAGGTATCAGTACAAGTCTCATCTTCATCGATCTACCACCTCGTGCCTTCTATTTCGAACGCCATGCCATGCAAAATCAGAAAGAAATTTGAACGCTATGCAGGGGAGGAGAGTGCCACACGAAAGCACACCAGCTTCAAAGACCTCCCCAGGCTCAAGTACGGTGCGCTTTTATGCCTTCGGGTTGGGTCATAAAACCGATTTTAGATGCCAAGGACTCAGGATTTCGAATTCAATAGGAGGTACAAGAAAAGCATTTGGTAATGTCCATTGTGTCGGTTGTTGTTGATGTCTTGCGTGGCTCCGAGGCATGGTGATACAACGTTTTTTAGGGCTGCGCGTCAATCTCCACATCCTTTGATCTCCGTTTCTCTTTGAATCCCTGCTCTGTCTCTAACGCCCTGTCTAAGGGGTATTCCTTTGTGAACAAACTCGCCGCCAAAGCTATTGCGCTGAGGACACACATGACAATCCAGATGTATTTGAGTGCGTCAGTATAGCTGACTCGAAGCTGGTGCTTCATATCACCATCAGGTAGCGCCTTGATAATTTGAACGAGTCCCGCAGCATCCTTTGAGTATTCCGCTGCCTTGTCGGCAAGAAGAGGGAAGGTGAGCATTTTCTTCTTCATTTGGTTCTGGAAGATGACGCCACCGATAGCGACCCCAATTGTCTGCCCAAAAGCTCGCAAGAAGGAGAAGATGTTGGTGGCGTACGCTTGGTCTTTGCTAGTTGCTGCGGCTTGCGCTGTAATAGCCATGGCCGGGAAGAGGATGCCAGTACCCAAGCCGCCAACAAGGTTGAGAAAGATCCATTCGACAGTAGTTGTATCAGTTTTGAGGAGGATGAGTATACCCATGCCGGCCGTCGTGAGTACCCATCCAGACCAGATTGCCCATCGGTATTTGCCAGTTGAGGCAATCAAGGCGCCTACAACCATGGCGGCTGGGGCAACAGTAAACGTTTGTGGGAACAGCGCGACGCCGGCAAGAATCGGGGAGAAGCCTTTGACAGCCTCATAGTATAGGGGAAGGTAGTAAAGAATACTCCAAAGGATAATGCCATGGATGACAGTTTCGAGATATGTGACTGCTGCGGTCGCGTTCTTGAAAATGCTCGTCCGGATCAGGGGTTCTGGTGCGAAATACTCTTGGTGAATGGCAAAAGCGACCAGGCCTGCTGCAGAGACGAGCATTGGCACCAGAGTGCGCCAACTATCCCAAGGATATTGCACGCCGCCCCATGTGATGGGGATCAAGAATCCAGTTGTCGATCCTAGGAAAAGAACCATGCCGATCCAATCTACGCGGCGGAGCTTCGCCAGGAAGGAGCTAGTTTTGTAGTTCAGCTGAAGGAAGAAGGTGACCATGAAAGTGCCAATGCCGAGGAATGGGAGGTTGATCCAGAAGACCCATCGCCAGCTCACGTTCTGGGAGAAGCCGCCACCTGGTTTTAAGTTAGTGGCGTATCGAATCGCAGGTTAGAACTCACTTACCTAGTAGAGGGCCAGCGACTGTTCCCACCGCCCACATCCCACTGATAAAGCTGAACCATTTGCCTCGTTCTCGTAGTGGCACCATGTCAGTGACTACTATTTCAGTCAAGCAGATGATTCCTCCGCCCCCAATACCCTGGATGCTCCTGCCTACTAGAATAATGGTAAAGTTTCCAGCAAGCGCGGCAATGATAGACCCCGCGAGGAATAGAGCCAAGCTGACATATATCAAAGGCTTTCTTCCGAAGATGTGTGAGAAAGACCCCAATACGGGTTGGAAGACGGTCGATGTCAGGAGGAAAGATGTACCGGACCAGAATGCTTCAATGGCTGATCCTCCGAGCACTTTTGCCATGATCTGGACATGCTATCAGTCACTTTTCAAATTTACTGGGTGAACGAGAGACGTACCGGAAGAGCCACCGATATTGAGGTAGCATCAAGCGCCGCCATCAAAGTGATGACGGAAAGAGACGCGAAAGCTGCCAGAAAGCGCCATCCTGGATTAAATACTGATTCTGATGAATGTTGGGACTTGTCTGATATTGATGGAGTGTCCTGCTGAGAAGTAGAATCGTGATTCTGATCTGTAGCCATGTTGAGTATAGACGGCTCCCCCAATACAAATCAGTGGAAGAGGCTATAAGGAGTCACAAAACCTTAGGATAGGGTGTTTAATAACGATAAATTGATAATTATTTTGAAAGTGTGACTGAACTTGGGTGTCCAGTTGAAACCTGATTGATTTCATGATGAAGTATTGAAGGCCTAGATATAGTCTCAGCAGAATAAAGCTGGAAAGCCACATCGTAGAATCGGATGAATAGACAAGCCTCTGAAAGCCCTTCCAACATTACTAAACGACTGAAGGGACGATATCGGAAACAACTTTTTTTTACGGGCGTATTTTCAGCCGTATCCCGACCTAGAACTGTGCTTGTTCAAAAGGCCGTCATGAGCATAGCTAAACCTAGAGGGGGAACTAGATGCCCTAATGAAAAGCCACTTTTTAGAACAAGAACAGGTGGGCAGAATGGGATCACTCAAAAAGATGTGCTGTTGCGAAATGAGTCGGTGTACGTCACCACAATCGGCTGAACTTCATCCCGCCACACGGAGGAATTTTTCTCAACGGCTGAATTCCTATGAGTAATCCTTCATGTCCCTAACGTTCTATCCTCCCGATTCAAGTTGCTCTTTCAGGAATGCGAAATACGCAGGACGGAGTATACATAACTTAACGTTAAGATCGCAGTCGTGAGACTGAGCCTCGGTCGGCGATCGGAGTCGCTTTCACAGCCCTGTGCGTCACGTGATGCACATGCGTCCGTTTTTCATCCACACCACCATCGATTTCGCCCTTTCTGCTACTTTTCGACGCTTTCCATCCCTACAATCATCAAGGTCAACAACCTTTCTTGGGGGAATATTTTTGGTCTTCAAAATGCTCCCCGTTATCAGTTACCAGCATTCTTCAGTCAGAGATTCGCATAGTTCTCATCCCACATAATCAATTTTCGGCTCGTTCCAGCTATCTCTTCGATGTCGACTGTTTTCCTCAAAGAAAAGCTTAGCTTTCGTGGACTTATGAGAAATCATTGTATTCAACAGCAAATGCCGAAGACTTGGGCTGGAGAAAATTCCTCATTTGTTCACCAAATACTCTCTCTCACAAAACTTGCTACTACCCATTCGCAGAATAGCTATCGTACAACTAGATAGGCTGCATGCGTGATCACAGATCGCTCCGGAAGGGGGCGGCATTGCTTCTGCTGTCTTTGTTCTCTCTGTAACGTTTTCCGATCATTGCTGCTTCTAGCTTGATACACGTGCATTTCCCACCTCTCTTTGTTTTAGACATCCTTCTAGAAGAATGTATATGGTGGCGCGTTAACCCTACTGTCTTTTCCGCTGCTTGTGATTCAAGAGGCATGAACAGAAGCCGACGAGGCCGATTGCGGTCTCCATCCAAGCTGACCAACCCTTCATCCTCGTCCCTCCATGGAATGGAAAGACCAGTCCGATCATTTAAGTCTTTCATCAGATCTGTACCGCCAAATCCAACGAACAACAAACCTTTGCCACCCGTTCCGTCGAAAGAAAAGTCTTCGCCACAATCTATGCCTTCCGCTTCCGCTTCCTCTTCACCAGAAACAGCCTCCAGCATCAATCCCAGGATAGCACCAGTCGAGTGGTTTAACAGTGACCCAAGTAGCATGGATTCCAGTCAAAGTGCAATGATATATTCACATCGAACGTACTGTCCACTACTCCCCGAACCCTCCCCTGACATTACAGAGCCGTCCATGGAGTTCCGTTTGGTACCACCAGGCACTAATCCTTCCCAGAAACCTCGACTGATGCCTATATATGAGCGCAGGCAATCGGACCTGGGCCCACCAGGGACGCCTCCTAAATCGCCTCTACCGACGCCGCCAATACCCAAAGCTGGACCAGATCAGCTAGAGTCCCGTCGATCTCCAAGACCCACCAACATCTCTCCGGTTGGAGGCGGAGGTCACACCCAGCCAATCAACACTTCATACGCAGAGCAGAATTCCGTTCGAGAGAGTCCTCATCCGACTTCTGCAACCTCAACCGCCTCTCGAATCTCTCAAACCCCGACACAAGAGAAAGCACGTGCCTCTTTGGGACTTGGGTCTCCAGTTGAGCAGCCAACGCCATTGCGAAAGCAGCCTTGGGCCATGGCCAGAAGCAGCCCGCTGGCCGAGGATACTTGGGAAGATGAAGATGTGGATGATAAGACCAGACAACTGAGCTTTGCTCAAGATTATCACGATTTACTGATTGATCAGTATCGAGGAATGGGGGTCCGTCCTGAGGAAAAGCTGAAGCAAGGTCTGGCCACTAAGAGGAATGCCAATGGGTTAGAGCACCACAAGCCCGAAGGAAGAGATCGTCCGAATGATCATGAATTGTTCCCTCAGTCTTTGTCTTGGCGCCAGTCAGCCAATGGGCCTCCCCCGCGTAGTGCATCCAAAGGCAGGAAAAAGTATTCAGCCACTGAGGCAAAGGCATCTCACAATGCGAAGAGTGACAAGACATCTCGGAATGTCCCGTCATGGGTCCCTCGACGACTCGGCGCGACATCAAAGCGCGATAGATCCGGATCAACTCAAACGGAGCCTTTATCTACGAACGAAAACCACCAGGACCGAAGCAATTCTCCAACAGCTCGGAGTGATATTCTTACTCAAGGAAGCGGAAAAAGAGGCCAGAAGGGGGACTCACGGGTCGATCGCATTCTTAATAAGGATCTCAGGTTCCCGACTTTCTATCCTCGCTCTAAGCCTTTAAGGTTCCGAGAGAAAACAGCGAGGAGTGACGAAGAGAAAGAAGAACTGGAACCTCCATTGCCAAAATCTCCTCCAAAGTCCTCGGATCCAATTCTGCACCTTCCAGGAGGATTAGCCATCGTAACGTCATCTCCTTCGCCAGCAGCTGAACCTGAATCGAAAACCGCTACAGAGCCTCCAAAAGCCACCGACAGACCGAAAAGTGGACCCAACGTAGGGAGTTGCGACGCCTCAGAGGCTGGAAATTCCCCACCGTCGAATTCATCCGATCACCGTTCCTCATACAACAGCCTGTATTCTAATCCTCCTACATCTCGAGCTCAAGGAGGCGTACGATCCGCTTTAAACAAGTTCCGAATTTCTAAAGATTCCTCACATTCGCCGCAATACAGTAGCTCAAGCCGTCTTCTCGCTCAAGAGTCGCCTCAAAGTCCTACTGCGTCTTCGTTTTACCATCATTCCAGCTCGAAAGACGAAGGGGAGGAGCGTAGACCAGGCTTTCTCGAGAAAGCCAGGGAGGCACGGAGGAAGCATAACAGGGAAGTCAGACAGGAGAAGCTGAAGAAGAGCATCAGGGTGCTAGGTCCTACAGATCCAAGTGTGGTTGGGGCGTACGTGAAGAAAGAAGGGGACCATGGAAGGGTGCCTGGATATATGGCAAGGAAGGAGAGCCAATAATGCAAAGATCGACGATATGTTAGACTGCCATCCTTGCTATAGACTACTGTAAATATAACTTAATTATCGTTTCCTCGTGACCGCAGAAGCCCTTTTAGTTCCACAGCCTTCCCTTATCTGGAAAGTGTCACCTCCCATCTATCGTACCACTATTAGCGGGGAATACAGCGCACCTCCTCAACGTCTCCTTAAACCCTCAATCTCGCACAAATATTCGAATTAAAAGCAAGCTAGCCCGTGACTATGGGCGAGGTTGGAGACCGACCTTCAACAATGGCAACTTCAATTTCCCTCCCTTCTGCCCCGCCAAAAGAGCTCTCACCCCACCTCACCATTCAACCCCCACTTTCTCGTCGCGGCCACGGTCCAGGCTTAATTCTCGTTATCGACCATTACGCTCCGCTCTCCAGGTCGGACAAAACGCTTGATCCGCCGCCGCTGCAGAAATGGGCCGAGGAGGGGTTCGCAGTAGCGCAGATCATGGTGCCTGGGAAGCCGGAGGAATTTCCGCTGGCCAAAGCAGTGGATGCATTGCGGGAGCTAAAGGAGTGTGACGATGAAGAAGGGTTTGGACTGATTTGTATGATTAGTTTTTTCTTTCTCTGCCCTTCTCATGTAACCTATGCCCATAGACAGAATAGCCTTTAAACTAATGCAGAACTAATCCTTTGCAGCATATCTCTCAAGAATCCCGTTCTACGTCGAGGAAGCAACATGTCTCTCTCCAGATATCAAGGCCATAGTCTCGTACGGCGGCAAGAAATTCACTTCAATCAATCCTGAAGCTACGTCTATCGCCCCTCAACTTGTTCACATCTCCGGTCCACCATCTCCAAGAAGAGAGTCCATCTCCGTTGTCCCTGAACCTGAAACATCCACCTCCAGTGCTCCTGTTCAAGACAATATCAAATTATTCCGGTACTTGGACGCGAAAACAAATGTGGCCTGGTTCTTGCCAGATGATTCAGACTACCACGCTTCCTCTGCAAGTCTATCGCATACAAGGTCTCTGTCGTTCTTGAAGCCCCTACTAAATGGCCCGCACTTTGACCTTGAGGGGATTTGGGAGGAACATTGTAAGTTCGAGTTCGCTGAGCGAGATGTGGAGAAGACGATGGCGACGATGGTGCAAGAGCCTTATGTGAACCATATCCCCACCATGACGTATGCTTCTCTGTCTCCCTACTCAAGGCCCATGCTGACGTGTTCGCCAGTGGAGGGATTGGTCGCGACCGCCTAACAGCCTTTTATACCCACCACTTCATCTTCTCCAACCCCGCCGACACCAAGCTAGATCTAGTCTCCCGAACCGTTGGTATAGACCGCGTAATTGATGAGTTTGTCTTCAAATGCACTCACGATAGAACAATCGACTGGCTGTAAGGTCCCATGAAACCTATCTCACCCCTATGCAAGCTGAAAGCGTAGTCTCCCTGGCATCCCACCAACGAACCGCCCGCTATCCATCCCTTTCACTAGTATCGTAAACGTCCGCGGCGACCGCCTCTTCCATGAGCACATCCACTGGGACCAAGCGACCGTGCTCTTCCAGCTCGGCTTGCTGCCCGAGTGGATCAAGTTCCCGTATGCTATTGATGGGAAGGAGGCTGGCGCAGGGAGGAGATTTGAGGTGAGGCTGCCAACGGCAGGGCAGGAGACGGCGAGGAAGTTGGTGAAGGAAGGGAGTGTGGAGAGTAATGTGATGATCGAAAAGGAAGGTGGAGGATGGCGGGAGGTTGATGATGTTTGAGGAGGGGGATTGGAATGTTGTGTTCTGGTAGTATAGGAGGAATTAATGTTGAAAGGAGCGCTGAAGTAATGGAACTAGATGGGCGAAGAGGGGGGTTGACTGCATAGTATATTTTCTAATGGTAGTTAAGAAGCATATCCAAAGAAATGTCTAAAATTTGGATGTCTCTAAGCAGGAACTAGCAGATCCCGCGTAACCTAATTGAGCATTCATGAACCCTTTCCGCATACCCATAACCGATAACCATGGAGGCAGTTGGATATACCCAACTCTACTTTTGAACGCGCTTGATTCCCCCGCCCCGTATTCATCCATAATTTTCCCCTTACAGCTTCTTACCAAACACACCGGCACCGGAGAGCACCTCCCGCTCCGCGGCAAGCACCCATTCACTTCCTCCAACCTTCGCCAACCCCTCTTTCCGTCTCTGCTCGCCGAGTTCACACCATCTCATCAGAAGATTGCCATCCAAAATGCCTCTAGTACCTCCACCTCCACCCATTTCATTCTCTACAGCACGATAAGCCCTCGGATTCAACGCACACGGACTCTCCAGTGTATTCGCCAAAAACGTCGAGAGCCCTGACAGCCTCCTATATGTAGACTCCGGCAATGGCGTGATCAGAGCGATAGTGCCAGATTGGGATGTATGGAGGAGTTGATGAAGCGGCTGAGCGGGTTCGGAATCAATATCCATGAGGCCGGGAGAGCTACCAAGGAAATCGGAGGTATTGGGGAGTTGGACGCTGGACCGGAGGAGGTGCAATGTTGTCGGGAAATGGCCGGTATGGAAAGTGGATTTGTGAAGGAGGCGTGCTCCGCCCATGGACTTGGGATCTAATGATCAATTAGTCAATAGGAAGCCTTGCAGAGATGCAATTGGAGTAGAACGGGGAGGCTTACTTTCTGGATCAAATTGTAGGACTTGCAGATTCATGTCAGCGTCGGCGACAATGATGTGGAGTTGCCTCTCAAAAGGCAGGAAATCAGCGGCCATGACTTCCATACGGTTGCGGCTTCTACCGAACAGCATCATCTTGTATGGTTCCTCCTATAAAAATGTTTAGATTTGGCTTTGGCAGTGAGAGGAATACGTACTGTGTATCCTGTAAACCAAACTCCTTTGAACGCATCTCCCATTAGAAGCATGCCCGTGTTTGGTAAAGTTTTCAGTGTGGTCACATAGCACTGCATATCCATGAATGCCACTGGCAACAATGTGCCATCTTCTTTCAACCCTCTTACCATACACTTTTGCCCCTGAGCCATAATCATAAAACCCTGGGTACCGAGCTCAGACACTGCAGTAACGGCGCCTTTGACTTCATCTTTCACGATCAGACGCAGCTTCTTGTTTGTTTCGGGACGACCTGGCTCTGGCACAACGGTAATGACCTCAAAGATGCGGATGCAACCTTTTGTAGCGAGGTCTTCCCCGCGTACTATAGCTGTACCAACAGCGACAAGTGGTTTTCGTTCGTGAGTGGTTTCAGAAATTTCGAGGTTGAGGGTTTTGACGCAGAGAACGATTTCATGAGGGTCGAGGACGTGGCTGAAAGGAGGTCTCAACTGCTGTTGCTGCGAAGAGTCTGGAAGGTGAGAACTTACGTATCAATGATAGACCAGGTCTCCGCATCCATCACTTTGATAATGCCTTGCTCGACATGTGGCTTAAAAGTTGTATCTTGTAAAATCAAGTTAGCCTAATTGAAAACTTAGAAGCTATGTAGAAGACCACAAACCCTCTTTCGCCCATTCATAATGGTATGTATCTTCTGGGAGCGTGAACTCAGTCATTTCGCCCATTCCCATGACGTAGACACCCCTGGGGTGGTAAGAGACTGCATGAATCTCTGAGCACATGGCAATCTTCCGTGCTGCCCAACCCAGATGCCCATAGTGAGTTTGGGATGGCAGTTGGGATATCCGAAGGGTATCCTAGAAGGTAATTAGCGTGTGAAGTTTCCTTAATATTTTGGTAATCTCACATCAACGTCAATGTATGCAAAACCTCTTTCGCATCCAGCAGTATGGTACCTGGTCAACCCTTTTACAGCCTTACAACTAAGACCAATGACTTTCGGAGCACTCGAGGCTTCCTTGAAAATGAACGAAGGGGAAGTGCCTCGTTGAAACACAGTACTATACCCACAGATGTTGTCTAAGGTGATGAGAGTGCTTTCCCTACCCGCGTTTTCAGCATCCAAGGCTGTCTCCTCGGCGTACTTCGGGAGGTGTTGCTGGGAAAGCTTGATCCATCTGAGATTTTTCGTCCAGGGTTCTGTTGCCGAGCGGGTTGGATAATGAAAGGCTTTGTAAATAACGAGATCATCGCTCGAGGTTCGGACCTAAACATGGATCAATTTAGTTTCAAGGGGAAAATGTAAAGAGTGACCTACGATTAAATGGGGAGACTTGGATGTTGTGTCGCCTAAATCGGCCACCAAGACTTCTGTGAGTGCTGCTTTAGCCGTGGAACGTCGTGGTGCGTAGTCAGCTGTCAGCAGAGGAGGAAGGAAACCCAACCCCTCGGCGACATAGCTTGGATTCTCTAAATCAGACATTGTGAATACCTGCAAATGAATTAGATTTGTCACATTCGAATAATGAGACCATGGGCGTACATGTAAACCTCCTTCCGGCGTCAATAGGAAAGCAAAGCCTTCTGATATGGCAGAAGACTTGAAAAGCGATGCAGAAAGCCATTGTGTTGATGACAGCCCGCTACATTCCATTTCTTCCACTTCTCCACTTCCACTTGCTTTGAATACTTTTACACTGGAGTCGTCCCGTAATATCATCAGATATGGATCCGCAAAACTCGCGTTGATGATTCTTAATTCGGCTCCAGTGTCTTCATCTTCCATTGGGATAATCTGATCCATGTTTAACTCTGTCAAGGTTACCGTTAGCGTTGGTCAATGAAGCACAGTGTTAACGCGCTTGCGACGAGTCCTAAACGATGCAACACAAAGATGGTTGGCGAAGTACGGAATACAAGATATATTGTTCTAAAGCCAAAAGCTACATGAAGCCATGATATTACAAGCACCCGATACCCCGAACAATGGTGTAGGTACAAGAAAAGTACTGTGATCATAGAAGGCATGAGGGTCATTTGATGGGATATAAAGATGACAACTGGGCTCGGGCACAGAGAAAAGTACGTCGGGCATAAACTATGACAAATTTGGGAGACAACGTTCTTTGGAGTAAGAGGAAGGGAGAACTTACCAGAATCATACGTCCTGACCTCAGTGCGCATGACTTGCACGACTTTCGTGCCGCCAGCAAGAACGCCAACGTTCATTGTAGATCCCTCTTCCCGTTCGAAGTCTCCTTTAGAAGTTTCCTCAATCTCAGTACCGTTGATTTGGTAGACGACCGTATCTTCATTTCCATTAGCACCGGCTTTGCAGACCACAAGATATTGGTCGTATTCAGCATCAGAGGCCATATCGCCCTCTGTATCTTGGCCAACGTCTGTTATTAATCCTTTTGGGGCTTGTTTTTTGGCATGAACAGCCCAGAGGCCTCGCGCGGATGGCAAAGTGGATTGCTTAAGATTGACCGGATCCAACTCGCGATGCAAAATTGTGACTCCTCCTGCTCTTCCTCTCCCAGTGGAGGCAAGGATGTCGCCAGTTGGGACCGTTTGAGTCGATATTTTCCTCTCTTCCATTTCCTTTTCGTTAGCAGGGGAATGAAATGCGACATCCTTTATTGGTGCTAGACTCGGCAGAATGTCATGTACTCTGAAGGTGTAGCTGTCCGGAGCACTTGGTTCAGCTGCCGCAGTCGTAATTTTCTTGACAGTATTTGTAGTGTCATTATAAAGATCATCGTCCAAGTCATCTAGATCTTCTTCATCAAGAGACAGGTCCTCATTCTCTGCGGCGATGTCGGGTTGCGATCGCTTTCTCGAAAGCTGGCCGACTTTGCTAGTCCATCCTAGAAGCACAGATTCGCCATCCTCACTGCCAACGAAGATCTTTCCGCGGCCAAGGTTGGTGGCACAAGATGCCTTGCAGGTGAGAACATGGCCACCATGCTCCGCAGCAACCCGCTGGAGTGTCATACCGGACACTGTCCGTCCATCCAGAGTGAAGGTCAGGGTGATAAGCTCGCCCTTGTTCAAAATGATCAAAACATCGCCGGTCTCTTGCGAAAGAAGTTCAACAGTACAGCCTTCGAGTCGCAATGCTAGATCTGACTGGTCTACCAAAGGGAAGGCGGTACAAACTTTTGCGAACTCGTTGACAGCTACTCCATTTGTTTTTCCCGCTTGATCGACGTGAATGATCTCGTTATCCCCAAGGAGCAGCGCACCGCCAATGGGGAGTGGTAGTGGAACCACTCTGGAGACGTCATATGGGATTCCTTGCACAGAAAGTAGGGTTATGGATGCCCTTTCCTCGACATCAAGAGTAAAAACCGTGTAAGTTAGGATGTCCTTTCGTTCAGCGAGCAGCGACGGTGCAGTGGCTCGAGAAGATGCAATAATACCGAATGTAGGCTCGCGAAACTCGTAGAGAAAGGACAGGTGAACGGGATGGGTCAAAGCAGGGTCAAGTTTGGTCAGAGGCAGCACAAATGAGGCAGCGTAGGGTGTTTGATGCGCATCTTGACCGCTGGATTCCTTTGTCTTCTCCGCTCTTGGGCCGTCTAGATCGGAATCATAGTCATCTTCGACGAGATCGTAGGCCCGTTGCCTGAAAGGCAAAATTGCTAAGTTTTGGGCGCCAAACTTGAGGGCAGCACATCTGCTACTTGGATCCGCTGTCAAGAAATTATGCGTATCTTTCAAGTCCGCAGACCAGGGTGCCCCTGCCAAGTCTGGGTTTTCATAGTAATGTATTGATACGGTATTGAGATTGAATGTCTCTGGATCCCATTCCACCAAGCTCAGCTTTGCATCTCGAAAAGCAATCAGCAGCGCCTCCGCCCCAGACTTCGTGTTCAGTGCCTTAATGCGCGCGAGTGAGGTGACTGTCCCAGCCAGAGGATATTCGCCGACAAGGACTAGTTTCGCCGTGTGTTCGGTGCGTTGGAGAGGCACATCGGCCGCCTCTGTGTCCAGGATAGGAGACACATTGTTCGCATTCTCGTCACCATCAGACGAGACCTCAGTGACGGTGGACTTGAGCTCCAAGATCTGGAGAAGAGAGTTCTTTGCGACGACTAAGTTGTTTGCCTTTGGTGCGAGGAAAGAGAGGTGAAGCGCGTGGGTGACGGCCGTTGGCGGGGCCAATTCAGTGTAGCACTGCATTTATATTGATCTGAACTGCAGAAGCGCAGCCGCTCATGTCGTGGGTGAATTTATAGGCAAAAATGGTTGGAGCTCGTGGATGGTGATGAAGCTTTGGTGTTAAGCTCTGAGAATGCGAAAGAGTTCGGCTTGGCACTGGAAGCTTTGGCCATTGTCCGCCGCAGATCTCCACCATTGTCATGATGCTATAATACTGTAACCTGTTTGACACCCGAGCACTCCCAACAACGATCACTGCCTCGACTGCTAACTGCTCCCACTGTTGTTCGAGGTCTGTAACGAGAAAGTGAGTGCTCCAGTTCATTATCTAACATTGCATTTATTGACTGAATATTAACAGAGCTCCACCGTTGCCAGCTCCCCACCATGGCGCTCATCCAAACAAGCTTGATATGGGTGACATACGCCATTGCTGTAGTCATTCTGCTGGCCATCTCATCCATATTCGTCTACATCTATCAAACTCCGAGGGACCGCGCTGCCTCCGTAACAACAGTATGCATCTTCACGACTAGCGCCCTGCTTGCAACCGTCCTGCTTATGCCCGTCGACATCGCTCTTGTTTCTTCCACCTCCTTGTCCAGCCAGGGCCGCAAGAAGGACTGGGCGACACCGAACCGTGTTGACAGCATTGTATATACCCTGAAGATTGTTTACTACACGCTCTACTCTCTGGATGCGGTGCTCTGTTTACTGGTTATTCCATTTACCTATTTCTGGTACGAAGAATACGATGAGGATGCTGCTGAGCACGGAGAACAAACTTTTGGAAACAGGCTTTGGGGTGCTTTCAAGTACACAATTGCCTTCATTGTTTTTGTCGTCATCTTATTCCTCGTTGGCTTTTTCGTCCCCGTCACGAAACAGGCGAAGCACGACCACAGACTGGATTTTGACTACTTCAAGCACCTGTTGGAGGAGAATCGTGAGTAACAGTCCACACAACTAGATGAATACTAAGCTAACTGTGATAGACGGCGAACGAGCCTTGTCTTTCGCTCTCGGTCTCCTCATCACTATTGGAACCCTCGTATATATTCTCTATACAGGTGCTGGACTTGCACTCCTCCCAGTTGCACTTATCAAGTCGGCGCCATCTGTCTCCGCCCCTATCTTAGCCGCAAACACTGCATCACAACTCGAACAGAACCGCGAGCGTCAGAGGCAACTTGAGAGACGCAACGAAGGCCGTGAAGGTGGACTAGATACTAGGGATAGGCGTGAACTGGAAGCCCTAATTCGTGAAGAACGCACACTTATCCGTCGGGAGCGTCTGGCTGCCGAATCTAGCGGAGAAGACCGTCACTGGCTCATTAAGGCCTGGATCAAAGTTGAAGCGGTATTTCGGCCCCTTAAGCTACTTGGCGGACTCATTCTCATGGTCCTTGCTCTCCTGATCTTTATCAGTATGCTCATTACGGGTATTGACAAGGCGAGTAATTCCATCTGTAAGGCCCATTGCGGGTACGTCTTGGGCCACATCAACATTTTCCAACCACTGAACTGGATCTTTGTCAAGTCTTCCAAGGTCTTCCCGATCGACTACGTTCTCTTCCTCCTGCTCATCCTGTTCTTCTTTTGCGCTTCGGTGGTCGGAATTGCTACAGTTGGAATTCGCTTCCTTTGGCTCACCCTCTTCAAAATCCGCAAAGGCCATACCTCTCCTCAAGCGCTCCTAATGGCAACTGCTATGCTCACATTGATTGTACTGGCGATCAACTACTCCGTCGCAATGGTAGTAGCTCCACAGTATACCACGTTCGGCCCTCAAACTTTCTGCGACCGCCTGGCCCGTCATCCCCGCGAGCAACCTGACTGCTCCAGCGACCACGGCGCCATCAAGCCCTGCACAGAGCTTGCTGAGAACCCGGTCGCAAAAGATGTCTGTACTCCTAGCGTTGTTAGCACCTTTATCAATCGTGTGACGGTCAATTTCCCAGTATTTGGAGTGGTGAGCTTCTGGGCGCAATTTGCGTTCTTGGCGGTCTACTTGATTGTGTTCTTGACCACGCTGTTCAGGACGCCGAAGTTGGATCAAGAAGAGATGGATCGTGACCTGGAGGAGGAAGAGGAAGAGGGACTGCTAGCAAGCACAGGAAGACGATTTGGGGCTACATGGCAAGATATTACGGGGAGAGTGAGAAAGAATAACTATGGAGCGACGGAGAGAAATGGAGAGAGGAGTTGAGCCAACGGGTTGCAGGGTTTCAAATTGATTGTGGGTGTTGCATAAGGTCCAGGAGAACAATGAGCTGAGTCGGTACATACGAAAAGCGGCATACGAGCATGGAAGTGGGATTTGGTTCTTGGTTGGGTTCGTTTTGGCTTCATGATACCTCATTTGTAGGCGTAGGCGTTGCGGTCGTGTCAGTGGTCATGTAATGAGTAATGCGCAACTGAACCTCTAGTCCAATTCTTTTTCTGATCGCACTGCAATGATTGGATCACACACACAGACCTTCTTAGCGTAACTGGAGATACCTATCCCAATTAAAGGGTTTTGTATCCCGAAGTGGCATAACGTGATCAGGTTCGGGTCCATGCATTCACGCAGGGTCCGTGCATTCACAAAGAATACTTCGCTCCCGGAACTACAGCCGTGGGGTTTATCTTACATCTTGGATCGATTTATCCTATGGTTGGCAGGATGATTCAGGCAGTACTCCTGAATTCTGCCTAGCAAACCGTTCTGTAGTCGCAAAAACCCTGGTACCGAGGTCGTTGGCTGGAGGGGGGTGTCAAAGTATTCGTCGTTTAAGCTTTTTAATGCTCGCCGTCCGTGCACTCCCACCCATTCCCCACTTCAATTTCTCTCACTCAAACCCACCTAACTCTAACTCGTGCTTCTCCACACACCGAACCTCGAAGAGTGGTCTGTCATGGATGAATCCCGCTCGTTCATTGCCTGGGAACCAACCATATGAGCATGGCTGGCTTTGCCTTCTTTTGGATGCGGCATGTGAATCCCCGGTCGGAGGACACCCCAGCTTTCAGAAGCTTCACGGTCTGTTCATCTGCATGCCGGCAGGGAACGTCAAGCAGGCCGACGTCTCAACCGTCATACGGCTTCCCAGCTTGCGTGACCTACACATCGAAAGCGGTGTCGAATCACACACAATTGAGGGCTGGGACTGCCCAGAGGGAACTTCGAACGTTCAGTGCTTGACCCTTTCGAATTTCTTTATGGCAAGCGACGTTGCAGCCCAGATCATCTCCTCTTGCAAGCCCCTCACTCTCCTCGACTTCGTCTACGACAACAGATCCTGGCACCCGTTCGCTCAAGATGGCTGGTCTGAAGCGTACTGGCCAACCATTGGAAGGGCTCTCCAGTGACACAGCCGCTCACTTCGTGAACTGAAGTCAATCGACGAGTCTGATCCAAAACTGGTTGACATTGCTGCACCAAACGGACATGAGTACGGCTACCTTGGATCCATTCTCAATTCCAGGGAGCTTCGGTACATTTATTTGCCAATGTCGGCCTTTTTGGACGGCGCCCACGGCATTGATCACTTCACCCAGGATCTTCCTCATAAACTCCAAGTCTTGTATTTGAGGGTCGATATCAGGGAGAAGACCGAGCCACACTGCGCAGACGCTTTGATCAATCTCTATAACAAACCTTTCAACACGATGGTCGCAAATCTGGATGGGATCAATATCTTCGTGGAAGCTGACGTCAAATTGAGCGCCGAACACTTCAGTGCCCCGAAAGGCCTGTTTACGGGGACCGGAATCCCTCTCAGTGTGAAGAAACTTAATGGGCCTAATGTTGCATCTACTTTCTAGTCTCTTGTTCCGTTATGAGTCGTACTTTTCGGGAGACGATGTCCCTGGTGTTGTTGTCTTTGGGAAGTGTCGTACCTAGCTGCTAGGATGGCTGAATAATGAACAATATTGAAACTGACTGTCCCTACATCAAAATGTGAATATGTGCCATTGGCATAAGCTCTGACTTGTTACACCCTGTGAAGCCATCCAGCTCTTGTTCTAGGTACCCATATCTAGCACTTCATCCCACCCGAGACCATAATCCTCGCCCGTACGGGTTCGGCGAGATCCTATTGGAGTGCGTGCTCTTTTCGTTACCCAGACTTTTCTCTTCTCTGCCTATCCTTCTACCAACTCTTATTAAAGGCAGCGAGGGAAGCAAACGAAGGGGAGGGCTTATACTCCTGGAGGTCAAGGTAGGATGTATCACACTCGGAAGGAGTCTCGAGCACGACGAGCGCGCAATTCAGTTGCGAGGAAGGCACGCCTGTGAGTGGAAAGGTGCCTCTCCATGTCGGTTGGCCTTCTGATTATCATCACGATGCAATGGTACCTGCTGCATGGACGATAGAGCTGGAAGGCAAAACGTCGACCACGCTTGCCGACCGACTCACATACTCTCGCACTGTCCTTCCTCCCTCGAGAGCTCGTGCATGCACATACCTCGTAGAGCTGATACTCGGTGAAGAGGCAAATGCTCGTCTCATACTCGACCCTCGTCATGCCTCATGGAGCAAGTACAATTCGTGTCCCTTACTCTTCTCATGAGAAGATATAGATGTGAGCCACCTCACTCGTAATCATGCTGCGTTCAATCCAAGACAGCACCTCAGCATCACCTCGACTCCTTCCCTTCCCAATCAACGGCGCCCACTTAGTGCTACGAAAAATAAGCAACAGGTGAATAGCACGTAGTACGGTATACGGAAGCTTATAAAAGAGTTAGAAGTCTCTCAGACAGAAATTATGGAAATGTGTCTTGTGATATGTGCAGTTTCGATGAGATGCTCTGTGACAGCTTGATGTAATCGTCCAACTAATGCAAAGGAGAAGAAACGGCGTCGAATTGGAAAAAGAGAATTTAGGGCAGTGCGATGCGATGCACTTCATGCTGAGCCTCTATACCAATGTGTCATTTACTTTGTATAATGGGTACGTTCAAAATTTCCTAATCTCACGTGCAGGTGCACTGCAATTTTTTCTCCTCCAAATCCAACACCTGCCCCCTTTTCCGAAGCTCGCTTCTCCTCTTCTCCCTATCGACATAAGTGTGCAGAATACTGTCAAACCAGACATGATGGGAGACCTGCCTCCGATGTAGGATCCGCAAGAACGGAAAGGACTGATCTCCTTTATCCCTGCTAAACCAGGTCACGAACACAGAACGTTGAAGGCCTAAAGGGGTAAGGTAATGCGGTCGCGTGCGCTATGTAGCGGAAATGTGGCTAGAATAGCCGACGCGTTAGAGGGAATGACTTCCTAGTGACGACGCAACATCAGTGCAATGACTTGGTGCAATGAGTAATACGGTTTTGAACGAGGACATAAGAAGCGCCTTTGGCGACACGGGATGTATGGGCACTGTAGATATAGATCGTTAGATCGAGATTTGACCGTATTTTGCAGGGTTTATGAGAGCGATGCGTTGAATGGAATACTCGGCCTTTGGTAGTCTGCAGGGTGCCTGAGGCCATGCAGTCCGTGTGCACTTCAACTTTTGCATGCCGAAGCATGACAAGAAATCGGGAGCACGGCACGGGTAGCGAAATTGCTTGTTCTCTCCACATTTCACAGTTAGAGGCTTGGTGGTGATCGTGATTGTGGTCACATTCTCGGGGAGCTTGTCGTTAAAGTGCCGATCTTATCGTATTGTGGACAATGCCATGAAAAGTCCCGAGAGACGTGCTAAGTTGAAACGGATTTTGAGGCCAATGTGTCGTGAAGAAGTTGATGAGGCGGAATATCTCGGCATATATAAACGACAATGGCCCAGTATCAAGGCGTAGTTAATAAAGTCAGACTTAGAAAATGTAGATTCTAAAATTGACGGCAAAAAAGGAGAGGGAAGTTGACAGGGGATTTGTGATCTGTGACCTCGTGCCAATAGCAACCGGACCTATTCTCGCAGACTCTAAGATGAAACTAAGCGGCCGCGAGTGCAACTAAATCACAAGAAGCAAAAAAGGGACCAAATATGAAATGATTAAGCCCCCAGCCCGACAAGGCGGGAACACGAAGGTAAGCGAGGAAGCACTTCGGAAAGGCGAGGAAAACGAGGACTAAAAAGCAAGTTTTTGAAATTCCCCAAGACACGTTGACTTTGCATAAGCCTGCCGAAGCCACTTCCGAAAAAGCAGTACGCACAGAGGATATGCTATTCCGCCTTTGCTTTTTGGGTAAAATCTTGCCGGTGCCATGTACTGGGCAGCCTAGTAAGTCAATGCGATGGAAGATTCCGTGTGTGACCGTTGTGATAATGTAGAATGTATGCATGCATCCGTTTTTGCTTGGAAGAGATCGTGAAAAAGCAGCAGGCCTGTAGAAAGCTATGAGGAAATTGGAGCGCAAGCCACAGACAGTCCAAAGGAAAAAGCAAGCAAGCACTCTGCTTTTCAATTGTGCGTCTGTTCGACATGGACGTGTCACGAAATGTGGAACGTGTTGTTGAGAGCATGAGGAGATGGGTCCAAAGGATGTAAGAGGGTAGAATAAACTTCGAAAAATGTTCATGGTGGAGGCGGAGCAACGGGCCGCGCGCCATATCCGTGTATGACCTTCACGAGCACTGCAATAGTATCGTCTTAGTATGCCAGATGAACTGCAACTCACCTATTTAGCTGAAAGTGCCTTCCTCACTGAACATGTGGCGATCATGATTGGAAAGTTGAAGCAGGAATTGACTTCCCGTGTTTGAGGCTTGATGACTTGGTAGGAGCACATGCAAACCATCTGAACCATTCAAGACTGGGTTTGGGCAGGTTCAAGTTACACAAGCAAGCTTTAATTGACCGCTTCTTCGGAGTTGGCAAGAAATGCCGCTCTCATGATCTGACTTTGATGCACCGAAGTTTGGCAATCAAACATGGGAATGATGAATACGCGTGGTTGAAGCATGTAGTGAACAATAAATGGGAAAGCGGTGGGACTGATGATGATAGGTCACCAACTGTAACCCCACGATTTGTAAAGGTTTTCAGGAGGGTTGGTCAAGGTTGAAATAAGCGTTTGAAGGAGTGAGACATGACCCAGGCTGGGGATCCGGGTTCGACAACCGAAATTGGAGACGGAATTAAGTAACTTTTCGGTCCGACAAGCTTGAGCATGCTGGCTGAAGATCTGCCGCAAGTCACAGCTCGGCCGTAGAGGCGACTCTATGCCGTTCCGTGTTGAGAAACGAAGGGGTTCGGAGTGGGAGATGTAGAAAAGAAAATTTAGACCTAGTAGAAACCCGGATTGTGCCCAAGATCCTGCACATGCAAAAAGGCAACGACCCAAGCTTACGAGGCGCAAAACAGAACGTTCTGGAGCCCGTCCCGATATCCGCTTGCGAAGGATAGGAAAGATTGGGTGCCGGAAGGGATGCTGAATTTGGGAGTATATCTGCTCTAGGCTTGCTCAAACACACATCTTGCCCTTGTACTGGAGCCTGCTCGAGCAAATCGGAATGGAAATAGTCGTATGGAGGCTCATAGTCCACCGAAGTATTCAAACAATCCTTGAGATGAGACTTGGTTGCTCGAATGACTTGATTACTCCAGCTGCAATCACTTCCTCCGGGAAAAAGCAATCCACTTAGGCGGCGGTTGCCCTTGGCCACTTTAAACTATTCACACATTCTTAGAAGGCCAATGTAATTTTTAACGAAGTGAGGAACTTCCACTTGCTTGAGTATCCCTGCAATAAAGTATTTAGATTTGACGACTTGAAGAGTTGTATCACGTGCTCTACTCGTAGGCGACACGTGCCAAAGCTCTCACGCCCTAGCCAAGCGCTGAGTAAGAGCCCCTGAAGAGCACGAAGGCTTTTTCTGATGCGCGGATGGCTCCGGAGAAGACTCGAACAAATCAGATCAACGAGAAAAAAAGCTCGACTCAGAGCGAACTCCGGGAATTGTGGGCTTCATTTTTCTTCACGGCACACACGTACTACATCACAGCGCCCTTGGACGGCGCATGAGAAGTTAGAAAGTGAAGATATTCGGCGGTGAGCCTGAAAATTTTCGGCGATCAAAATTGTGTAAGAAATCCTTGCTAAAAGTAGTTGCGAGTTTGGGAGGAGGTATGAAGAAAATTTGAGCTGATTGAAAGAGAAGAAGAAACGTAGCCTTCCATCCCCGAAACTTTGCCCCGTCCCAAAGATTATGGTGCTCTGGCCATTAGCACTGAAGCTATTACACCAAGTTTCGTTGGCTTTTTTTTTTTATGTAGATGGGTAGGCTATACGTACACTTATCCCCAGCCAATTTACAGCTGCAGCATAACAAACAAACAAATGAACCAAAGATTTAGCCAATTCATTCTGCGGCTCCTTGCAGAGACGGTGAAGTAAGCCGTTGGCTCATAGACGGTATATCGCCCCCCCGTGCACTATTGCTGGAAAAGCGTTCTGACACATTTTCAGTGATGAGATATCGTGGCGGGAGGACCTCACGGTAGAGACAGTCGTTATTCCCAAACTCTCGGGTTGAACAAAACAGTCGTAGGTTCTCCACCCTCAAAACAACGATCCGCACTCTCTTGCACATTTACCTCATCTGGAGCCTTGAGGAGTGGCGGTGCATCTTGACAGTCTCACTAAGGGGTCATATGTCGTCTTGCTCTGCAGTGAAGGAGCGGGGTCCATGAATACCCTCGACAAATTGACATCTCATCAAATTTATGTCATCCCCAATTGATTTAAGCGCAGTACCACACCGCCAATGCAAGCACCCTTTATCATAGGGCCCTTCCACGTTGCTGTAACATCGGAGAGGAACGCTAGCGTATTGAACTTAGTTGCCTGTTTCCGCGGAAAGTGACCTAATCGTACGATGATTGATGGTTTGCGGGCTTGGCCACCAAATTCAGCCCTAAATGCGGGGCAAAGAGGACAGGATGTGGGTGTGGAGCCTTTGCAAACGCCAGCTCTGCTGCAGTATGCGCCCGTACGAATCGCCGAGGCGATGTCAAGAGCCCGCAATCTCAGGATCCTGAGGGTGTAGGGCGGTCGGGATTGGATCAAAGCCGTCGTAATGGCTTTCATAATATTGGAAGTCCTCTTACCGATGCAAAGCCCTTGAAGCAGCTAACGTGAGGGTTGAAATCAGCAGTGAAGAACCAGGATCTGTAATACACAGATGCTATTGATTGTTGATAGACGACTCCGCTCTTAGTCTTTCCTACTGATCTATGATGTTCGAAGAAGTTGGTAGGGTGATAGGTCCCTGCCGTCACCTGCGGTCAAGATCAAGATCCCCAGCAATCTCCTCGCCCCATCTCGTGCAGATACGACAGTCGGCAACTGACGGATGTTCAGATGAATTTCGTGAGGGTAATCGATCGCCAGAAATGTTCACCAAATGTTCCTCTCTTACTATCGCGACTCTTTTAGGCATTCTCGGGCAAGGGTTAAGGGAGTTCGTCGTAAAAGAAGGCCCGATACGCGTGGGGTGTTCAGCGGCATCTCCATCCCTTCGAGGTTTCAATCCGAAAGGAATTGTTGAGGGCGAATGCCTCAACAGGCGTGAATGGTGCATAAATGGTTCATCGACGTTGAACTCGAACATTCGAGGCCTTATTCATCCTCACAAAAAGGCCTTGGCATCCCACACCTCCATCCGTTCCTGGAAACAGAAGCACATGGACGATCGAGTACATCCCACGCGATCGACTCGGCACGATCGGTTCGGGAACAGAGTACGCTGATGAGGCTCTGGACCGTAAGCACAGGATCGGTCGGCTTCTGAGAGCAGTGGCAAAGTTCACAATAGCCGGCCGGATAGGGTAAGGAGGCTTGCTGGAGATGCACTTGAAATAGAAACTGAGGGCTTGGATACCCCGCAAATTCCAGACACAATAGGCAAACACAAGCGTGTAGTTGTCGATCAACATGTCGTGCGGGCTTTTGCTGCAATGATGCAACCTTGCTCGGTGGATGGAATAATTATCCGAAGGTCAAGTGGGGAAATGGGAAAGCAGGAATGGCATATCCGGGGCTCCAATTGACCCTACCTCGTCTCGAGGATGCCAACAAAATGAATTGCTGACCACCGGCACTTTACTGAGCAGTGACCGGAGTGCTGTTTGTCATTGTGGCGTTATGGATACTAGATAGTTTGAGATCTGTTCGCCACCGTCGTACGCATCGCAAACCTGGCGTAGATCTGAATGATAGACGTGACGATGTGCTATTTGGCCGGTTAACTTTCGTGCTACATCGGCTGGGAGACAGTGTTCTGGCTTCAGCTGAGCTCGGTGTCCTTTCCACTTCATGTAATAGCCCTCCGACCATTGATCCCTCCAGCTTTCGTTCCCTGATTATTCCCGTTAGCCGCACATGCTGAGATAATTTTGCGCGTCTGTAGATCCACATCGTTGACACACACATCCCACGCAGAAAGATCCTGTCACATAACTGCTCCGCCTCTTCCCTGACTTTTACGACTCTTGTGATGATTCAGATGCCGAAGTAGAATGCCTCTGACGGCAATCCGAAGGAAGTCAATAAGATGCCGGAAGACGCTTGCCTTGTTTTACGTCGTCTTGCGGCGTTGTGCAGAAGCGACCCTTGCATGTACATAAGTAGCTCCATTGCCAGAGCCGTCACATGGCTGAGGCGCAGGCTTGACGATGCTGGATCCTGCATCGGCGACGACACCTGATGGTCAGGACATCTTATGCAGTTCGGGGCTGTGGGCAGCATTTGTGGCTGCTATTTTCTAATATTGCGTGCATGGGCTCGGATGCAGCAGAGGAGAGTGCCTGTAGGCGATCCGGTCGACGAGGACGACTGGGCGTCATGCAAGTCAGAAGCTGGAGGGTCGGCAGCTGTAGGACGCTGTCAGATTGAACGTGGTAAGAAAGCGGGGACGCCATGTTTCTTGGATGGACAAACTGTGGGGTAATAAGCTGCTGCCGGACGCAACCTCGGTCGCTCCAATATTTTAGGTTCGCTCGCTCCCTGTCTAAAATGTGTGTGCATGCTTGTCGACGACAAACAACGTACTATACATGCCCTCCTTTTAGAGATGCAGAAACCCTATGGCCCTTGAATTCCTATCATGAGACACACGCATGAGTTGACCGAGACAAGCTACAGGTAAAGTTTTCTTCCTCGTGCCATTGTGCACCCGGATTGAGGAGAGGTTCGAGAGGCTCAAGCCCTCCGGGGTTCTCGCCGCGAGAAAAGGTACCGAGTCCAGGATGCTGCAGAGAGAAAGGAGGCCTTGCGTAAGGAGAACGCATTCCTCTGTCGGGAACGTTTCCCTTCATGTTTTGTTGAGTCTTGACGCTCCCGATGGCCCAATGGCTAGTGATAGTGGCGTGGGGGCAGGAGAGGAGGCCATCCACTGGCGCTCAGGAACCGCAACAAACGATCCAAACATTTCCTTCCCCCAGCTGGCGAGCCCGGCCTTTGGGAGACAAAAGCAATGAGAGGCTGGATCTTCCCATGTATTCGGGTCGCCAGCTTCTCGTCGACTGCCGAAGAACTCCTCAGTACATGGTGCAGGTGCGGCGATGCGTCCCTCTATCGACCTTCTCCTTTGAGATGGAGCTCAATCGACTTATAGATTGCGGACATGCGGCCGATTGAGTTTGCGCCGGCGTGTATTAGAAGCGATAGCGACTCTGCAACGCGAGGAGATCATGGTAATTCAAAGGGGGAGGCCTCTCTTTTTCGAGGAGCACTCGTCGGGCGAACCTGAAGTATCATGTTGAGAGTCTCTGTGCAATTAAAGCTGGGAGGACTCAAGCACGGTCCAAATGCGCCACCAAAACATAAATGCGTGGGGGTAAGCGTTCGACGCACAATCGGCGTCATGCTAGGGTGATGCTGTGAGACCGAACTCGTGCCTCGCGATTGCCCAGCGGTGCCTGTCGATAGAACTATTTTGGGTCTCCCAAAGCGGAGTGCCCTGCAACGCCAGAGGCAGTGATGATTGCTGTCGCGCTGATGCTGGGTGATCTTGTGACGGGTGACCCCGGACGCTGCCGCACCGTCAAAGTACTGTCAACGTATGCCACGTCTTGCATTTCTCGGAGCCTTCATTTCTCTTACCCTCTGCATTTGGATGCTGCAGGCCGTGAATGGTCGCCACGAGATGAAGCCGCGACGACTGGCACCACGACCGGTACCAAACAGGCCCGAGGTCACGGTCGTGATATCAGATGATGAACAAGCTGTTCCCCTTCGCCGCTGCTCCTGCCACCATCCCCCCACCCCCACACTAGGATCCCCCAGGCCTCCTTGCTCCAACGCTCTTTCGAGCCCGCCAACCCTTCGCATGGGTGAGACGGTGCCGCAGTGGCGATGATCTGCCTATCAGCGGCCGGTCTGCGCTTGCAGTGATCGTCACAAGGCGAGCTGCCCCCTACACCTCCGGCCAAGATCCGACATCCAAAGCCTCCTGTCACCTCCTGGCACCTCCTGGCCAGCTGCCACTATGAAGAGAGAAAAAGCAAACGTACCCTCGATCAGCCATGCAGTCCCCGCTATTGGCTCCGCTCCTGGCCATCACACTAACACACAAACAGCCGTGCCTGACATCGGCAGCGGTCAGACCAGCGCCGCCAGAGTCACCGCCTCCTTGGTCGTAGCCGATATGCCTGCTCATCCTTCACATTTGTGGTGCAGTTTTGCGGCCTTGTCTTGTCCGCAATTCCCCATTATTCCTGATCAACCCGTCAGCTGGACCCCCACTCTTCAATGGCTCAGAAATTGTGACTGAGCATCTCCGGCCGTGAATTATTTAAGTACCTTTGCCATCCTCGGTAGGTGACTTCGAAAACTATCGTTGACGTATCTGTACCGTTCGGTCTTTGAGTTACTCTTTGTCATAAAGGTCCGTCTGGCTGCCCTTTGTGTTAGTATAAAAGCCTTTTAGAATTCCCCAAAGATTTCTATTCATAATATGTCACCTCACAACGACGCACCCTCTCCCGCCGGCAGTTTCACCACCACCACCACCCGCTTCTCCCTTCATCATCAAGCTGTGCAATCCATGTACAGCATGAATCACTTCAGCGATTCCTTCGAGACTAGTTCCGTGGAATCTGGCGACGTGGGCATCCGCCGTTCGCTGGTCCCAGGTATCTACGTTCCCACCGTGGCCTTCTTTGATCCCCTCACCGAGAACGTCGATGTCGAGACTACGGCCAAGCATGCAGTTCGTCTCGCTGCAGCAGGCATTGCTGGCATTACCACTCAGGGATCCAATGGCGAAGCAGTCCACCTTTCCCATAAGGAACGGAACCTCGTGACAAGCACCACTCGCAAAGCTCTCGATGATGCTGGCTTCGGTTACATGCCCGTCATTGTAGGATGCGGGGCTCAATCAACGAAGGAGACCATTGAGCTTTGCGAAGAGGCAGCCTCCGCTGGCGGAGACTACGCGTTGGTGCTTCCACCTGCATATTACCAAGGTCTCTTCTCCAGAGACACCGTCATGAGCTTCTTCCGGGATGTAGCGTCTGCATCTCCGGTTCCAATCCTCATTTATAACTACCCAGGCGCCGTATCGGGGCTGGACCTCAACTCGGACGCTATCATTGAACTGGCACAGCATCCTAATATCGTTGGCTGCAAGCTTACCTGCGGCAACACTGGCAAATTGAACCGCATCGCGGCCGCGACCCGTGCTGCTACCCCCTCCGAACCTGGCTCAGGGTTCATGTGTATGGGTGGCTCAGTTGACTTCACCCTTCAAACTCTGATCGGTGGAGGATCGGGCATTATCGGCGGCATGGCAAACATCGCGCCTAAGGCGTGCGTCAAATTGGTCAACCTCTTTGAGAGAGGCGAGTTGAAGGAAGCCCGCAGGCTGCAAGCCATCGTGGCCCGCGGCGACTGGGCAGCCATCCAAGGCGGTATCATCGGCACAAAGGCCGCTCTCATGTCACATTTCGGGTATGGAGGTTATGCACGCAAGCCTCTCCCCAGGCCAAACAAGGACGAGAGCCGCAGGTGGCGTGACGCCTTCGAGGAACTGGTCAGGCTGGAGAACTCATTGTAGTTTCCTAGCTATGCGCGATTCCCCCGTCCACGATCTGAGTTAGCCGCGACGTTATGAAAAATACCCCAACCTTTCTCCTACCCTTGTCCCACTTCTCACAATCGAGGCGTACCCGAATTCTCTTGCGGCGATCAACACAGCTCTTGCATGTCCAGCACACAATCCAGCATCTTCACCGGCGTTGAGCACTTGCGCATAATCTCTGGCTTTTTTATGGGCTTTTTATGTCTCGATTTCTTGACTTTATCTGATGTTGGGCGTTATCTGTTCCAAATGGTTGTCCAAAAGCAAGCATGACCCCAAAAAGCTATTTCGGTCGTTCCAATCATCCATTCATTTTTTTTTACCCTTCTTCCATCTCATCAAACTTTCAGTCTCGAAAATATACGTACCCTATGTGCCATGTAAATATCAACTTTACTTTTCCTTCGACAACTTTAGCCTATTCTTTCTGTGTGCATTCTAGGAACTGGGGATCCGGGATGGCATGCATGGAACAGGACATTTCCAATGTAGGATAGTCAGGTCTTCAAATGCGGAAAAGTAATGACTCAATTGGCAACCTACAAAGTAGCAGGGCCTTGCATGCCGTGTGACCGTGATGATGCCTACATTCTGAGGCATTTCTCTCCGTACCAATCTAGGTTCACACGTATGAAAATGATCCGAACTACAAAAGCGTGCGGCTCGGTGTATATTCACCTTTTCGTGCGGGAACACTAAAATCCAACCATATCGATGCACAACGAAGACAGCGATAATAAAGCTATATTTCTTTAGCGGAACGCGCGCAAAGGGGTATTATTGACTTGGCAAAGTTGCGGACCTTTGCAGTTTTAGAACGTGGGTAGGATTGAGGTGTGCGGTCATCGTCCCTTACCCGGAACTCGCTTCTGATTGGTCGGGCCGAGCTTCAAAAAGTTGACCGTGCAGCGAGCCGCACTCTTTGTATGGTATGATATCAGCACTGCCCAATATCACGTTTTCGCCCTCCCCGTTGCCTGCAGCACCTTACTGATCCCCCAGCGGTTCGAGGCCGGCCACTCCAAGGTTTCCGCCCTCTAGGAGCGCGTGAAAGCACTGTCCCAGAAAGGCCTGCTTTCCCAATTTACACGTTCACGCATGTGCATAGTGACAAGGTTTCTAGCTACGCCGCCGCATGTACAGCATGCATGATGACGTTTTCTGCAAGTTGTGATGAGCTTGCCTAAGATTTCGAGAAAGGTTGGAGTTTTTGATAAGTATTCAGGTAGTCTCCCACTTTTGCATCGCTTCGACGGTAGTCCTCTATCACGCACGGGTCGTCATTCCAATATGCACCAATTGGACTTCGAAGATATCGTGGGATCAGGTTTCAAGATACCTGATAGCGAGGTCACTAGGGTACAAAGCTCAGCTCAGGTCTAGTTGGGTCGGCGCCATGTTCCGAGAACACTAAGCACTTTTGCCCTGCGCAAGCCGCTGATGAGCACAGTAGCGCACCCAATCGCGGAAAGAGAATCCGCCATGCTAGGATCGTTCACCCGTGGCTTGGATCGAGTTTCGGTCACGGGGCGTATTGTGAGAAAAAGCGATGTCGATTCTCAGATACGTATCACTTGTGACCGCATATAGAACCTCGTGAATATAACACTCGTCTGGGTCCTATCAGCACCAGAGGTTCCCGTTGGCTGGAATTAGACCTCTGTTCGTAAATTAAAACCGTCCTGCCAGGTCTCTTTGATTCTTGAGATGTAGGATTAAACCGATCGGAGCCCTAGGAACGGAAATTGTCAACGTCTTGGATTGTTTTTGCTTCTTCCGAGTCGAAAGATAGTACCTTTTGCCGAAGCCTGGCATTCAGTCATCAAAGGTCATCAGCCGGGCTTGACCGCCCCAACGATGCCCTATGTGCGCCTTCCTTGGGCCACAGCGGGCTTTCGGCTTACAACTGGTCTCTGGTAGGGCTGACGGGTCTGCGGATGCGTCTCCGCAAACGAGCGACCGACCACAGGGGTCGAGATAGGAGATTAGCAAAGCGTGATGCATTCATCGCCGTAGATTCGAATACGGCTAGACTCATGTCCATCGCGATATCCATGGAATTCCCGCGGAGTGTATACATCCCACGCTGATGTACACCAGCTAACAGAAGACATGAGCTGTACAAGGCTCGCCCCGAAAGGACTCGCCCTGTTGCCTTCTTTTAGGCCCTTATCAAGATTTGAACATTTTACTTGCTGAGCCATGTCGGCTAGGAACGGGACCGCATCCAGCGACCGAGTCTAGATGTCAACTCGTGGCATGGGGCAACAATGGCGTCTTGGGGGTCAGGGCGATGCATGACTGACAGTCAACAGCTCAATCAAGCTCCTGTTAGCACCAGTCCGATATGGGTCAATATTCGGTCCCGCAAGTGACATTTCGCTGCCACGCAGCCGGAGGAAATCGCCCGGTTAGCAGGCATGAGTCTGTGATGTACTGCATTATGTGGCTGACGGAGGACGTCCGGTGAAGAGTTGCCCGCTAGGCTGCATTTGCAGGCGCGGAGTATCCTCACCTTCAATGGCAATAGCGACTAGCTTATGCAAAGGACGTAAAACACAATCAACTCATTTTCCTGTCTTCGGTCAGCGGTAGAGGCTGGCTGAAGTGGAACGAGAAATACCGCCTCAGAGAAAGAGTAGCGCGACCGAAACCCACAGTGCAGCCTTCACCGGTAGTTCGGTAGGCTACTTCTTTTCTACTCTTCGTCAGACACTGTCATAATCATGTTCCAGTACAGATAGGTCGGGATGCTTATCTTGATACGCGTTATGACCTATCGACTCAAACTGTGAGGCAGTACTTGTGTGGCAACCAGTAGTAATAGTCAAAAATAAACAGTAACGTAAGCACAACTCGTGTAGAAGAATATCATGCCATTGGAGCTATATGTGCTCAGAGTGAAAATAGCCCAACAGATATTTTTTAAGACATAGTTCCACGGCCAAGATAATAGGCGCTCCCACTGAGAAGGAAAAAATAATTTTTTTTTGATGCAGCTCAAACGACCAGTCGTGAAAGTGAGGTCCAACACACTTTCTTGACCATCATGGAGCATATTCCCATTAGAAAGGCCTAGGTCCATGCGTTTTAATCTCTGCCTCGACGGTTGAAGGCGTAATCAACTAACCTAAGCTCCTGCGATAAATAGTTAGTACAAATTTTTTTACCGAGCTCAATACAAGGCGGGAAAGAGCTAACCTCGAAAGAGACGGGCTCTAGACAATATGAGGGCAAGCAGACAAAATGTTCTTTCTCCATACCAATCTTTGGTTCAAAATAGGAGGGCGAAGATGGTTCCTTACCGCTTATTTTCAGCCCAGTCGCTTTCGACTCCGTAGACTTGTCATTGTCTGGAGTACTGACAGGAAGTGTAGACGGTTTTGGCGATGCTGATTTCTCGCCGAATAGGATGTTTCTAGAGGCTAATGATGGCTTTTGAACAGCATTAGACAATCCGGGGGACGAACTGACAACTCCTGAACTACCCAATCCGCTTGACGGAGCCCCAAACACGCTCGAGCTGAATAGACTCCCAGACGTCGGTATCGATTTCCCACTACAGTTGTTAAAAGATGGATTCGTGGGAGTTCCTCCAAATAAATCAGGGGAGGATTTCGAAGCCAAATTCGAAAATAGACCATCACCAGGTTTGGTCACATTTGATGTTCCGCACTGGTATGAAGCTCCGGAAGCTTTGTTTGTCGAAGACTGAAGCTCTCTTGAAGAATCGGCGTCAAGAGGGCGTGAAGTGAGTCCTGAGAATCTACCCGGAGTCAATGATGACTTAGTACTCATAGAGATATTGGCAAAGTGGCTCGTCAGGGAAGCATTCCCCGGCTCTTTCAAGGTGCTTGGCTTGGACACGTTCCGTTTAACTATGATAATTGGTCAAACTAGGGTGTTCCCTTCACAATTTCAAACCAAAAAGGGGACTTCTGAGGAGTGTGATGAATCGGACTGGAAATCATACCACGAGGTTGAAGCCCTTTAACAGTCTGAAGCCCATTTCTTAGAGCTTTTATTCTCTCCGTGAGACGTTCCCTCTCAAAAACTGTATCTCGAGACTCTGCCGTGATCAGTTCCAATTTCTCATCATTGAGGTCTCTGATTGTAGCAGATGAGAAAATCTTGGGGAGGCCAGAGAGCAAGCATTGCTCTACAGCAAGTGAGGCGACGTTGTTGATGAAAATTAGGATTGTGGTCTGAGATGTATCAGTAAACATCGCTTTCGAAGTCGTGATACAGTGATGAAATGCCACAAAGCGAGATCAATGGCCAGGTTTGAGTAAAAATATTGTCTCCAAAGGCAGTATACCAGATACTAGACCACCTCCAAGAACTTCCCTGGGTCACATCAAGCGAAGTTTTTAAGGCAACAAAACTGTTTCCAGCGCTAGTTTAAGTTCAAAGCTAGAGAAGTTTTGGTCACAGGGCGGAGGAGAACGCTAGGATGCAAGATACAATCTTCGGTTGTCTTTCTGTACGACGAAGGAAAGAAAAAATAGTCTGAAAGGGAAAGGAAGTTACCTCATAATATGTCTGCATGAAGTCAAAGGTTTCATTTGACCCATACTTGTCATCAACCAACGCGTTTGTCGCTGTTATTTTGGCTATGATCTTATCCACTGACGGAACAGTCTCATCGCCATCGCTGGCTTTGACCTCTCGTCGCACTTTTTCCACAATCGATTCTGCCACCCTCCTCTCGCGAAGAGACCATATTTTGCGGGCAAAATGAGGGTCAATGTTAATTGGATCATGACCTCGATGAGGGGCTAGCAACTCTTCAAGTTTGTGTTCGACGGCCTGGCGTCTTGCCTCCATAGCTGGGTCAATGACTAAAGGTGGAGGTATAATTAGTTTAAGTTTCAACAGGGAATTCTGGTGCTGCTAGAGAGCGCCAAAAGCGGAAGTAGCAAGATAGGGACATGTAATTTGTACTGGGAGCTTACGTACTGTGGATGAGCACCTGATTGCAGGTTCTTTCATCTGTCAGATGACTGAGAAGTAGCTCCAAAAATTCTTTTGCAGCCTTCCAAACTGTCTCCAAATGAGCCGAGGCTATTCCTTCCCAGGGCGCAGATTGCTGGTGAAAGAGAGATCCAATCAAAAGTGGGTTGGATATTCCAGGAAGCTCATTCGCCCTCTCGTGATGTGCCAAAGAATCTACGTGTTCTCGTAGAAACACGGATCTGGGGATGACCTTTGGATGATCGACTTGCGGCATGCCGAAAATATTGCTCTTCATATCTGAATCCTCGACCACCTGCCATTTGTGCCCCTGTTTGAGCATCCTGTTTGCGAAGTCATCATTCAGATTCCTGACTTTGGCACGTAGTCTTTTCTCCAGCCCTTCAGGTGACGAAGGATCTCCGAAAAATGATCTGCGTTGGTATCTTCCATCTAGTGCCTCTTTAGTGTACTCGCCGAACTTATCGCTGATGTCCGAAAGATAATTTTCTCGGTCTTTGGTGGTGCTGCGGGATTCTCCTAATTTGCTGAGATCTCTTTCACTTTCAACGAGATCATCTTCCAGCCTCTTGACGATAGAGGGGAGATGTAAGGCAATATGATCCAGGAGCATCTTGCTAAGCTTTTGCCGTAGTGAATCGATACCGAGGCCAACTTCGCGCCGCGACAACTGATTCCAATTGCTATCGACGAAGAAGTCTTTCTCTTTCTTATCTCTCTCCTCAATGGAGCTTGATTGCTCTCCATAGGTCCGGTTTCGTACAACATGCCAGCCATGCTGAAATTTGTTCGGATTGGTGCGGGCATGGTCCAGATATTCTTGTTCTTTTTCAGACCCAGCCGGTAATTCATCGGGTTTTGTGATAATCCCTAAAGTTCGATTACCGCCTGGAACAATTTTCTTGAGGTGATTCAATACGACTTGGTTGTTGATGTCATTGTGCGCCGATACGACTGCGAGGATGATACTATTTTCTTGCTTCATGTAGCTTTGAACAAGCGATGTGACAAGATGCACATCACGCTCCCCAGAAGGGGTGCTTCGATAATGAATGAGACCCGGAAGATCCACAATGGTTAGTGGTGCCAGTTTAGGACCAACAATTTCTACCTCGAGAACATCATTGAAAAAGGCACTTGTGTTTCCGCTCTCATTATCGCCCATGCAGTTCCGGGCGGCCGTTATCAAATCGGGGAACTTGTCGGGGGACTCAAAGGATGCCTGGAATCTAGCCAATCGTTCCTTGTCATTTTGATTTCGGGACGCAGCCGCTCTGATGCGACAACTTATTCGAGACTTGGGCTCTCTTCGCAGACGAAGCTCGGTAGCAAATGTTGTGCAGGTGCTGATCTTCGTTGGGAAACGGACGCGTGTTAAAGCCTCTAGAACCGAACTCTTTCCTGAGGATTGGTCGCCGCAAACTATTAGCTGTGGAAGCCCAGCTTCCCCGAGCAATTTCCCTACACCCTGAGATCGAAGAGTATCTATCGCATCGAGAAGTTGATTTTCGTCATGTGTGACTAGTTGGTCAATGGCTGTGCCTGCCAATACGTCGAGTTGGTTTTCCATAACCAGGCGTTGAAACTCTTGGTTAAGGTTAAGGCCTGGAATGAGATGTTTGAAAGAAATCAGAAAAGCAATTATTTTGCTGCGATGAATGACAGGAGGAAGAGTGGGAAATGATAATTTTCTTGGGTACTTAGACGTGGGGGCGGGAGCGGGAAGCAGGAGCTAGGCACTGGTTCAGGGGCTGCATGCAACAGACCAGTCCATTAGACCGGCGATTCAGAATGGAGAAAAGTGATAGGAGATGCATTCTGCTTGCCAACTCGATCGACGGTGTATAATCTGAGACAACCATGCTGCTCTCACGGGCCATCGAGACGGGCGAAGGCCGGTCAGTGTGATGAGGTGCAGGTGGAAGCCCTGCAAAAAGGAGACTAATTCCCACTGGCGAATTACTGGGCTCCTTGAACGCCGGATGATCTCATGCGCGCGGTACCGTCGACGTCTGCTGTGCCGCAACAGTGCAGACGGGGGTGTGCTAAGCCATCAAGTGGCTTCTCCTGCATCTCATCATTCGGGATCAAACAAAACTTGTTGGGTGTTTGCTAATCTAACAAGAAAATCATGAAATGAAGGGATGTATTTTCCAAAATGGATCTTTGTATGCGAAGAAGATGGAATGAGGTTGAAGTAGTCTGCGGTGGAGCTGGACGCTTGACCGGATTTGGCTTAGCTTTAGTTGATTGGTTTCATTGCCACCATCACACTTTGAAGACCCATGTTTCTTGACACATGGAGAGTGAGCATCACTCGTTGTTCCTAGCAAGCGCGCGGTACGATGGAGCGAGACAAACATTGGCATTGCAGTCACTATTGAATTTATATATTCGATCACGAAGAAGGAGAGTGCATGGCCTTTCCTCCAACTGATTTATCCCACATAGCCTACACATCAAACAGTTGCGCTCCAAAGTCTAGACTCCTGGGGTGGCAGTTAGCGAAAGGCTAAGAGAATGAATCTCAAAAGTAGCTTACTGATAGGTTCTGAATGAACCGCCAAGTTTCCATGGAAGGATGAGCAGTCCGCTTCATGGTCCTCTAGATCTTGGCTATGAAGAAAGCTTGCCGCAATTGAGTTTATAGAGATACTCGGGTTGTGTGGGGTAGAAAACCTTGGTGGTGTCATAGACGAAGGTCGTATATTCGAAGCCGAGGTCTGTCGGGATTCCGACCGACGGCGAGGAAGGGCTGCTGGGGTGCTGCTACCTGCACTGAGGCGATTGGAATGAGGTGATATTGGAATGAGGTGATGTTTGCCCTGCTGAACAAGTATCATTGGCTTCATGTTGGTGCAGTGGCGTCTGAGGACGTGAGCTTTGGACATCAACTGAACTTCGGGCATGCGACGCCGTCCTTCTGGTCCTCGAAGCAAATCGTAGAGCCTGGGTTCCAGAATTACAAGCTTCGACATCCAAAATTCGTTTCCCGGCTCTCAAATCCTCCAATTTCTGCTTCAGCATGGTACGCTGAGATCGGACCTCGTCTGACTCTGCAGCAATTGCATGCAGTTTCTCTTCGTCCATGCTTGATATGAGGAGAGGGGAGAAGATAGCTGCGAGATCGGCGACAAGACAGTTTTCAATAGCGAGAACGGCAACGTTATTAATGAAGACTGAAATTGCTTTCTAATATTACTGTTAGCGTCTTACTTCGGTGAATTACTAGATGGAAGCTCCATTAAGTTCAGATAATGGAATGCTGGATGTTTAAGAATTACCTTGTAATAAGTCTGTATGAGATCCAGAATCTCAGAGTTTGTGAAGCCATCAATGGATTCAGTCAGCAGCTGGCGTCCGGGGACGTCTGATTGCTTGACCGTATTTCCCTGTATGCTAACCCCGCTGGAGCTTCCCTCAGAATAACGCCTACTCCTAATTTCCTCTATTTCATTAATGAAACTAGGGTCGTAGGTGATTGGGTCTAGTCGTTCGTATGGCGTCAGCAGCTCCTCAAGCTTGGCTTCCAGAAACGTCTGCTTCTTGTTTAGCTCAGGACGTATTTGTTTGAGGACTAACATGTTAAACGTCCTCACGTCCATCAAAGAGCTTAAGCACAGCTCAACGTAGCCTTTCACAGCCAGGAAGACCTGTTGAACGTGGTGTCGGGCAATTTTTTCCCACCTCAGAGACTGCTGACGGAAGACCTCACCAATCACCCATAGATTAACTAGCGACGGCAGACCTGAGAGTCGGCTCTGTCTAATGTGAAGTCCAACATGATCCTCCAAAAAATTAGCTCGGCTGATATTTTCGGGATCGTCGAATTTTGCATCGTAGATCTCGATTGCATTTGAGGACAAGCTACTGAAACCATAGCTGTACGGTTGTTGACCGTTTATTATGGTCCAGGTATCTCCTTTTTGATGCATAACATATACAAAGGCAATGTTAAGATTCTAAATTTCAGTAAGAGGCCGGGTTGCAACATTCCAACCTGGAGAAGAGAGGTCGAAGAACGGGTCACCGTAGACTCCACCAAGGGCGGAAATAGTAAGTCTCCGGAAAGTCTATGCTTTTTTCGGTAAGATAGGCTCGCTGTTGTTCTTTACCATCTCGTGGGTTGCCGAGTTCCTTCAAACTTAGTTCGGTCTCTCCTAGAGCCTCCTCAATCGCCGTGATAGGCGAAGGAAGTTCCTTGCGGATCTGTCGCAGGAGTACCTTGGAGAGTTTGGTCCTGAGAGTATCAATACCAACGTTGATGTGGGGAACGGTTTCCAACACTCCAGTGTGAAAGAAGTGTCTCTGAGATTCATCTCGCTCCGCATCGGACTGGTTTCGCATGCTGAAGCTTCGACTCTTGACCACATGCCATCCAAGCTCGAGGTGCATGGCTTGAATTTTTTGCCAGTCTCAAAAAAGTTTCCTCCCGACCCGATCCAGGTTCCAGTTTATCCGGTTTGGTAATGATACCTAGAGTGCGAGATGGTTGAGGGTCAAACTCTTCGCGAACGTATCTGAGCACGATTTGAGTATGCGGATCGCATTCTGCTGGCACGACAGCAAGTATAATAGATTTCTCGTCGCGCATATGTCCTTTCACAAGGCCGTAGACCAATGTCACATCGTCTACGCTTTATCGCTCGATTTACGTTTATATGAGTCCTAGCAGATCCACGATGGTCAGGGATGACAGATCTAGTCCGGTGTCTTTAATCCATAAAATATCTTCGGAAACCACATTAGTTGTTGATGTGGCACCGACCCTCATGTATTCCTTTGCTTCGTCAACGAGGGAAGGGAATGAGAACTCCTCACGTGAAGAAAAAGATCGCCGAAACCTCTCAAGATGCTCTTTCTGTACCGGAGACCGGTTCCTGCCGGGCGTAACGGTACAGACGATGCTTACGGCCTGCCCTGAGGTTCTTCGGAGAATGAGTTCAGTAGCGAAAGTTGTGCACACGCCATCCTTTGTTGGGAATGGAAGTCGCGTCAGTCTCTCGAGCACCGAACTCTTGCCAGAGGACTGATCACCACAGACAATAAGCTGTGGAAGGCCTATGTCATGATGGCTAACACCGTTGGAGCGCAGCTGATCAATTGCATCAAGTAGTCTCTCTTGCTCTGACGAGTGAAGTTGCTCGAGAGCGTCCATTCTAGGTGCTCCTGAAGCCATTGTTGTGCTGGAATATGCGAGATTGTTGGAAAAGGTGGATATATCTGAATACAAAAACAACGAATCGACAAAAGTGCAGCTGGAGCAAACGTAATGAATACAAAAATTTTCAAGGGGTAAGAGCCTGCTCTTTAATTCGAATGCGATAGTCTTCTTGAGAGCTAGATTAGAAGGCAACTCTCTATGCCAGTGCTTGAAGCATCTTTTGCGTTTGGCATTAAGTATCCTTGTCTCGTCGCATCAAGTGATACAAAGAGGTTGGGTATGAGCCAATAAGAACTACAAGAACCGGTAGTAGTTCCATCATGAGCGAGCTGATCTGTGTGATAAACAGGTTTGTTACATCAATCCCAGGCTTGTTGGAAGCACAGCGCATGCTCGTTTGAGCTTGCAAACGCTCAAACTAACCGTCTTGTTTTACATCTTGCACTAGTGATATTAAGTCCGGATATTGATCTCAAAATAATTCTCAAGCGCTTGTGAATACGCTCAATATTCAAAGTCAGTAACGTTGTTGAATATTGATTTCGGCCTTGCTGGACCAGCACAAAGGTTCGCATGGCGAATCATGGGTAGCCTTTCCTAGGACCAGGGACCATATCAGCGCCTAATTGAACAAGTGTGCAAAATATCATTGCACAGTTATCAAAGCATACATCCTTTACCTATAATGAGCTATTCTACCGAGAGTCAAGGTTGGGAGTATCATATCTAGGCCGAGAACACGTTGAAACGTTAGCCGGAATTCTTAGACAAGATCATCAGTTCCTACCAGTGGGAGGAGTGTGGCGGTTGCATTCCGTACACAGAAGGTCGAGACGAGCCCTGGAGGGGTTGCTGTGCCGCCCAACAGCATAAGGGGGCCGAATAATCTATAATAGAGGATACGCAAAGCCTGTTACAACACATTGCTCCAGACTCGATCCAGACCTTTATGTGACAGTCTGGGTCGAGCGGGCGGTAATGCAGGTAGCTTCATGTTGCCTTACTGCATGTGAGACTCAATGAAGTGGTTAGCACAGGACCGGGCTTGGAGAAAACACAGCTCCGCATCCATAAGAGCTGGCTAATTTTATTATACACTTAGCTTTGAAGATGAAGAAGCAAGTAATCACATTGCAGTCATTCCATCCACTATCCCATCAGAGCTCGTTATGATCATGCTGGGACTTTTCGTCCTCATCAGGGATCTCCTCAACCTCAATCTTGATAGGCTGCTGATCCGCTACATTCTCCTCTTTAACTTCAGCTTTCTTTTCCTCCCCTAACAACGAATCAGGTAGCTTCTCTTTTTTCCCTTCACCCATCCGGATTGCATCAACCCACTGCTCAATCTCAACGGTGCCGAAGCCTTGACCAGAGTACTTCTTCCACCATCCTCTCTTCGCATTCGTGGCGATAAGGTGAACTTCTTCTTCGCTTCCAAGCTTCAGTTCAGCGAGAATTAAGGGGACAAGCGGATTTGATGCGGGAATACCAAAGAAGGGAAAAAGGTGGCTGCCTTGAGCGTCATGCTTCTTGTGGATCGATGCGAGAGAAGCCAGAGCGGAAGCGGTTGCCTCGGAGGTGTCGTCCTTAGGTAATAGAGCTACAATACATATCTTGCTCTTTACATTCAAGCACGAGGACTGAAGCTCTGATGATTCGGCCAGAAGAGGAATAGTTGGCTTTGTCTCTTCCTGAGGAATAATAATTGGCTCAGGAGCATCCTCGTCCTTGAGATTTGCGCCCGGGGATTCAGCTGCCTTAACGGGTTCGTCAACTGTTTCAGATTTGGCTGAAGCAGCTGCAGAGGATGCATCTGCAGATTTGTGAGAAGCAGAAGCTTTCGAGAACTTAGAGGAAGATTTAGATGCCTTCTTGTCCTCCTTGCTTGCTTTTGACTTCTTGGGCTTCGCAGGAGGGCAGTCTGGGTTAGGGGTTGCAACTTGCGAGAGGAATTCTACCATTGCCTCCTTCTTCATCTCGCCCTCGTAATTGATAGGGTCTTTGGTGCCACCGGGGAGGAGAATGAGGGTAGGCACTTTCTCCACGCCAAAAGTCTCCATAGCGGCCGTCTCCTTGTTTCGAATTTGGGCTACAGAAATCAATCCTGCGAAGTCAATCGCCAGTGTCCTCAACGTCGCGCTGGTAAGCCCCTTGTCACTGAACAGGATCGCCTTGGCGGTCTCATTCTTCTCCTGCAACCACTCGTCTAGCGTCTTGTCCGTCACTCTCTTCACCGTATTCGGTATCTTGTCTTTCACTGCCTCAACAATAGCCTTTGCTGCTCGCTGACCTTGGTAATCCTCCACGGTGGGTTTGCCACGCTCCTTACCCGGTCGGACTATCTTGAGAGTAGGGAAGCCCTGTACACCCATTTGACCACAGAACGGCTTGTTCATTTCATCGTCGCAGTTCACAGCAGCGACTTTGGCGATACCGGCTAGGGATTTGGCAGCGGCCTCGTAGGCGGGCTTGAGGTTCCGGCAATGGCCGCACCATGGTGCGTAGAATCTTGGGGAGCATATCAGAAAGATGGAACGAGCTTGACGTGGCGGAAGGAGCTTACTCGACAATCTAGTCCGTTGGTCAGGTGCGGAGCTGTGATGATTAGCGAGAATAGCTTACTGATGTGTAATTTGACTTTGCAATGACCCTGTCATAGTCCATACCCGTGATCTGGAGGACGCCCGAGTTCTTGGTGTACAAGCCCTCGGCCTGGACAGTGTTTGAGAGCAGCAACGAGGCCGTCGCGGCGAACAGAGCTGTGGTGTGGACCATTTTGACTAAAAGAAGGGACAGAACGAGGATGGGAAAGGAAATTGAAGTTAAAAACGCTGGATGTCCGGTGGAGGCTATATACGGTAGCTCACATCATGGTCGGGGACAAATGCCAGTCTGTCCTTTATGTGAAGCTCTTGCTGCATATGTTGCTTTAGCGCATGGCGGGGGTGCAACTGGCAGGGATCCGACGCCGAGCTGCGCTATGACATTCACTCGCATCCGCCCGCCAGGCAATCATGGTCGTCTTCTTATGAGCTCCACATATATCGACATATCCCGTCCGCACATTGTCGAGCACACACGCCGTCCAAAATGGCGACTACCATACCTGCAAGGCTGAAAGACGCCGACGTCGCCCAATTCGCCCATCGGGCCTCGCAGCTGGAGAAGTTCAAGCCCATTATAACCTATTGGCGTGCGTCCCAGCCATCATTCTCAACGAGCAAGGCTAATTGTGAGCAGTAAGATTCTTTATAACACAACGGATAATAGGAAAAGGTCTCCATCTTGCGGACGAGGAATGTACACGATACACGACCGACCTCATGGAGAAGCTCGAACAGACGAAAGCTGAGCACTCCACCGAAGATGCTTTACTGGACGAGGTGGCTGCATACGCTTATTGCGAGCAGTTTGCTTTGGAGACTTTTGCAAGAGCTGATAATTCTGTCAGGGCGAACAAGGTTACAGCGTACGCTGCTTCCCCTAATTGAGAATGATCTTGGACCTCTGACTTCGGCACAGGCAGACCGCAGACACCTTCCGCGCCGCCGCGACCTTCTTCGAGCTGTTGTCAATATGGAAAAACCCTCTGGAGCCAGAGATAGCTTCCAAAATGAAATATGCAAAGTACCACCTGCTACGCATCGTGAAGGCCCTTAAGAATGGTGAGGATCCCAACCTATCCAACCCGGTCCAGGAACCGCCTCCGCAAGCAGCCTCGCCGTCCGCTCTAGACCTCAATGACCCGGAGATACGGCGTATAAACGAAGGGACAGAGCAACCTCAATCGCCATCTCCATACCAGCCATATGTAGAATCTGCTCCTAATACCTCTGCGCAACCGTCGCCCACGTTCTCCTCCTCGAGAGTCTCACCCCCTCCGAATCTGCCTTCCGCACCAATAGGATACTCGCAGCCTACTCCACCTCCCCAGTTCTCTTCACATCGAGATGTGTCTCCCATCTCCCAGCCTGCAGCATCTCGCCATGGATCGGTCGACTCCATCGGAGGTGGATACTTTCCTCGGCCAAACGTCCCCACTTTTACTGCGGAGAATGCAGTGCCAGGACTTCCCACTGCACGTTCAATGGACGATGAGCTAATGGCGAGCCCCTTTGAGAACTCAGCGCTCCCACCAGCACCACAAGCTCCTGATCTGCAGAGCTTCTATCAAAACCAAGCGGCCCCACCTCCTACCCAGCAACCACCACAGCAACCGCCTCCCCCAAAGGACGTCTTTCCGATTCAGCAGCCAGCCTTCACATCGGCACCTCCTCCCCAACCCCCTCAACCGCTGCAACCGTATCAACAGGCCCCAATTTCTCCGCAGCAACACTACCAATACTCTCCTCAACCGCCGCAAGTTCCCCAGTTCATTCCTCCGCCACAGCAGTATGCTCAACCAATGAGTGGTGTAGCGCCTACACAACACCAAGGACCCTTCAATACTGATGAGGAATCGGTACTAGAGGCGCAAAAGCACGCAAAATGGGCTATTTCTGCGCTGAACTTTGAGGATGTGAACACAGCCGTTAAGGAATTGAGAGTTGCATTGAAATCTCTGGGGGCTGCCTAGGGATTGGGACGACTGGCTTTCTTTTTTCATTGATGTTCGAACTTAGATATGTTAGTATACCCCTGGAAGAGTACATAGAGTCAATCTCCGATACTTGTATTAGATTTCCACCATATGAATTTATGTCATCTTTCAGTAATTATCAGCCCAGATCATATGTTGAATTGCTATACCTTGTGATGTACAGATGAATCACGTGATTGGTCACATTTAGGTTGGTCAGGCGCACCGGCCACCGAATTCAACTCTTCACTTCCATCATGCTGCGTTTGCAGGCAGCCACATAGTGATAGCTACCATCACAATGCCTGTGTACCTCTCAGGCACTTTCCATGTTTTCTGAGAGCACGTCGAAATGGCTCCCGTCACTCCCTTCAATGCCTCGGAAATTTCCGAAAAGGCCCGCCGCGACCTACTCCTCTTGCTCGAAGGCGTAAGGTAATATCCTCATGGGATTGCATCGTTCGTGCTAAATGCTGCCGTGTAGATTCGAGGGAAGAAGAATCTTGTGCTTGAAAAAGCGCTTGCTGGGTCTTTGAATCTGTTCGTTAAATTTTCCACGCTTCAGGAATACGGTGTGGACAAGCCGTTCTTCTTGGAGAATGACAATGTCGATTCATCACAGCGCAATGTCGTGTTCCTGGTCAGGGGGGAGAAGGCAAAGACGGTAATGAAGGTTTCTGGTATGCTTTATTTCATATTTTATTACCTGCTATTTCAATCGTTAAATTTCGGCTTTTCTTGCTGTAGATTCATGGGATCTTAAGTAGGCTAGGCAAACAGCACCCACTTTGTCTTGTCAGTCTTGATCCCTATATTAAACAATTTATCTTCAGCATTTTCTATGGATATCCTCTTTCTTTTCCATATGGGGAGACTCTATCGTTAGGTACTAACATTGCCCTATAGATCAAATCAAACGATTACGTCGCAATGGGCAAATCGAGCATGAGTTTTCCATCTTCTGGGTGCCTCGCCGTACTATGGTGTCCGATCAGCTACTTGAGGAGACTGGTGTACTCGGAGAGGCCAATGTGAGCGAGTGGCCGCTGCATTTCATTCCTCTCGCGGAAGATGTGTTGTCATTAGAGCTGGACGACGCTGTTACAGATCTATATCTGGTAGGCTATAATACAACTCACTGGTGTGATACTGAATACTGAACCTCCATAGCGCAAAGATCCTACATCCATCTACCTCTCAGCCAAAGCCCTCATGCTCCAGCAGCAAAAGCATGGCCTCTTTCCCCGCATCATCGGCAAAGGTGATAACGCAAAACGTCTTGCTGACCTCCTGATCCGCATGCGTACCGAGGTCAGTGCCGGCGAAAGTTCCAACAGCACTGGACAATCCGTCCTCGGCCTCACCCCAAGCTCCACAATAGACAGCCTCATCATTATCGACCGTGAAGTCGATTTTCCCACAGTCCTCCTAACTCAACTGACCTACGAAGGTCTGATAGACGAAGTCTTCAATATTTCTGCCAACCAAACCGAAATTGACTCTTCCGTCGTCGGCGGCGCTGCACCTCAACTAGGGCAGACTGGGTCTGCTTCCACAAGCATGAAGCGCAAGATCCTAATTGACCCGAAAGATGCACTCTACACTACCCTTGGTGACTCGAACTTTGCCATAGTAGGCAATCTCCTTAACAAAGTAGCTCGGCGTCTGCAAAGCAGTACCGAGCGCAACCAACTCGCGGCGAAAACTACCGCCGAACTTCGAGACTTCGTCGCCAAACTGCCAGGCTACCAAGCCGAACAAGCAAGCCTCAAACTCCACACCTCACTAGCCGAAGAAATCATCAAGCACACCCGCACCGATATCTTCACACGCTCTCTCGAAGTGCAGCAAAACATCATGTCCGGTGCAGACCCAATCACCCAACATGACTCCATCACGGAGCTCATCTCACGCAATATCCCCCTCCCCACTATTCTCCGGCTCTTGTGTCTAGAAAGTACAGTAAACGCCGGCATACGCCACAAAGACCTGGAAATATTCAAGCGCGCTATCATCCAAGCCTACGGGCCTCAACACATGCTCACCCTCTCCAGTCTTGAACAAATGTCTCTCCTGCAACCCCGTGGTGGCTCTGGTTCTGTCACAATCTACACACCGCTCCGCAAATCACTCCGCCTATGGGATGATGAAGTGAATGAAGTTGATCCGAACGATATATCCTACGTGTTTTCTGGATATGCGCCGCTATCGGTGCGACTTGTCCAGAGCATCATTCAGAAACAGACACTGGCAAATTTAGTCAAACCAAGCAGTCATCCGCAAGCGTCTGCGCAGTCAAACCCGCTAGCACAGGGGTTGAGGATTTTTGATGATGCGAGTAAGTATGTGCGGGGTGCGACGTTCGATGAGACGCAGACTGGGGAGGAAAAAGCGGTTAAGGCAAGGAGTATGTTGAACGGGAGTCATAATGATAGCGGGAAGACGATTGCAGTGTTTTTCCTGGGGGGTATAACGAGGGCAGAGATTGCGGCGCTGAGGTTTATAAGGGGCAAGTTGAAGGAAGCGGGAGGGGAGGGTAGGGGCAGCAGGATTGTGATTTGCTCTACAGGGATCGTGAAGGGTGATGGGTTGGTGGGTAGTGCAATCGAGAAGGGGAAGTTTGGGTAGATGAGGTGGTATTGATTGAGGGTGGATTTGTAAAAGATTCTAGTGGTATATTAACTCTTTTCATTATAAATAAAAGCCTGCTCGTTCATATAGTGTCTCCAAGAACCTCATAACGTTTTTGTGGATCCTTAATGCCTGCTTTTAGAATAATGTCTTGACATCCTCTAGCACAAACTCTCCACCCCCTTTCTTCAACTCCACCTCTTCCTCTCTCCCCTTCAAATAAACAACGAACGTTCCATTTGCCCCCAAATCCCCATAAGCAACCTTCACACTCCCACTCTCCTCATCAGTAGCAATCTTAATCTCAGCCGTCCTCCCCTCAGCCCCCTCCCCATCGAAATACACAAATTTCAACTCCTCAACCTCAAAACTCGGAAATACCTCAACCGTCAAGCTAGGCCTCCATTCGTTAACCCACTTCGCATTCCCCTGATACACGTCCCCTCTCGGCACAATAGCACCCTGCGTCACATACACCGGCACACTATCCACACCCCGCCTCACCTCCGCCGTACTCCCAGCATCATGAACTTCCTCTTTATCAAAGTATTCAAGATACTTCGCACTCGCGCCTTTCGGGAAATAAATCTTCCTCTCACCCCCCTCCTCCACAATCGGCGCAACCAAAAATTCCTTTCCAAGAAAGTACTCATCGCTAATCTCCCAGCTTTCTTCATCACCACTGGCCTCTAAGAACAGGGCTCGCATGATCGGGATACCGGTCTTAGAAGCGGCATAGGCGTGCGATTTCATGAATGGGAGAAGATCGTGATGGAGATTCGCCGTCTTCTCGAGGATATTGACAATTTGGTTCGTATACGGCGGGTACCACGGCGTATGATTCGTGCCCAGCATAAATTCATACACAGGACTGAACGCACTGAACCACATCCATCTCGCCCAAAGCTCTTCCGTCGGATTCATGGCTCCCTGACCCCTAACATAGCCTCCCGTATCACTCCCCCAAATCGGGAACGATATGATACCAGAGCGAATGCCACTCGCAACACTATACGCCAAGCCCGTGAACGTCGCACGCGCGTCTCCATTCCAAATCGCCGTTCTCGCACGCGAACGATCGACGGCTGAACGCGCGAAATTATAGAATTTACTCCCGCCCCATTTCTTAATCATCGTGTCGTAGGCTAATTGTAGGTACAATCCCATTTGTGTATTCTGTTCGTAGACCGGCATTTCCTCCTCCTCTCCTCTGTCAATCTTGTACCCTTTCACACCTATTGATGGGAAGTACTCCAACCTCTTCTCAAAATACTCGTAAGCCGCCGGAATCGAGAGGTTTAGGGCGGGACCCAGGAATTGTACGGGGTCCACACCGGGGAAAAGCCAGTTATTCTTACTACTCGTGTTGAAAAGCTGGGTGTTTAGGAACGCGCGATTCGCAATCCAGACTTGGAAATCAAACCCATAATCTGAAAGATTTGCTATGAACCCCTTTGGGTTGGGATAGAATTTGGGATCGAAGTCGAAGTTCCCGAAAGAGCGGTTTCCGGTTCCGTAGGGACGGTCGGCAAACATGGATGTGGCGCGGATCCGGTTGTAGTAGAGATGGTTTACGACATCGTAGAAGTTTTCTTGCGCATTGGACACGCTGCCGTGGAAATCTTGCGTGAAGTCGTCGCTCCAGAATGTTGGGCCTAAGCCGGATGTTGGGGGCATTTCGCTTCTTGCTGATAAGGCTGTATACTGTTCTATAATCGATTTGTAGTCGCCTTTGGATTTGGGGAGGATGATGTAGTACACCAGACTACTACTGTTGAAGATGTACTGCGCTTCTCCCGGTCTCATGAAATTGTAGGAACCCATTTTGAGCGTGTCGGTGTAAACACCATATCCGGCACTGGTGATAAAGAAGGGGGCGCGGGCACTGCACCAGTTTATGCCTTCGGAGTTTCCTACGCCTTTGAGGTCGTAGGATACATTTTTGTTTGTGATTTGGTTAGACCAAGGGTATTCCCATACTCCAACGAAATGGGAATCTGGGTCTGCCGTGAAACGTGCTCCGACGAAATTGAAGGAGGTATTGAGCTGGATTTTGGCGATGGTTGGAGTGATGAAGCGGTAGTCAATGTATTCTGTGTTATTGGGAAGGGTTGGTGCATTGTAGGGTCCTAGGGGCCTGGTCGTGGTATTCTGGTTTCCAACCAGAATGGCAGAATTGTTGACGATGGTGGTGTTTCCATCTATAATAGCAAGACCATATGGACTTTGCAATGTGATGTTGTAGGAGAAGACAGCGGGTATCAGAGCACTCAGGCCCACGAGAAAGCACACACTCATCCTCGGTAGAGGTTGAAAGAAAGGGCAATTGCACTATCCGGGTACACGGTCGAGAAACCTACATTTTATATGAATTTGTTCCTGATCGCCGACAGGTGCGGGAGCGGTTATTTAATCTACCGATACTACACCGGGTACGTTGCACGATAGACAATCTGCGAATTAAGGAAAGGTGAACATGGCATGCAATTTTCCCGAAGCTTAGCTAGAAGGTTACTTAGCGCAAGCATATTTTGAGAATGTACCGAATATTATGTGCTTGATATGGAAGTTCAGAAAAAAGTAGCTGACCATTCCCCGCTTCCGGTGCGGAGAAGATTCAAGTGCGGTGACGTAGGAAGGTAGTGTGGTTGGGGTACAGGCTAAATGGGGACACATAAAGAGCTCAGTGGACGTCGTTGTACAATATTACATTTCTTGGATTCGACCAGTCTGTTTTGACGATCGATTGAGATGATGAAAATGCGCTGAGGGACGAGGAAGTGAACAACGGCGTTAGTCCGCTTTCGATCGTACCCACTTCGCTCAAGATGGAAGACTATCCGGACGTGGTCCAGATCGACATTCATCTTATTACGTGCATAATTATCTTCCTTCCTCTATATCCTACGACCTGATCAGCCATAGTATTTACATTCTTGTCTGTGATACTTATTCCCCTTCTTCCTAATCGGCTCGAAGGGAACCAAACAAAGGTAACAAAATTCGAATTGGCACTTCCAGCACGTCATATGATCGCAACCTTCGTTCTTCTCGATCCACCATCCGCAGATCGCATTCGGACACCGCTTACTCGTTTCCTGTACCTTCTTCTCGCTGGCCTTCTCTTGAAGAATCTGATGGGTTGAGGGCTTATTGCAAGCCATGCGGGCATCGAACTGAGCACAAGTCTCGCCACTGTGGTAAGGTGGAGCAGGGTGATTAAGGCAATATGTAAAGCTGCAAGAGCTGCAAGTAAATATGGGATTCGTTTGGGCGGAGCCATTGTGAATTTGACCAGAAGGGCAGCCGGGACGTTGGCACCAGCGGAAGTTAGGAATAGCTGACAGGGCCGCCCGTGTAGACAGACTATCGTACCTATCACGGTAAGTAACATGTCAATTGAAATTCGGATATGCTATGTTCTACCTGGTAAAAACTTCCTCGGTAGTAGAGTGCTTCACGTCATCGTAGGTGAGCTTCTCGCTGCACTCAGGACATACACATTGATCCCACCCTTTATTTTCTATGCATGATTCGATCCACTTTTCAATGCATCCCTTACATGTGTTCGGCGGATGGGCGCAGCTTGTCGTGGTTGGTCGTTTCGAGAAGAGCTCGACGTGCTTTGTATCCTTGCACACTTCGCAGATTCGCCATCTAGGCTGAAATTTGGCATAAGACGGGCCATCCTCCTTTGCGGGAGCTCTTGTCGGTTGCTTTGGTGGACTGCTTGGTGGTTTCTTGGGTGGAGTACGAGGAGTACTCTTGATCGGTGGCAGTGCGGGAATCTTTGTTGGAGGTGCTTGTGCTGGCGTTGCTGGTCGCAAAACTGGGAGTGGAGTCGGTGGAGGAGTCGGGAGGCGCAGAACTGCCGCTCTTACAGATGATGAAACCGGATAATGAGCACCTTCGTCTATTGGAAGCAGAAGAGGGAGAGGAGTGGGTGGTTGCACCGATAACTTTTTCTCGCTTGCACTGAAGTTATTTTCCAGCTGTCGCAAATTTGACTCTGTCAACGGATCTCTTCTATCCTTATTGCGCACCCATAATGACATGGGCCGGATTTTAGTCTCTGAATCATTTCTCTTTCCGAGTCGGCAGAAAAAAAATGGGAGGGTTGTCCATCGTCTAGCTCGACGTAGCTCCGGTTGGTCGTTTTCCATATTCCCATCAGGCTCATTGTTGAACATTTCCTCGGACAGAGTCGCTAAGCTAGGGGTAGATGGAATTTGGTGTAGTTCGGCTGGGACATCTCTAGTCGGTCGCGGCAGTGGATCTTGTTCTAGAAGCTCACCAGGCACTGCTCTTGGGAATGCCTGAGAAAACGGCCCAGACAAGTTGGTATCACTATTCGGTTTGAGTTTGCGTGACGACGCCAATCGTGGACCCGGTCTACCCGGTTGCGGAATGAAGGAGAGCGGTCGAGCCGCTCGCCGTGAAACTGGAGTCTCTTGCTCGGACGTATTCTGCGCTGTGCTGTGTGGGCGTTGCCGAACTTCTGGTCGTGGTCGCATGAGCGGGATAGTTGGCCACAACTGCTGTGTATTCCTGGAGTCGACTGCATTCGTTACAACTGGATGCATTGATGGAGGTCTCGTTGGGTTCCGAAGTGGGTCCCGCGGAGGGAGAAAAGGCTGGTTTAACCAATCGTTAACATCAAGCCATGGCCCAGGACGGCCGTGATTCTTCGAAGAATCACTCGGCACAACAGACGTCATCTCAAGAGCGACGATGCTGTGAATGCAACGAAGGGAAAACAGAAGAACAGGACACAAGAACTGATCAAGAGAAGATCGATACGAGAATTAGCGATGCAAGGCAGAAGCACAAAGTCTTCCAACATGTTTCAGGTTCTGCTAGGCGCTGCATAACGATGGGTAACTGGTCTCTGAGAGGGTGGAGGGCTGCACCACCTTTCGTATTTTTTTGGGACAGAAATACGGTTGATTCCCCGCATTATTTCGAGCTGAGGTCCAAGAATAACTCAATCCTTCGTTTGGAATATACTACGCCCGCTGACATCACCGTTGCAAGAACAAGTGGAATTCAAGCAATATTTGCTGGACTTTCTAGTAAATAGAGAATGGAAAAATGGAAAAGTTGAGGAAAAGGAACGCGGAAGTGTGCCTTGCCAAGATTTCGATACTGTTTGAGCCACCTCAGCCACATTCTGACCTGGAAGACAGCGGCTCATGACCAATACCAACCATGACTGGATGTGTGCCAAATATTGCTCTAATTGCCTTAGACTGCACGCCTCTTCATGTCTAGTCGAGATCACGAGAAATCCTTGCTATTCCCATTATCCACACTTGGCGATCATGGCCTGGGGTTGTAGATTGTGATGGGTTGGCAGTATTACTCCAGTATGTCTGCAACATGCGTAGATCAATGACAACAGGCGTAAAGGCTGGAATCGGCTATGGCGAATGAAGTTCTTCAGAGCTACAGGCCGATACATGCTTTCATGGGAAATGTAACATTTGCTAAGGTAGGATTTCCGCTATGGACGTCACGCAACGATGGTATCACTGTCGAACTTCCTACCTATGCATTGAGAGCGTCTAAGTTGTCGCAAAACTGGATGCAATGGTCAGAGAATACAAGTAGCTCACAATGCGGGTGCATGGTACTTCCCGTATGCAGTTATCTTTGATTGACCGTCCGCTGATACCGACTGACAGCGCCTCCTGTCCGAATGACTTAACTCCGTATCCTATTACCATGCAGGAGAAGAGTCCCACTGCCGTTGTCAAGAAACGAGCCGTTCTCACCTCCACAGGCCGAGTGTCTAAACCAAGTCCTACCAAGGACGCCCCTTTCTCACCCCAGCACATGCACAACATCTCCAGTGATGCAATTCAATGCATCCCAATTTTTTTTTTTAAAAAAAAAAGGAAAATAGACAGTTCTCACCTCCAAAGAAAAAACTATCCGCCCATTCCTCGCTCCAACCAAATGCAGCAGATTTAATGTACAACAAAGTCCGGTTCCATAGGGGCAGATGATGATGGCAGTTGTTGACGGGCATCGGCAGGCATCGGCAGGTAGAGGCACGGTGCCTGTATGAAGATTGGGACGAATGTTAACTTCCCTTTGAAAGTGCCCATCGTCCCCTAGGACCCTCAGATGAAGATTTCCAATTCGTGCCGCTTCAGCTCGTCGTCGAAAATCGGATATGCCGGAATCATCGCGTCGGCGGACTGAACGTACGCATCGTTGTAGATCCGCCAGTAAGGCTGTCGAACCTTACGAGCTGGATGGAAGAGGCCAGCCCAAACATAATTCATGACCAGTGGGGTGCCAACAGCATTGCGAATGCCATCGATGGCCTCGATGATACGATCAATGACGTGGGGGCTAGTTTCAAAGAGATTCGGCCAGAGAAGATTGAGTAGATGGATCATTGCGTCCTCGCAGTCAAGACCAACGACACCGAGCGCGACGTGCTTCACGACGGATGCAGCTGTCTGGCGATGAACCTGATCGCGGTCAATGAGCGCGTCCTCTAAGAGTGGAGTGATAGCGTAGACATAGTCCTTGGCCATCTCTCCAATGTATTCGAACATGAAGGACAGTGACTTGAGCACACCGTTCTGGACGTTGAGCTCCGGTACGCGATACTCGTTCATCAAGGCTGGGAGAACCGTAAACGGAGCACAGGTTTCGGCAACGATGCCAATGGCGACAGCGGTGCACACACGTGATTGACGCTCTTGGACGCGAAGGTTGTTAAGAAGGGTGGCCAAGACATCCTGTGGCCCAATAGCCTTAGCAATGTAACCGAACGTATTGTTGGCAGCGCGACGAATGCCCTTCTTATGAGCCTTGAGCATGTCAAGAAGCTCGAAGCAGATTCGCATCCATTCACGTGCATTGACGCTCTCTGGACCACGATCCGCAATACGGCCAACCAGGTCAATAGTATTCTCCTGTACTTTCTCGTGACGGTTACGAAGGATCGGTGTGAGGCGTGGCAGGAGGTCTTTGATCGATGGCTTCATCTGCTCAATACCCACAACGGTGACAATGGCTCGGAGTGCACCAAGAATGGACCCAAGAACCTCAGGATACTCTTCACCGAGATATTCGTAAAGAACGGTTCCAATCTTGCCCATAAGAGGGTCGCCTTCACACTGCGACATGACCACGGTGATCCGAGATACCAGATCTGCCGCCTGCTGACGAACAGTTGCTGATTTGTTGTTCAATCGCCAAAGAATGGTGCTAACGATCTGAGGGAGGTAATTCTGACTACGATCGCCCAGCGCGTTGACCATGGTGGCAAAACCATCGAGGATGATTGGGTCTTCGATAGTCTGTTCCTGGAAAGCAGAGAGCATGCCATCGACAAGTTGCTCTTCTAATCGCTTATCGATGCCTGCTGCGCCGAGATTGCTAATGACTTTGTCAATGGTCTCGACGGTCATCTTGCGATACGACTCGTTCTCGTCTTTGAGATTGACGACGATGCGCTGCACAATTTCTCCCACACCGACATTTTGAGCAATATCGACTGTAGTATCAACAACCTGGCGGTAGTTTCGCTTGTCAAGAGCCATGCGACGGACCCAGAAGTTCTTGAAGAAGTCACGCAGAACGTGTTCCTTGAGATAGGCTGCAGTGACACCCGTCGTGCTCGCACATTGGGAGACAACCTTGAGAACGACTTTCTTCATTTCCTCGTCAGGCGACTCGAACTCACGGAGTACTATCTCCATAATTTGCGATGTGTAATAATTGGCGTACTCTTCATCCATAAGCGGGATGATGTATCCGACAGCCTTTAAGAAGGAGGCAAGGCTCTTGCCACGCTGTCGCCGGGCTCCCGTCCAGAGAGGGTTCAAAATGTCATCGAAACTCTCAATACCATATGGATTCGCAGCCTCAGCCAGGGCGGCGATTGCCAAGGCAGTAACCATGCGGACTTTGGGCTGCTCATCGTTCAGGTTGTCTCCGATACACTCAACCAGTCCCTTCAGATGGGGTAGGACAGCGCAGCCCATGAGAATCGGAATTTGTTGCACAATCTTCACACCGGTGTGGCGAGCCTGCCATGACTTCTTGCTCCTGCAGACAGCTCGTAGGAATGGCAGAAGGGCGGGTATACCAAGTGCTGATGCAACAACTGCAAAAGCTCGAGCAGTCGTATTTCGAACATATTCATCAGCGTGATCCAGGTCAGGTCGCATAGTACTGATCATGTGGGCAAGACCAGCGGCTTTGCTAAGGTTGGAAATAATTTCTCGACCCTCAACACGGGCGTAGTAGTCCTGATCAATGAGGAGCGGCTCGATGACGACAAGGATTTTGTGTACATAAGGTCGGACGAGATCGTCCAGCTTGTACAAAACTCGGTCGATGACCTTTACAAGAAGATGACGCTCCTGGTCCTCCAAAGTCCGTTCCATGAGCAGAGGGAGGATCTGATTGAATAATGGACCGGCACCAAACTGGCGAGCATTATCGGTAAGTTGTCGGAGGGCAGTCTTCCTCATTGGTGGTGTTCCGTTTTTGACTTTCAAGAGAAGACGCATGATCTTACGCTCTTTCAATTCCTCGACGGTCATTTCGTTCTCGTCAGCACCATCGACGAGCTTTCCAAAGTATTTCATATCCTCAGTCTTGAAGAACTGAAGATCACCAACACCGGGGATCTCAGTTGGCAACTGTTTACCCATCATGCTATTGTTCTCCGCCTCTGGCATAATGAAGCCTTGGTATCCCGATGGAAGTGCTGCCGTACGAGGAGCAGCACGCACAGGCTCGTATCCAGGAGGAGGGTCAAGAATTTTGTAGCCTTCGCTAGGGAGAATCCGGTCGAGGTCTTCATCTGAGAGAGGTGCGTTTCGGGATGAGATGTCTGTACCAAAGCCCCTTGAGATTGGTATGCCCACTGATGGGTGAGCTGGGGTGGCCAACCCAGTAACAGGTGCAGGTGTTGCACCTCCTGCAACTACTGGTCCAGCTGTGTCCCATCTTGAGGCCCTCGGAGCTGCCGCAACCTCTCCTGGAGCTGCAGCTGTGTCCCACCGAGACCTCTTTGGCTCTCCCTGGTCAGCTTCCACGGTGTCTGCCTTGTCGACTTCCATGGTGTCCGTAGATTTTGGTTGAGCCAGAGCCGCATCGTCCCAGCGTCTCTTTCGTCTCTTCTCCGCCGGTGGGGTAGAGGCACCATTTGCCGTGCCATCTTTGAGAGTGGCCTGGTGCTCGACGACACCGTTTTCACCCTTCGTTTGTCTATCCTCGATAATTCTATTAACGCGTTCTTCTTCGCGCTCGATTTCACGTTGCTTCATAATGTCTTGATAAGATGCACCCTCGTTATCGCCATTCTTGAACGGGTCGGCACGCGTGGGAGAGAGAGCTCGTGCGAAACGCCGCTTTTGATAGTCAGTCTCGCGAGATGCAATCTGTGCTTGCTCCTCGCGGTTCATGAGGATGTCCGATTCTTCAGTGTCGCCGTGGGCAAACTCATTGAGTTGAGCTGCGGTGGCGGTGTACTGCCCGACAAGGCGCCTGCCGTTGGGCTCTTCCGCATCATCCATATCTTCATCATCGTTGGCGGTGATTGAGGTGTTGTAGCCGGCATACTTGTCGACGCCATTGCGATCGTAGAGGGTGGAGTCAAACGCCTCGGTGAGAGAGGCCTTGGTAGAGGTGTTTGTGCGCTGGTTGACAGGATCGAAAGTCCGGGACTTCTTGGTTGACCTGGCCTCGTTGCGCTCTCGCTGGGAGCGCGCAACCTTGTTGAAGTCGGCTGGATCAGTGAGCATAGACTGCGGGTAGTCGGAGAAGGGGAAGTGCATACCGTCAGACATCTTTGTCGTGTTTGTTGGATAGGTAGATGTCGTTGCTTAACCTCAAAATCACAGTGGGAAACACGCCCGACAGATGGACTGTCAGATCATGCAGGCGTGCTGTGAGTGAGTTGTTGATGACGGAGCAGATATGGCGACGAAGATTCGAGGTAACGAAATATCTTGGCAGTGCACGGTTCATGCGCTAGCGCGGTTTGAACTCACGATGCTTGGCGGTTTGTCAGCCTAAACTCGAGCAACTTTGGAGCTTGCTGGGGACATGTTGTATATTATACTACATAGTGTCACTCCACGTAACCCGCTATCACTTCTCATTGAGGTATACATCTGGGTCAAAATTGCATCCACAAAGCTGGACAGCGGGACATTTGGGTTGCCCAGCACGTTGACTACACCTCCGGTTGAAGCCGCGATTAGACTGGCAGATAACTAAGCCTGGAGACTTCAGCTAGTAATGGTAAGGGGAGGGCCATCAAAAAGACAGATTACAGCTTCACCAAGGAAATCTCAAAGAGTTATCCACCAGTTTTTCAGTACCAAAATCAAGACCGTAATCTCACTGCCACCTTCCAGGCACCCAAATCCAGAAAGGGGCCACTACCCTACCTGCACCCATATCTAGACCCTAATGCCGCCATCAGAGTGTGGAACCGTATTAAACTTATGTGTAAAGCCAAAACATCCCTCGATATAAGCAAAAAATAAAAAAAGCTAAGAGGATGTGATAAAAGGTAGAGAAATGAGGAAGAGAAAAGATCAAGTTGAAAACAAAGAGAAATTAGCACACAGCCACAACCTCCCCAAATACGTCCCACCAACCCATGAAGCCCTTCAGGCTCCGTTGCGTGAACCTTTTATCAATCCCTTTTGTCTTGTCCCCAATATCGTGTCATGTGGTTCGACAAAGGCAACAGGAAGAGGGTGCCAAATCAGAACTTCCGGCCAGCCTGTTCCAGCTTCCGCTTCAATCTCTTCAAGAATAGAAGCTGCTCGCCAGGACCCCACTGGATGACTTTTGATATTGCCGTTTTCGTTCTTCTCGCGCATATGGAACGCGGAATTGCCAAATGATAGGATGCCAATGTCCTTTATCGGATTTTTGGGATCTAGGTTGAGGAGCCACACATGAGCGTCGTTGTACATATTTTTGATGGCTGTCTTTGGCTGCTCATTGCTAGACACGTGGACGAAGCTGAGGCGCTCGAAATGACGCGCTTCTTGGAGCAAATGGAACACGGTGCGGGCCAATTGCGAATTGTAGGTTTCTGAGCGGATATTCTTGAGGTATTTGCGATTTGAGCCAATTTGGAGGAGGAAGCTAGCGATAACCTGAGTTCCAGGGAAGTGGAAAAGCTGACCGTGCAGCATAGGCAATGCCTCACTCTGGATTTGATGACTAACTTGGAGAGGATCGAAAGGCGGTTCTTGCTTGTGTAGCCTGGAGCATACGCCGTCTTGCTGCCGCCTTGCTTCAATGTCAACGACACGGTGCCTTTTGAGCCTTCCAGAATGTAGGATAGGATCTTAGCCCGGATTACAATAGACAGCCGCATGAATGGGAATGGGGGGACTGTTTGAGGATGATCACAACGTGGCCCTGGTAAGGGCCTGATTCGAGCATGACCTAGCCATCTTTATTGGCAGGTTAGGACAAATTAGCCTGCGGCTTTTCTACGTACGTTCTTGATGAGATTGAAAGGCTGGTCAGAGTGCAGCTTACGTAGATGGATGTAGTCGAACGCCTTGGTCATCTATGAAAAATCAATCTGTTGCCATTGGGTTCAGAAACTAGCCAAATAAACAAACACTTACCGGAGCAGCCTTGTTACCAGCGTTGTAGTAGCAGTCGATGACAATCCCACCATCCCTCTCAAGTTTGTTGCCAATATTGGCCTGAACCGCCTCAAATTTGTCGGCCTACGAAAAATCAGTTCCAGGCTTTAATAGAGGCAAAGGCACTTGCCAAAGCCTCTTCGCGTGCTTTAATCGCCTTGCGGTTCATCAAAGGGCCCTTTTGATGTGACAAGCCCATCATTGTCTCGATATCCTCATCGGGCTCTTCCATTTTGGGCTCGTTGTGCTTACGTCCGAACATAGGATTGAAGCCATTCTCAAGCTTGAGTTCGAGCTCCTTCTTGATGGCGGATTTCCGGGGCATAGTGAAATTATTGAAGTGTTTATCGGGAGTGTTGTTTGTAGATGAGAGGAAATGAGATTGATATGTAAGAGAATGTTGACGGTAAAGGCTGATGAGAATGTGTAGTGAGATGGGGAGGAAGAAGGAAGAAGGTTGGTAGGAGGTAATTGTTTTATAAGGGTGGGCAAGAGGGATGTATTTTAAATGGGCGTATTAGCTCGCTCAAGTAAGTGTTATGCTTTTTTATGTGTTGCCGTTTGGAAAAGCTACCGTCTCTCTCACCACTGCAAATTTACCATCGATTTTCTTCGATAATGAAATTCAGGTGTTTGATGAAGGCAAATTTAAGGTTAGTTCGGTCAGATTTGATGTTACGGACAACTCGCCTTCAACATGGGGTTGATCGAAGGACTAAGTCAGGTTTGAGGGACTAGAATTGAATGGAAATTTGTATGAAGAGAAGTTCTGAATTCAGAAACTAGCTTTCAGTATCCATCTTATTCCCAGAGAGGTCAAAGACCTCTCAACGCACATCACACTAGACCTCATGCAAAGTAGCACTCGACCCGAGCATATGTCGGTGCAGAACAGCTTGCCATAACGGGGGAAGCACCCGAGAGGCCTTTTCGAAAGATTCTGCGTATAGTGTGATGGCGCCAACTGGACTTTTGGAGAGCCCGAAAAGGTGATACTTTCGAAGAGATACTAACCACTGTAGAATGGGGCGCGCCCAAGTAGAAAGTGAATTCCTCGTCGGTGTTTCTTGTGTACATTGCTTTCTCTGCATTCTCCGTGCCTCCCAATGCTCATTCTGCTGGACCTGAGGGGACAGCAATATTTGACCAAGATCAAATCCGAACGCTGCTCACATACCTTCTTCATGTGCGCATATAGTTTAGATCTTTAATTGAGTAGAAACCATACCATCCTATGTCTTCATGCTCTAGGTAGTCCATTTGTGATAGGTATTCATACAAGTGTACTTTGAACCTAGACTCCCGATCCTCCGTCCAAGAATGACACGTATATGGGTATCGAGGATCGTCGTGCACGCACATGACTTTCCTGAACAATAGAACCTCCAACGGATCATTCTTGGCTGATCGCTTCTTAATCATTTCGAAAGAGTTTCTTTCCGTGCCGCGCAATCATCCTGCTAAAGAATTCCTCGACAAAAAAGCCCTCCAGTTCTGCAATTTGGCTACGAGACCATCCGGCGGGTCTAAGCATATCGTATGCCCACGGACTAAATCGAAGTGATTGAAGCTCAGTACAAGGTATGAGGTAGTTGAAGATATAATTGAGGGTAGATCAAACTGTGGACATGTAACTCGCCAATATAGCTATGGTTCGGACCAATTTTGCTCAGAATAATGCTCATGTTGGATGAATCATGGAAATGAAACTGATTTTGGCGCTATAAGACTGGCAAAGCTCCATAATATGTGGCTTTGCACACTCTGAGAATAGAGGTGCTCCAAGAGTTACCCTTCGGATTGCAAGATCTGCGATTGTTGTAGACGGCGTGACAAGAGGCGTGCTCGCACACACATCCCAAATAATGGATTCTGGAGAAGAAAAAGAGTCTTGCCGTGTTACGACCCTGCGGGCGAAACTGCTAATCAGTTTTCGGGGCCTGATCAGTTCTCTGTCATTTTGTGATGGAATCGAATCGGCTCGTCACTGTGTAATATGTACCTGTAAATCTCCTGACGAAGCTCACCGGGTAGTTTCCTGAAGAGGAAAGAATCTACGAAATAGGACGAATGCAGTAACAATAGCGAAAGGAAGTGCCGTGTCGGCGACCGAAAAGAAGTCACCTACAGCAATCTTTCTCTGGGTCTGCGATACCTGTGACCGGGACTTCAGGAAGCTTCGGAGACGCTGAACTAAATGCTCAGATGGAGCTTAGATTGAGTAGCAGGTGTTAGAGAACGTGCAAGGAAATGTCGAAGGGATGATTTTTCCTGTTCCATTTCGGGTACCGCTTTTTCCTGCCTTGGTGCATAGGTGGAAAAGTTGTTTCGAAATGATGAAGCTGGAAATAACTTCAGATATGACGTGACGGGATTGCCAAAGAAGCGGGGGGGAAACAGACCGATGCCCACTATGGGCGACTTCAAGATCGTTTCTATTATCTTGGCTCATTTGACTGCCAGGCTGAATGATCTGGAATGAAGTTACGACGATCCGATTGTCACGAAGTTCGGTGATTGAGGATGAAGCTGACTGAACGACTGAAGTTCCCTTAAGATCCGAGATTCCACCGACCATCTCCGCAAGCTCTGAGTGCGCATCAAACTTCCTCACGACCTCGAAGCTGTTTCCACAAACACATCAGACTACGCGCCTGTTGAACGCCCTTTCCTTCGAAACTCTCAATTGCACTAACTACCCCTATTGGAAGTCTCCAAGATGGCAGAACCCTCACCAACTCCCCACCCAACAGCCGACGCAGAACCAGTCCCCAACGGCACAAGCGTGGATGTCGAGATGAAGGAAGAAAGCGCCATAGAAGTATACTTATTTCTCAACTAACATTATTCTCTATATATTTAAACTGATACTTAAAGCAGCAGACCCCCCAACCGGCCGCTGTGCAAACACCAACTCACCCAACCTCGCACCCTACAGCAACGCACACTCCAACCCGCAATTCACCCCATCCAAGCGCCCCTCAAACCGCTGCTCCAGACAAGCCAAATCTGCATGGCAGTTCAACAAGAATGTATTTGAACCAGAATGTCACACCGTATTTGCTGGAGGCAATGAAGCATCTTGCCACGATGGAGTGAGTAGTCCATGTGCTCTGGGATGAGAGGGAAGAGCTATAATTGTGTGGACGGGAGCTGACGAATTTATAGGCCCCAAAAGCCGTTAAAGTGGCTGAGTGAGTATTTGGCGGAGAAGAGCTTGGAGGTCGAGGGCCCGTGAGTAGCCTACTGGAAGGGCGATGAAACTAAGCACCCCATCGGGGTAATCACCTTGGTAATGGGCAAGGGACTATATGGTGGAGATTGCATTATGATGGCGTTCCAAAGCACTGGATTTTGGCGCATTATGGGATGAGATACCCTGGAATAAGTGGCACGGAATTCATTGTGTTCATGAGGTTGCTGTTTAATCATAGATCAAACGAAGGGGGCATTGCTCAGGAATCTAATCTTTTCATTTCATTTCACTCCATTTCAGAGCTCGTGACGCTAGATGAGTATTCCTATATCCATGAAACGCCATCTGACTACGCATGCCGTATGATATCACATCGCAGCCCAATCCACATTCCTCTATGCGACCAACGTACTAGCAGTGGCGCTCTCGTACCTCCAGGTTGGGGGAAGGGCTCCGACGGTCTTGTAGTAGCGGGAGAGACGGTGAATACGGGACTCAATGAGAATCAGGCGGCTACATTAGATCAGCAACCCCATTTCGAAGGCATACTATGAAGAAACACGTACAACTTGGAGTCCTTATCCTTGCGGTTGCCGGACAAATGCTTGCGGACGGCAACGGCCTTCTTAATCAACATGTAGAGGTCCTCAGGGATCTCAGGTGCAAGGCCTGTAGCGTGGTATCTGTCAGCTTTGAACCAAACAGATCCAAAATTTGTAGAGCGCGACAGATGCCCGCAGTGGGCAGAGCTGCTGTTGACATGCGCTTTCAACTCGGGCAGGCAACCATACCGTTCGACTTCAAGATTCGGAGAATCTTGTTACCAGTAACAACTGTGATATTCGTTAGTACATGCCATATATGTGAACGCGATTCGGAGATCATACCCTTGACTTGAGCAACACCATAAGAGTCACGGAGAACGACACCGATTCTATATTCATATCAGGATTCTGCTTTTCCCCATGTGTTTCCGCGATCGTCCTTACTGAGATGGAGTGGCACCCTTCTTCGCCAACTTGCAGATCTGGTCGGTAACCTGGTCAGGAGTGGTCTTCAACCATGGCGGAGGAGTGCGCGAGTATGGGATGGCCGAGGCCGATATGCCCTTTCCATTGCTGTGAAGTCTTCCCATTGTGTCGAGTGGGTGAGTGTTATGTGTCGGGGAATGGGCTGCGGTGGTTAGTATGGACGAGGTGAGGTTCGAAGTTCGAGGTGCGAAATTCGCTTGATTGTGTGCGCACGGTTCACCTCTTGGCAAGCCTTCAAAAAATTCCTCGACGATTTCCCAACCTCAACTCCTTCCCTCAACACCATCCTCCAAATCTAAACACAAATGTACGGTCAATATCGCCCGCGATACGAAGCCTAAAAAAGTTTTAAGGCTGGGAGCTCATGAAAATGTATCACCTTCATGAACAGCTCTCACAATGGACCTATCTTCGGCACTAACATTCAAGGTACGTACAAGTCTTGGATCCTTCCCCTCCCCTTGCCAATGATGAATTATTCCAAACGTTCAATATTTCTGGTACCTCTTATGTCAGTCTCTGGCTTGTCAGGGACGATGATCTAAATGGACTTCTGATTACATACTATCGCCCATTCCTTTAGCTTCAAATTATTAGAGGAGAATAATACTAATATCGAGGAGAATCATATAAATTCTAGGCATAAGAGTGAAGCACACGATACACACACGTTTTAAGTAAAAGGTGGAAGAAGTACCTAGGTTGGAAAAAGGAAGGTGCCGGGTTCTGCTTTCCAGTTCTAGCGTGGTCTTGGTATTAGGGCTTCACGAGAAGGCGTCACACTACACAGCGGGCCCACGCAAGAAGCGGCCTGCTAATATGATACCACCTCCTAGGATCTAGACGGACCAAACGTCTCGGACAACTTAGTACAAGCAATGCATCCAACCAAGCCTGCAGGGTTAGCGCCTCGAAATAGCTTTTGGTGTGTCTCTAGACGTCGTTCGCAGTTTCTCTGAGTATTCAACGGTGAGTTGGAGTATCGTGGAACCTACTTCAATTACTCTCGCGTAGCATAGAACCTTAGTATCACTCTGGGGAAGATCGTGCTAGAAGATTGGAGTGTTGCAGAAATACAATGTTTTGGTTCTGGAAATGGTATGACATTAACAAAAATCTGGGGGAAATTACCACGTTGGTTTGGAAGCCGGTTGCTATGAGTTTTTGTCCCAACCTTATTTCTGTAGCATCAAATCAAGCACAGTTGTTTTTCTCTCATGCCAACACAGCACAACCAACCGCATCCGCATCCGCATCCCCTACCTTCAGCATCTCATTGTATGGCCAATTACCCTTCCTTCAACATACGTATCCTCGTGGGAGTGGTGATCGCCTCGCCGCTTCCATTCGTTTCCTACGAACCTCTGGCCAGCCCCGTTAGAGGACGGCGCACCAGGCTGCAGACGGCAACTGGTGTTGTTCAGAGGTTACGACAATCACATACCGCAATATCAGTCAACCGGGCACCTACAATCGTACGACAAATGTGATCCCTAGCAACGGCCTCTGTTCTCACGAGCCTGTCTCCTACCCAGGTACTGACCCCGCTCATGCCGCTGTTTGGAGAGGTAAGTAGAAAATCAGACGACGTCTAGCCTAGCATGAAAGAGTTGACACGACCCGTACAAATAGCTCTCTATGCATTTACGCGGGTCTGTGGACCTGTCGCCGCTGGCGATCTACAAGCTTACATTCTCTACATGGAAGAAGCAAAATCCAAACGTTTCGCTGTCACCAAGCGTCAGAATCTTTCTTCACAAGTCTCGTGTTAGATCGGTTGAGCTGCACGGTGAGAGTCTTGGCGTTAGGTCTGTGGCAATTGATATCAACAGCGGAGCTTCAACCGGTGTGAAGCAATCCAGCCCACAGTTTCTAATCCCAGCGGTCGAGAAGCGAACAAACGACACTTTGTGGGCGCAAACATCTGCAGCTCTATCTCGCGAGTGACTACGATAACTGCGACTGTCTTTATCACGGCCACAGCTTGTGAACCGGAATATCGACCACGAGTACCTTCGAGAGTCCAGCGTTAAGCGTCGCCCATTCTACGACTCGTAATACTACGAGCAGTTCATCGATAGACAGCAACCACCTCCAGTCTCCAAAAGCGACTACATCTGTGTCGCCCACTACCGAATCCACATATGCCTCACTACCATCTCCAGACGCCTCCGTGGAGGCAGCTGGTTGGAATTGTGTGGCATACTACACTTCAATTGAGCCGGCTCAGGCCACCGGCCTTGCGTTTCTTACTAATCTTGGTGACGATCGCGTGTCTGGCACCTTTGACACGTAGGGTGGTTGATGGAAAGATGACGCCCAAGGTTGTTGTTAACAGGTTTAGGTCGTTTGGAAGTTCTCTCCCCTATGTGTCAAATAATGGCGATAAATGCGTATCACGGAACACCCCTTTCAACGACAATCTTGCAACCTCGGAGATTGAGCTCGCGGTCCTCACTGACAAAATATGCAATGGGGATTGTGAATACTTCCGGCCCAAATCCACAGCGCATCGTAAGCACAACGTTCGCCTCTGATGTCTATATTTCTAACATATTCAGACGGCTGGGAGGGAGAGTCCAAGGCGCTCTTCATCGAGTTCCAGATGGATCACTACAACATCGGCAGCGACCAGGGCATGCTCTCAGATACACCTGCTTGGCGGTTCCTAAACGCGGCCATTCCCCGAATTCTTCAATACGGCAACGACAGGATGAACATAGCCCGCTCCTGTTGGTTTACCGGCTGCGGCGAGTTCGACGCCTTCGAAGTTCTGGGCAGAGGAGAAGAGCGAGCGAAGTCAACGACCTACCGGCAAGGAAACCTTGAGGGCGGTAACTCCAATTACTTCAAGCGTCCAGTTGGCAAGACAATCAAAGTTACGGTTATCTTCCACAACTGCAACATTACAGCTGCTGTCCTCGACGACAGCTTCAGGTTCGATGAGACTTTATCAGCCAGCCAGATCACTGATATCTTCGCGTATGATCCCAAGAGCAACGCCCACTCTTTCGTTGCAATCGGTACTTGAGCGAGTTGGCTACTACAGCTCATCTCTACAGTGTCCTGGATAAACCAATATGTTCGATGTGCGAGTCGCGAGCATACATCTTTCTCAGCAAAACAATCTGCGCCAGAGGTGGTTACGACTGGTTCCTATGGAACATGATGGGTCAATGTAGGGTAGTGAACAGGCTTTCAGGTAGAAATAAACTTTTTCTTTAATATCCATGACTCGTGAACTGGTGCAAATTGGCCCCAGGTCTCATTTGGATATAGGTGTAACGGCGTGACGTAGTTTCCGGGGAGGATTGCAATCCCAGATATCTAATGTTACTAAAACAATACGTCCAATCGGCGCACTTTAATACAAGGATCGAAGTGCTGTTTTGGATGTTTCGATTCCAAACACAATATTGATACGCCTTGTGCTCGCCGCAGCCGGAAGGCCGTGCTCCTGCTTCGAATTCTGTACTTGTAAGTGAAGACTGCCTACCATTTTTTATTTTTTTTTTACATGTTTTTAATCTTGTTTTGAGGTCTGGATATACAACTATTCTCAAACTCATTTCATGTGTGCTTCTCAGCAGGATCTCTGCCCTCGTACTCTTCACCCTTACGAGCCCTTCATACTCTTTATCTATGAACTGAGTATCCAAAAACATTCGACTCAGGGGAAACTACATCGTTAGGTAGGAACCAACGAATTTGTTGATTAATACCCGCAAGTCAAGGATTGTCATTTAAGCTTAATAGGGGTTTCTTTCAGACACCAAGCTGGTCGCTCGTAATTGGACGCCTCCAACGGGGCCCATGATCTCGTTTCTCCTATCGAACGAGGCAGTGTGTTGTATGCCTACTAAGCATCGCTTATTCTTATTTAGGAACAGGAGACTATACCGGTGGCGATGGCAGTTACGTGTAGCAGATACAGCGTGGAACTGGCTGTGCTGTTGGACCATATTTTAAGTTGATGGTGCAAGACAGCTCCGACAGGATGTAGGGCTTTAGGAGTATGGTTGGAGAAACGGTGACTATTGAGGGGACATTTTAGGTTCGAGGGTTGTGGAGATATAGGGAGTTTCTAGAAGTATGTGTATAGAGATATTGTAAGAGGAAGAATGGAGAGTTATGTTACGAGGATGCTTGTACAGGGCATTGGGTATGATGGTGGAGACCAAGGGATTGGGTTTCAGGTTTGAGGGAAGGAAGAGGGAGAGAGAATAGGCTTAGGGAGAGCTCCGTAGGGAAAATCGGGATCCAGGTCGTTGTGATTATGGTCAGAGAGGATGTAAACAGTCTAGAAAGAATTTTGAAGAGCGGGTGTATGATATGAGTTTGCTAGTGGCCGTGTAAGAATCCGGATTTAATAAAGATCCTCTTGACGCACTTCAAATGTAGAATTTTGGTTTTGAGTCATGTGTTAGAGTCTTGTACGGCCTAACGCACGGGCCTATTGTAATTACCTAACGACGGAGAACGTACTTCTTAAATTGAAGATTAGATGCTAGAAACGCTCTATTTATTAAGCAGAAGCGCCGCCAGAGGTCTAAGCCTTTAGACCTCAAACTTTGCACTCCTGAAGATGGGATGGCTATATTCTATAGTCCGAACAAGGTTAAACAAAGCACGTGATCGCGCACGCGAGAAAGAAGAAGCTGCTCGTATCACGAAGGAGGAGAAAGAAAGGAAAAGCTACGTAAAGAGGAAGAGAAAGCTAAGAAGAAACGGCTTCTTAAAGAACGTAAGGTTGCTCGAGCTATTGAACGCGAGGCAAGGGTAGCTGAGAAGGAACGGAAGTGCATTGAAAAGGAAGAGGCAAAAAAAGCGCGTGAGATAAACAAATAGGTCCAAACAGGTCCAAGCAGACGAAGAAAAATAGGAAGAAGACTATTGAGACTATTTTAATTGAATCAGATGAGGAATGTGAGAGTGCATCTGCTGATGAAGTTGTAGAAGTAACTCCTACGTAAGTCGACACGGACGGAAAATAGTTCTTCCACAGCGATTTTGCAACTAAATTGACTAGCTAGAGACCTTCTCCGTCGTTGATAGTATGTTACTCTAAAAATTGAGAATTCTGATCAATTGTATGTGGCTGAAAAGCTTCATGTTTAAATCTATGAGATAGACCTAAAACGTGTGTCATGTAGGCCCGTGCGTCAGCCTGTACAAATCTGTAGGGCAGCTATCTAAAATATTTTAGATTTCTTCTTGCCTCTTTTCTAGCTACGGGAAAGGAAGTAGCTGCCTGTCACTTCATTTGGTCAGAAACGTGGAAGGCTGTGTGGAACAGGCCAGGCTTGTGATCGGCACAAAACCCTGATGCGTGAAACCGAGGTCCAATGCCGGGGTCAAAGGCAAACCAAAGACACTTAACCACCGCCTCTTCCTCACGAAACACCATAACTCTCTCGCGATTGCTCTTAATACGCTTCTTTTCCTCATCCACGCCGCTAGAATTAATATCTACCACATTCTGTGCCGACCGTTTCCCATCGCCTTGTTTACAAATCCGGCCAACCCCGCAAGCTCGCTTCGCTAATCGCCAGCCTCTTTTGAACGTCGCCGCTTTCCCAACTTTTCCACGCCACACTCCCCAGTACCATCCATACTCCCTGATGTCGGCACGGTGAGTCGCGACGACCGGACAGATGGCTTCACCATCACCGCCAAAGCCATGGGAGAGGAGCGGAGGTGCCACCAGTGCCTCGGTTGGTAAGTGTCCCCTTGCCGACCATTTCGAACTCGCAGACTAACCCTCTCATACAGGCCTAACTGGATCGTCCAGCAGCACGACAGCATCACCAAGCGCGACAACGACTGCGGCGACAACATCGGCATCCACGAACCCTCCTCCGCTGCCCGAACTTCCCAACGCGCTCGGCTCTGTGGCCAACCGGAACGCCACAAATTACTCGACAATGAATACGAATCGGTACACATCGCCATATAGCACCGGCTATGGGGGATACAACAGCTATTCATCACCGTATTCTCGGTTTGGAGGCACCTATGGATCCATGTACGGCGGGGGTTATGGCGGCATGTATGGAGGCATGGGTGGAGGCATGGGTATGGGCATGGGCGGCATGTATGGGGGGATGGGAATGCCTGGCGATCCAAACAACCAAAGTCTAACGCAGTCGTTCAGCCAGAGTACACAGGCGACGTTTCAGCTGATAGAAAGTATCGTTGGTGCCTTTGGCGGGTTTGCGCAGATGCTAGAAAGCACGTACATGGCTACTCATTCTTCCTTCTTCGGTAAGCGGTTATTCATGTTGCAGAGGTGAACTAAGCTAACACGCTTTGTATAGCAATGGTATCTGTTGCCGAGCAGTTTGGCAACCTACGACAAACGCTCGGTTCAGTCCTCGGGATATTCACTCTCATGCGATGGATAAGAACCGCGATTGCAAAATTGACCGGACGACCTCCGCCAGCGTCATCAAAGGAACTGACCCCTGCGAGTTTTGCCGCTTTCACAGGACGCCATCCAGATGGCTCACCAGTCGCCCCCAAGCCTTCCAAGAAGCCTTTCATCATGTTCATGGTGGCCGTCTTTGGTCTGCCGTATCTCATGGGCAAACTCATCAAAGCCCTCGCGCGATCGCAGGAGGAGGAGGAGAGACGGCGAACGGAGGCTAATCCCCAAGCATTCGGCGATGGCCAACCCTTAGACCCAAACAAACTCGAATTCTGCCGCCTGCTATACGACTTCACCCCTGACGCCAACATGAACGCTGTACAGGGTGTCGATCTGGCAGTGAAGAAAGGCGACATGGTCGCAGTTCTCAGTAAGACTGATCCTCTTGGCAATCCATCCGAATGGTGGCGGTGCCGTGCACGTGATGGACGAATGGGTTATCTCCCAAGTCCGTACCTGGAAGCAATTACTCGGAGACAGCCAGCCCAAATTACCAGCGGAAGTCAAGCCGGCAGTCCTACTGGAAGTAGAACACAGACGATGACTAGCGGCAGTGCCTCTGGCGGCAGAACTACAATCATGACCGACACTAAGGCGTCAGAGAATGTGCCGAAGATAGAAGGCAAGGCGGGAGACATGGGCGTGGAGAGCTTCCAGAAGGGACACTTTTACTCATAAGCGTCATGGTGATGGCCATGTTCAGCCAAATTCTTTCCTTTTGATGACTTCCCCTGGTTCAGCTGTGACATAAATTCTCTTTTTTTTTTTTTTTTTACTCGGGATTGGTTTCTCTTGCTTTGGACTATGGTGGTTACTGTGTATATCACGCTATTAGGCTGGGTAAAAGCTACTGGCTAGGCGCCTAGAAGGGTGTCTAATTATTAGCCACATCACGATGATTCAAGAACCTCAGGATCCGTGCGTTGACTTGTTGTGATTAATGAAGGGAATGGTGTGTATTGGAGTTGAGGTGGTATGTCTATTGGCGGGGAACGCTGGAATCAGAATGAGGCTATTATTATACACTACTGTACTTAAGTCAAAATGCCCGTATAAAAGCACCTGAAATTTGGATCCCAAACAGTGACTCAGTCGCAAAAGCTACGGATGTCTAGTAGGCAGAAAAGCCAAGCGCCTGCAAGGGGTCTATCACGTGTAAATAAAATGTGGAGATTCGAAGGTTAAATCCAAGAGGTTACTTCGTCACTGAAACATGTGAGCCGAAACATTCACAAAAAACTAAGACTGCAACGTCTGCTGAACCTGATCTTTACCTTGAATTTCGCCTTCCCAGTCCTACAAAAGTCCTTGGTAATTCCTATTGAGGTCCCTTATCGCTACTTCCTCCACTTGCAAACGCCGCAATATATATGATTGCCCCTCCATAGCAGCGTTTTAGCAGCAACCGACTGATCAACATTATTTCTAAGCCTTTGCGCAACCGAACGCTACTACAGTCTGCCATGTTCGCGTCCAAGAGGCTTTCAAAGGTGCGTAAGATTCTTGACCCTATATTTTACTTCGCAAGCTAACAAACACATCTGCAGGAGCTCTCCAAGGTGCGAGTCCACCCCCTCCTTTCCATAAGGTGGCTTACTCACATCTCACAGTTGCACGACCACCTACCACCTGGCATCGAGCTCATTCAAGCGGACGACTTTGCAGAATGGCTTATGGATATCCGGGTGATTGATTCGAACCCTCTGTACCAAGACGAGGTGTACCGGCTCAAGTTCAGTTTCAGCCAGAGTTACCCAATCGAGGTATGGAATATAATACGTTACATGTCTCTTCCAAGCAAGATGCGCTAACCGGAACTCTTTTTCAGGCTCCCGAAGTTGTCTTTGTTAAGGACGCCACCCACCCGATTCCATGGCACCCCCACGTTTATTCCAACGGCATCATCTGCCTCGACCTCCTTGACCGCCAGGGATGGAGCCCTGTTCACAACGTTGAGAGCATATGTGTCAGCCTGCAGAGCATGTTGACTAGCAATACCAAGAAGGAGCGGCCGCCGGGCGACGAGCAGTTCGTCAAATATAACACGCAGCGACCGCGGGATATCAACTTTGTCTTCCACGACAATCAGGTATAGGCTTGTGGATACGGGCACATATGTGTCGACTGGTTCAATGGTTCTTTTATTCTTTCGTGGAAATGCATGGGATTAGCACTGGCGTTCGGCCTACGACTTCGAGATGGAATGGACAACTGAGCATTCAGGCGTCGGTGGGAATGTTAGTTCCGGGCGGGTATAGTGTTTCTATGAATTACGAATGTGCCGTTTCTCTGATTAGCTCCGCATGGACCAATCTCGAGTATGTGACGGGGCTCTTAATCCCAAAGAGGGTATCTTCTAGAAGGGAATCCGAAGTAGTTCTGTCTAGTATAAGCTAGCACACAAAAAAAACCCCCCCCCCCAATTTCTTAAGATCTTCACAACCGAAGTGTTAATGAAGAGTGACCCAATTTTTGTCCCTCAGTGACGGATGATTCTTGCGAGAGAAATGGGCTAGACATTCACACCTTTAATCCTTGAGCCAATCACGGCCTGAGGCTCGGTAATGCTTGTGGCGTTGCCAAGATTTCTCGGTCAAACTAGTTTTTCCATGCCAGTTGGAATTTTCTTAAAGTGCAGTCGCTCAGAGCGCAAAAGTTCCTCCACCGCCTTACCACCTCTGTTCCCTCCACGCCTTTCCTCGCCACCGTCCCACACATATATCCTCATCATGAGTGACGAAGTCTATGAGGGTGCCATTGGCATCGATCTTGGTGCGCTTTCAACACAAGCGATCCGCATTTCCATGCTAATGCTACACCGCCAGGCACGACCTACTCTTGCGTCGCCAATTATGAGGGCACCAATGTTGAAATCAGTATGCAAAATCCTTTCCGCTATGATTGAGATGGAGGTGGTCTAATTTTCCCTCTCACAGTTGCGAACGAGCAAGGCAGCTTCACCACACCTTCGTTCGTTTCCTTCACCAACGAGGAGCGTCTCATTGGTGAGGCTGCAAAGAACCAGGCTGCTATGAACCCCGCAAACACCATCTTCGATATCAAGTAAGCTTGGTTTTGTTTCCTGGTTGCGGGATAGTATACTGATATTTCAGGCGATTGATTGGCCGCCGGTTCGACGACGAGACCGTCAAGAAGGATATCCAGTCCTGGCCATTCAAGGTCGTCGACCAGGGTGGAAACCCAATGGTTGAGGTTGAATACCTTGGTGAGACCAAGACTTTCTCGCCCCAAGAAATCTCTGCCATGGTTCTGGGGAAGGTAGGATATGCGCGTCGGCTTTCACGAAGGCGCTAGCTTACAGTTTCACAGATGAAAGAAGTCGCCGAAACCAAACTTGGCAAGAAGGTTGAGAAGGCCGTCATCACTGTCCCGGCCTACTTCAATGACAACCAGCGACAAGCTACGAAAGATGCAGGTGCCATTGCCGGTCTCAACGTCCTCCGTATCATCAACGAGCCGACCGCCGCCGCTATCGCCTATGGCCTTGGGTCTGGAAAATCTGAGAAGGAGAGGAACGTTCTTATCTATGACTTGGGTGGCGGCACCTTCGATGTGTCCCTTCTGCACATCCAGGGAGGAGTGTTCACTGTCAAAGCTACCGCTGGTGATACCCACTTGGGTGGTCAGGATTTCGATACCAACTTGCTTGAACACTTCAAGAAGGAATTCCAAAAGAAAACCAAGAAGGATATTTCAGGAGATGCACGAGCCCTTCGTCGCCTCCGGACGGCTTGCGAGCGTGCTAAACGAACGCTTTCGAACGCTACGCAAACCACTGTTGAGATTGATTCGCTTTTTGATGGTGAGGATTTCAACTCCAACATCACGCGTGCTCGTTTCGAAGACTTGAACGCCAAGGCATTCTCTGGCACTCTCCAGCCAGTTGAACAGGTGTTGAAGGACGCCGGTCTTGACAAGGTCAAGGTTGATGAGATCGTGCTCGTGGGTGGTTCGACTCGTATTCCTAGGATACAGAAGCTCCTCAGCGACTTCTTCAACGGCAAGAAGCTTGAGAAGAGTATCAATCCGGATGAGGCCGTTGCCTACGGTGCTGCTGTCCAGGCTGGTATCCTCTCTGGAAAGGCTACTTCCGCTGATACCGCTGACCTTCTCCTTCTTGATGTCGTACCTCTTTCTCTCGGCGTTGCGATGGAAGGCAACATCTTCGCTCCTGTTGTTCCCCGTGGCCAAACCGTCCCTACGATCAAGAAGCGAACATTCACCACCGTTGCCGACAACCAGCAGACCGTGCAATTCCCTGTGTATCAGGGTGAACGTGTCAACTGCGAGGACAATACTTCCCTTGGTGAATTCACTCTCGCTCCTATCCCACCAATGAAGGCTGGCGATGCCGTCCTTGAGGTCGTCTTCGAGGTCGATGTGAATGGTATCCTCAAGGTTACTGCTACTGAGAAGGCTTCTGGTCGCAGTGCTAACATTACCATCTCCAACTCTGTCGGTAAGCTCTCGTCTACTGAGATTGAGAGTATGATCAACGGTAAGTTTTCTCTGCAGCAAACTCCCCCTAAGTTGTCATGCCGTATCTGATTGTCCTTCAGATGCCGCCAAGTTCAAGTCTAGCGACGAGGCCTTCAGCAAGAAATTCGAGTCAAGGCAACAACTTGAATCCTACATCTCCCGTGTTGAGGAGATGGTTTCCGACCCTACTACTTCCATTAGGCTCAAGCGAGGCCAAAAGGAGAAGATCGAGTCTGCTCTTAGCGACGCCATGGCTCAGCTCGAGATCGAGGATGCTAACGCCGACGACTTGAAGAAGAAGGAGTTGGCACTCAAGAGGGTTGTCACCAAGGCTTTCTCTACCCGCTAAATGGTCCACGAAATTGTGCATGGTAATGGGCACAGAGGTTGGGACGATGAAAAAAGCAGAATGCAGTGCGCTGCGGTCTGCAGTTTTTCCATTTTGCGGCTTTTTCGATAGACCGGTTGCTTTTGTTTTCCTTTACCTGCGTTCTGGGGGGCTGCAAAGGAAAAGTATGTGTATCTGGTACTTTATACCTCTCATACTGACGTGACGGCCGCTCATCCTAATGTCTTGGATCCCAGATTTCCGAGTTCTGGGCCTCTGGAGTTCTTTGTATCGATTTCTTGCGTATGTAGACGATCGACGACAGGGCATATGGCATGATGGTTGGGCATGGGGATGAAAATTGATCAATTTGAGATGATTATGATTCTTCAGTTTTGATGATATTCACCATGACTGGACTCGTCCGATGGATTCAGTACTGAAGTGTGAGTGCGGTTCTGGGAAGATTGTGTGGACGGTAAGTCGATCAAGTGACATGGCGACGTGTGTTAGTAAAATGTTGCCACACTACCACCATTTAACAATCATTAGGTTCTCCACCACACCTGCAGCAACGTCATATTAACGTCTGTAGTGGTAATTTTCAGTCGTCAATCCTCAATCCTTCGTTGCGGATTAACATGAGATAGGCTCGGGACCGGAAAATCGACGTTTTGGTCATCTTCCGGAAACCCTAGAGTCAGTGATTGAATTAAGGCACGAGCTAGGAACACCGCAGGGAGGGGCGTTCGTGGTATTCAGTCCTGTGGAGTGATTATGATACTTGAGTTAAAGTGTCTCTGGGTTTGCAAATAGGTCGTTTTCGTATATATCCTCATTACCAGCGCTTAATGCCACGTACGTGTGTAAGTCATTTCCGATTCCAATCCTAAGGCTGACGATGAATAGATCTCTGTTCGTTAGCATATTATTCTCTAGTTTTTCACACTGTCTGCTTGCAGCAATCTATCCAATCTCCCTGGTCTCGAATGAGTATGCAGGCCACAGATTATAAATTGCGGCTTCGTTTCCCTCCAACCCCTTCTTTGTGGATGTCCTTGTTGCGTCTGAACCAAAAAAAAAAAAATTAATAAATATATATATATATATATTCTCAAAACTAGCGCTCCATTCAGTCCCTAGCGAAATTCTAACGAGCAAGTCTTCACCTTGTTGAATTACCTCCCCCCCTTCTCAACCCCCCAAAAAAAACCCTAGGGAAACAACCTCCGAACCTAGCGCTCCATGCAGAATTCCCATCTGCTTGGGTGATTTGTGGTTGTGATGCATCTACTAGCCTCGGACTGTTCGATTCCTTACACCGGACTCCTCGTTACGCTATTTTCGGATTTCCCCAGAATTTTGATTTCCGACTCCATGGTTTCGTTTCTCCATTTTGACGACTGCGCATCTCCGACACCAAGGCGGGGGCTCGCGTCTTTTCATTACCCGAAAAGTGTCTGTAAGATAATCAATGATGTATGAGAAACTTGGAGATAGAATGTGGAAGTTTGGGGCGATCATATATAAGTCTTTGGGCGTCAAGATCATCAGGGGTCTATGCATCCCTATCCATAAAAAAAATTTATTTCCTTCTTTGCATAAAGCTCTCAACCGAGATGCGGGGATCAACTAACGACATCAACATCCTGGAGGAGAAGGAGGCAGCAAAGGCTGTTCATGTTGAAGACGTTGGAGAATCACAAGAGGTTGAACCATCTGAGATAGAGCCTAGAATGAACTTGCAGACTGTTTTGGCATATATGGTAAGTAAGGAACCTTCATCCTGCTCCTGTCACCGCCTCATTTGGGATATAGTAGATTTTGGGTTGACTCTCCACAGGTATTAGCATCTCAATACAACGCCTACGTCCTCACGCTCCTCATTCCCTCAACCACTTTGAGTTATATTAACGCAGATCTGGGCCCTGACCCCAACTATACATGGATTATGGTCTATTGGGTATATGTCCTGTGTAACCTCCTCGTTTAATCTATCGGATATCCGTCAGGCAATATGCGCGTCTTTCGTCATTTCGATCAGTGGACGTCTCTCGGGTTCGTTGCCCCCCCCCCCAAAAGAGACACTAAGTTCGGACATTCTGACCCGATTCAGATATCTTCGGAAGACGCTATTTCATGATCCGCGGTTCCTGTATTAATTTCGTGGGGACAATTGTAGACGCAAATGGGAGGAGCATCAACCAGATGATTGCCTCTGGTATTCTCTTTGGTCTCGGCTCCGGCTTCCAGGAGATGGGCTATGCTTGCTGTCAGGAGATCATGCTGAATATGTACAGGGTATGGGTTATTGGTACGATTCAAAATTGTTAGTAACAGAGAGAAGCTGATGGAGCTGACATTTAGGTGTGTTCGAATTCCTGAGGGTGATCTCCCAACTGGAACCACTTGTTGGCTACGCTTTCATTGTATAGTCTTCGATCGGATGAAGGGATGCATGCTGGTGTAGTGAGTTCACTGATATGGCAGGGCAATTCTGATCGAACATTTGCTGACTGGTTGACACCAAAGTGTGTGGTTTCCATGGTTTCTTTCCCATCGTTCTTTGTTTTACATACTACCCCCCCACATTGCATACCAAGCACAAGAAAGACGGTATGTATTAGATGTTTAACCCCCATCTCTAGTAAGACATACTAATATTCCTTAGGCAAAACGAAGATACAACTGGTCAAAGAGATTGATTATATGGGTCTTGTACTCTTCATCGCAGTTGCACCCTCTTCCTTCTCGGCGTAAACTGTGGTAGCAGGCAATACCAGTGGAGCTCATCCCACGTCATTACACCCATTGTCATTGGCGTTCTCTGCCTCATTTCGCTGGGCTTTAATGAAGCATATGCAGGTTTACTATAGCCGATTATGCCTTATCAGATACTTAAAAATGGAGAGAGGTCACTATTATATAAGTGGTTTGTTCTGTTGGTGAAGTGTTGTATTATAAGTGTTGGCTCCCGCTCAATTCTTTTCTCGCAACTCCCAAAACGTTCACGGCTAACTTTGCATTAGATTCCATGAGTGTGCTCTGACCCCGTCAATCTCAGCTTCTATTTACCGGACCCGATCCAATCGTTCGCGGTCTCTACGCCGAACTGATTCCTTTGGGTTCCGTCACCTCTAGTCTTATTCTTTCGTTTGTTTGCGCCAGGGTCGGCTATGAGTGCTGGCAACTTGTTTTCCTTATGACTGTAGAAACTGCAGTCATTGGAGCACTTGCCTCTGTCGGCCTCAACAACCGAATCCAAACTCTGGCTACCCCAGTGTTCTTATCAATCTCGGTTAGCTTGCCGCAGCTAATGAGCTTTGCTATGGTTAGTTTGGGTCTCGGAGAGGAAAATAAGAATGATATGTCAGTCTTACATCTCTATCTTCGTCTCAGCACCGCCCCTAAAGCTCGGAGCTGACAAACGATACAGTAGCTGCGCAGTCGGTCTCACGGGAACTTTCCGGTATGTGTAGATATAACACTCCACTCTGCTTCTATAGTAGATTCTAATTTCTCTGCGCAGCTCCTTGGGGGGTAGTACTGCGACAGCTATCTATACCGCCATCGTAAACAACACCTTCTCTTCCCACCTTCGAGGCGAAGTTCGCTCGGCGCTCCCGACTTCTCCAATATGGCTTCGCTTCTCAAAGCAACTGCTCTCAACACAGCAGCCACCTACAAAGCCGTTCTCAGTATCACCCCACAAATAAGTGATTCTGCTCGGCTAGCTGTGAAGAAAGCGTATGTGCAAGCATTCAGTACGACATACTTGAGCGCCTCGGTTTTGGCGCTGCTGTGATTATTGCCGCGTTGTTTACAAGAAGCACAGATAAGAAGATGGAGAATAGCAAGAGGTCTTTATTTTGGAGAACTAGAAGAAGAAAAATGAGGAGGAGTTGGAGATGAGGAATGCATAAGGAGATGGATTCATTTCGGCCAGATAGGTGTTTTGGCGATAAATGAGAGCCCAAGAGGAATTCTGTTTGAGAGTGCATCCAAAATCCTTTAGATCCTGAAGTGCCGGCTAGATTTTCCTCCAGCGTCAATTTCTTTTTCACGTCGTGGTACGGTCGTGGCCGTGCTGCTTGAAGGGTCACTAGGCAGACAGATATCTTACCCTGAATTTATCTTCTACGTTTCTCCGGGACACGTCTTCATAACCTAACCAGATTTCAAGCTAACGGTGGAGGCCCAATTCTGACCTATAAGCACCAAATATTCAAATAGTGCTATCATTCACGTGGCCCCGTAATGATCACTTTACCGAATTTTCAATCTCGCCAAGTCCTTTTCTTCCTATTAATCTCTTGAAACTTTGTTATAGCCATGCAATTCCTCAAATTCTTCCTCTTTCCCCTCCTCTCTCTCGCTCCAGACTTCATTTCTACGAATAGTCCGTGGCTTCAACAGTATCTAGAAGCCCACAACTCAGAGCGACCCTTCATTCCCCAATTCATCGTCTCCACCTCCTGCGACAACTACCTCCGCTCTATTGATCAAACCATTGTATTCACCTATGATATCCTCTCAGAGGCCCTCGATTTAGTTTATCACTGGTAGAATGCCTCACACGTCTCACGCCCAGCGACACTCGCAGAGGTGTCAAAGAAATCCTAGTCGCGTTTCCAGCTTTACGACTATTAAACTGGGACTGGTTCGACTTCTCCTCATTGCACAACCTCACAAGATTCCTGCCTGAACTAGAGAGGGTGAGGTTTCCTTGGGCGCCAGCAGGTCGGGAAGCACGACATGAGTGCCGGAAAATGCACCCCAAGAAGAGGCATCTCGTAAACAACTTTGACGCACCCTGTTATACGATTTTTACGGATGAGGAATTTATGCTTAGTGTGGAGTGTGCGGAGCAGGAAGTTGAATACGATATTGATCATGAATATCCGAATTCAGAGGAAAAAATGAAGAGAGTTTTTTATGTTCTAAGTTCTTTGTCCGGAGATGAAGAGATTGGATCTGGAGATTAAGCATTCCGGTGATATAGGGTTCTCGAATCAGCTTGTGTTTGAATGGAGGCGGGGAGATATGTTCCCTTACCCAGAAGAGCTGAAACTGAGGGGTTATGACTACGATAGTGATGAGAATGGAATTCATGCTGAGCATAAAGTGGGGCAATGGGGTGGGGGTTTAGGTGCTATGAGGGACGAAGCGTATGAACGGGAGAGGGGAAAGAATATGCGGAGGTGGAGAAGGAGGATGAATTGGGAGATGCTGAGGAAATTGGGGTTTAATCGGCTGAGTGATTGGTTCGCCGAAGCATTTACCGGTGAGTTGAAGAGGTTAGAGAGCTTGAGGATTAGGCCGAAGATTGAATTTGGTGGGCGAGAGAGTACGCTTTGTGGAGATGATAAAGAAACTAAGAGATTGAGGGAAGTTTATTATAAACGTAGGGCCGTTGAAGGAGCTGCATGTGGAGAGTATGAGGAGTCGCTTGAATGTAACGAGAACCCTAATCTGGCATGGAGAGAATTTGGAGAGCATTGGAACGCATGAGATGGAGCAAGCAGAGTGTGGGCATGAAGACGCGAATAAGGCATGTGTACGGCCATTTTGTCAGTTTCCGAAATTGAGACGATACGGAAACTGGCTCCCAACCTAAAAAAGTTGGAAATCGACACTCCCCGTGCCCCTGGCGAGACCTTCGACGACGCGGTTTTGGAGCAGCTTATACTGTTCAAAGAATTAGAGGAGCTCATGATTCATCTGAACATCTTCCATTCCTATGGAACCAAACTCAGCAAAATTTGCGATTTCCTGGGCTTTCTAAGTCACATACCGTCAGCGAAGAGGAATACGACACCACTTGCAGGATCAAAGAGCCCTTAGAACCTCTCATCAACTCTACACTCGCTTCTCGAGATTTCTCGAAGTTTCAGGACACCAAATTGGAGAAGTTGACCGTGATGGTTGGAGACATTCGGAATAAGGACTATTGGGGGCATTTAATGAGGGGTTACGGCTGGGCTGATGTTGGGAATGGTGGAGCGTTGGTGGAAGGAGGATGGCAGTGAAGAAGGAGAAGACAGGAAAGAGGTGACTTGCAAGGTGATGCGCCACGAATCTATTCTGTTCCTACGCTCTCAACGCCTCGTCAGCTGTATGGAGAGGATTAAGTGGATGATTTTGATTTGTATATGACAATTCCAAATCCTAAATTCGCGGATTAAATGGACGCATAGGGTGTACACGGATAGGGGCTTGTATAGGTTCCAAATATTGTGATGGTAGTAACACGATAAACGGAGATCAAGCAGCCAGTTCATGCTAGGTGGGAAACTCAGGATCTGCCCTCATTCTTCTAATTTGCATCCCCTAACAACTTCCCAAATTCTCTACATTTATCACGATACTTCCTCAAAATGTATAATAAAGGCATTTACTACAGTTATGCGCTTCCTGGAATTTTTCCTCTCCTCTTTTCTCAGTATTACCCTGCAGGTCGTTTCTGCAAATAGTAGTTTACTTTCGCCGTTTAAGTACAATTACAGTGGGGGAGTAGAGGACGATGAACTGGCCATCTGCACCAAAGGCACCTGTTGTTACCAATACATTTGGCAGAACCTGCGAAACTCTGAGAATATGATCGTATGGAACTATGGTATCGACCCAGAGGAACCGCACAGTAATGAAGTCCAAGTAAGATGCATTGAATCTGATGCAGTGAGGGATTTCAGAAGCCATGTCAAAGACATTATGATTGCTATTCCCTCCATGTCATGATATAGATGACTGGGATTTAACACCCCTTTGGGATCTCACGAAACTCTTCCCGCGTCTGAAATCCATCCATTTTCCTTGTCTGGGGGAAGGAAGTAATGTCTGGCGTTTTGTCAAGATATTTAATCCTGGACTATCTTCATTTGTTGGTCACAATGCACTATGCTACCCAGTCATCCCGGACAGAGAATTCACTCCCCTATTGGATGCCCAGGACGAAAAGTAAATGCATACGTCTCATAAGAAGCCGGGAATAGCGGCACTAATCCTCTAAATTGTGCATATATGGTCCTCACGTCATGTCCAGGGATCAAAGATTTTAAATTTAGTATTAGCCTGGGCGACTATATCATCAAATCTGATCAATTCGTGTTTGAATGGTGGCCTGCCGACAAGTTTCCCGACCTCGAAGAACTCTAAATCACTAGATACAAATGGGAGAGCGACGAGAATGCAATAAGACTCGAAATGGGCTAGGCAGCCTCTAGCGACTAGCTGGCCAAAAGCTTGCAGAGGTGGAAGAGTGGTATGGATTAGGATAAATTAAAGAGATTGGATATTGATCGGCCATCGGAATTGTTTCTCAACGCCTTCCACGGTCCACTCAACAGCTTTGAATCACTGACTATCCGCCCAAGGTTCGATCGTGCAGGCTCTGACATTACACTTTGTTGGTTTGATGATGAAACGTAGAGGCTAAGGTAGAAGCACAACGATATTATAACTTCACTTCATCCTCTGCGTATACTTCGTATAGAGGAAATGGGTGCGCACATCAACATAACAACCCTGCTAACGTACCATGGCTTGACCCCCAACCTTTCACCTCTACTTCGAATATCAAGAAAATCAGATCGTTTGCGCGGGATTGAAGAAGCTAAATATCAATTTAAATCGAGACAATATTGAACTATTCAGCTGGAGTACTCTCGAAGACGTTAATAAAACAGACAAGGTGCTTCGCCAAGTATGTGATTTTGACGCCCTCGAAAAATTGACTAAATTGGAAAAGTTAGGAGAATTGACAATTAATTTCAATTTCTTCCATCCCTATCAAACAAAATAGTCAAGACCTTTCTCCCAAGGGATGGACAGGATGACGAATTGATCGAAAAATGCACTATCAAGGAGCCATTCATACCCGCCATTGACTCTACTACTAGCACATAAGTTCTGGAGAAGTTTAGAGGTATAAGATTAACAACACTGACAGTTGCAAATAGAGAAAGAGAGCAGAGCAGTGTGCGCACTTGGGGATTTTGGGAAAGATTATGTCATGAACAGGGAGAATTATCCATTCGTAAATCATGAGTATATGGTAGATAGCTTGGATCCGGATATTTAAATTAGGGCATTTATCAATTTTACAAAATTGAGGTTGTCGTTGAAGGCTCAAAATCTGACTGCCTTCTGACTGAAGCTCTGTCTAGCACCTTATTAATGTTTATTAATGCTTCTCTTTATCTGGGACTATAAAAACGGGATTGTGAACAAAAACGTGCAAAGAATGAGACCGCCAAATCTTTTGGAATACGTCGCCATAGTAGGGATATTCCAATCGAGAAAAGTGCATGTCGAACAATAAGGGCATCGGGCTCTGATATTCGTGAACTGTTTCCTCGCCCATTAATGAGCCCAATTGTGTACCTATATTCATTTACCTTCACGCTTTCATGATATCGAACCAGACAAAAGGGATCTCGCCAGCCCACTGTTCAGGCACTTATAACTAGTGTTGTACTCCCTCCGCATTCACAAACATACCGACCATAGAACCCGCTAGATCCTAATCTCCAAGCTATGATTTGGCCCATGCGACCGTTCAAATCTTCAATATACTGGCCTGCGTCCCTACCAACAAACGCAATTCCCAATAACCTTAGTCCCACTATAATCCTAAGTTCCCTGCTGATACACACAATCACCCAACTCCCCACTTCGCTCTCCATTGTCTCAAGTAACCCACGTATCGCCTCCACACCCATGCCACTGATATACAATCGTGTCAGTCAGTGTAAACTTGTGTTCACACAGATTCCCCGAACCAGTCTCAATGATTAGGGTGCCCTCGCACTGGGAACCGACCAGATTGTTCTTAAGCTAGGCATACTCCCCAAGCGTACCGTCAACCTTGGCGCGACCCATATAGATGTCACCTTTGGGTGTGGGGCGGGGAGCGCGTGTTTGGGTATTTGATGGTGGAGGTGGAGGTGGAGGGGGTTATGTTGTCGTTGTGGTCGGTGGAGCTGAAGGTGGGAGGGAGCAGTTGATGTTGTCCTCGGTGCTAGGGGAGGTGTTTTTGAGATAAAATCTTGGACAGTGTCTTCTGTAGGCGCTTGGGTAGATTCTCTGGTAGTTTTGTCTGCGGTCGAAGTCGGCTTTCTGCTCTCCCTCTGGTCTGGGGCGGAAGTCGTCCATGTGAAAACTGAAGAATGTCGATAATTTCAATGTGATGCTTTCTTGCATATCTATAGCGCTTGAACATACTCCCAAGACGGTAGGGCTAGGTATAGTTTCTGAAGTATGGCTATATCCGTACCAGTGCTTTCGATATCGAATATAGATGAGTTATCCAACTTACCTGGCATTACCTTCTTGTTGTCCTCCAGCAGTCAAACTTTTATTATTCCTCTTCTTCTCTGCTAATAATGCACCACACACACCACCTCTACGACTGCGCCAACGATAATGACAGCAAGGATGCATATCAGAACCACATATCTCTTCCACCAGTGCTGCTTCTGCGGCAAGACTACTCCGGGCTCAGCTGTCACAACATACAGTGCTTTTAGCGGTGAAGGAGTAGGAAGACTGTTCGCCGGGAGCTCTGTTGCTGGCCAACAATTTGGGTTGATACGTAGTAATGATAAGGTTCTGGAAGGTTGGAATACGGGAATGCTCTGGGGTGATAAAGGTGAAGCTCTTGGGTTTCGATTCATGGTTATAGTCCCTCCAATGTCTCGATTTCAACCTGAACAAATTAAACGCGGAAACGCAGCAATGCATTACGAGTGGGACCTTAGCTTCTATAGCTGGTCGCTACCTTACCGTCCTCACACGATGCAAAGACCGTGCCATCTTGCAGCACTAATAGATGTCGTGGAATCCGGAGGCTTAAGTCACGGGTGTTCTGGAAGGACGGAGTCTCGCACACAATGTTTAAAAGATGTTGACCGGGAGAGAGTAAGCGAAGCAGCATGCAATATTGAACGAATGGAGGTGGTCGTCTCATAAATAGCTCTCTGTGGGTTGGAATAAGTGTATAATAAAAGAAGAGTAGGTGGCAAGAACACGAGGAGACAGAAACCAGAGGAATTGTTTCTTAGAGAGAGCACGATTTCGGTGCATTGGAGAATATATAGAGCAAATATAAAACGCAGATTTCAGCATGGCAAGCCACACGAAACATCGAAAATTTGGGTACGACCCAAGTGTTATAGCGCCTAGCATAAACGTCCCTAATTGTCTAGGACAAAATTTGCATGCTTCCTTACTTGAGCCCTTTTGGAGCATATTTAGTGCCCGGGCATTGGACAGGGACGGGTGTCTGGATTCATAAAAGCCTGAGAGAAGTATCATCTGATCATCAATTACACCCATCGCATGCCCTTCAAAACTTAGATAATGGAAGTGAAAACATAGAATGAAATCCTCAAATTGGTCTGCGAATGGGTTATGAAGACTAGGGAAAGCTACCGCACTGAAAACCACTCCATTGCCAATGAGATCCGCACATTTTCGTAAATCAGGCTTCCATGTCTATAGCAGGCTTAGTAAGGCTAGTTTCGGGTATACGCAAGAGGGAAAGTGACTGCACTAGGGCTTTCCTCGATTGTGACTTGCTCACTCTGCCTGTGGCCCTCGTCCAACTCCCCCAAATAGTTGCCCTTGAGACTCATTCCCACCCTGAGCATGATCTTGACGGCCTGCAATTGGGCGGTCTGCTGTGTCTGACTTTCGGCAGCGATAGCTCCGTGACCCTTGGTTCCATGCTCAGCGCCCATGTCAAGTGTGAGGTTCTTACCACGATCTTCCTCGGAGTTGGGGCAACTGCTGCCGTTGTTGCTGATAGAATGATTCTTGGGACGCATCACGATTAGGTTGTCTGTCGGTGGACATGCTGGTGGTGGGTCAAGGCCGGCTTGTTGTGCCTCGAACAGTGCTCATTGATTAGCGATGAGTTGTTGGTGGCGAGCGTGATCCTACGTGAGGTGTCGGTGGCCGGTGTCGAACGAGTCTGAACGAGATTCGCGTGATTGCCTTTGGTCCATCGTGTAGGCTTTGGTAGATAATGATGAGAGATGGTCTGCGGGTGGCAACAGAGGCTATGTTTTATGGTTTTATGTGTGAATTGCTGAATTGTGGTGGAAGAGAGAAGTCAATTGAACAGCTGCACGAGGAACTGTTTCCTGAGCCGTGTTTGCCTCTTTCACCAATCGAAGAAAGGCGCGGTGAGATACGCTGGATCTTAGGGAAGCACGCCCTCTAAAAATAGAAAGCAGTCACAATCTTGGAGCTCTTCCCGCAATACCTATTTAGGTAGAAATCCGTTTACCAGTATACCATTTCCTGAACCTACAAAGCATAGTGTTAGCACAATCACGGAATTTGGAGGAATGGGGGTAAGATCGCTGTCGGAAGCAGTCTCTTGTGGTTCCGTGCCTTGCTAACTACGCTGAGATAAGACAGGTAAAAGAAATCTAACTGTTGAAATAGTTCTAGAAAGTGGAAGAAAATGCGTGAGGCATAACTGAAGCCCAGCAGTCTGAGCATTCAATTGATGTCAATCAATGGTCCTTGTAGCTGTCCCCACATCTAGGAACCCATCTCCAAGTTCCATGGAAGGGTCCCATTCCACACAACTCTTCCGGGAAAACTGTTCGTCAAGCCTGAGGTAGCTCAGTCTGGGAAGTTTGGTCGCTCCGGTCGCTATTATGGTAAAAAGCCACTCAGTCAGCGCTGGACTGTCGGCTTCTTGGAGAATGGTGTTAATGCAGGAGTCAATCATCTCAGGTGGAGACTCTGCGTCCAAGAAATGCATCTGTTCCCTTAACATTAGCCGAAGGACGTAACGAGCATAGTACAGACACCGATAGTACCTTTAAACTCTCCAGAGAGGTCGGTAGCAATTCAACAAAACTCCAGGCTTTGAAAGTCTTGTCATTATTAGTTAAATACCGGAATGGGATTTCAAGCTCTAGGAGTCAGAAGAAATTTGAAAAATAAGCTGGCATTATAATTTCTCTACAAATCTGCCATCTTGTAATAACGTAGAACTCCAGCGTTTCGCTAATGGGCTCAACGGCTCAAGAAAGTTTGTGAGCTTCTACTGGGTTCATGACACTGTCTGTAATCGTGAGCATTTAAACTAGATTTATAATCTAGTTTTTTAATTTTAGTCTGCGGAGACATCATTCGATGGTTAGAAGTGATCGGAACGGTCTGATTGGAATAGTCTGTTAGGGGGCTAGGTAGAGTTCCACAAGTGGTGAGCTTTGGTGACTGCCCTGGGAATCTCGTAATCCGTCAATTCCTGTCCATGATACTTGAGCTCTCGACAATGTATACTTTTTATGCCCCTGACAAGCATGCACTGTGTCAGTCTCTCTGCAGAAATCTGATGTTTCTACTCGATTCTTTCGAAGTCTGTGGAACGATGGGTTGTCTAGGAAGATTGGGCGGAAATAGTGCGGCTCTGACCACGGATTAAATCGTTGTCCGTTGTACCAGATTTCGCGGAGGTAGGGAAGAAGTTCATGAATCTCATTTAGCTTTCTATGCTCAAGCCCAAGATCCTCATGATAGAATTCGAGCTCAAGCCAGTGAACGTACGTACGGAGGTCAGGGTGCTCCTCCAGGGTTCTGATAAATTGGCTAGCACGCTCCGACATTATTGGAAACCACACAACTCGAATAAGGAAAAGCTGAGAGATACCGCATAGCCGTGGCATACGAGTGAAACGTTACATAGCTGGTGCTTTTCTGAGAAAATATTGGAGAATATGTCAAATAAAATACCGGTATTCAGAACAAGAAAGGAAGCCATACTGGCCGGGCAAATGTCTCGAGGATTAGGCAGCGGAGTGATTTGCGCGTCTTGGAACATTTCTGGGAATTTGAAGAGTCGACATGGAGGAGCTAGCTTTCTAGGTAGCTGATTACACTATTGAGTGAAGTAGACGAAAATATTTGAAGTTTATAAGCACGAGAAGATTTTCTGTTCAAAGGTCGGAATTGTAACTGGGCTGAAGTTGAGTGGATGCCTGAGATTATTAATTTGTTAGTCACCTGGAGTACTCGTCATATGATTAGACAAGATCTAGCCAAGTCGCTATCTTCTCATTATGAGGCTGAAGCGTGAGGTTACGGCTTTTCAGGTTGATCGGAATTGCAACTCTGAACGCCCTATGAGTGGGATCCATCGCAGGAAAGAATAGTTCTCACGTGTGTTGTTTGTCCGGAAGTCCGTTGATCTATGATCGATTGGTGAACGCTTCACCCCAAAATGGAAGCTAAGGCCATTTTCGGAGAGCTCAGCTCGTATCGCCAGGGTCCAAGCGCGCGGGCTGTTTCAAGGCCTGTCCTCCCCTCATGATGTTGTCTTCGCTCTTCAACCTCAGTGTCGAGGCAGTCCTGAGCCTCACGTTCTCTTGATAGTCTGTGGACTTTCTTGTCACTCCTTCAATCCTCTACTCGGTCCTCTGTGACCACCACTCTCCTTACACTCTCGAATCGATCGCGCCGGCCGCGTTCCCAGACTGTCGTTCCAGTCGATATCGCATCCCTTTACGCAGTTTTCGTGTTACGGCTGTTGTTTCTTCGAACCATCATTATGTTGAGTTTTCATAGGCGCCAAAGATCTTTGATTCCGGTCAAGGATCTTGTAAAGTATGATAAGATCGAATTGACTGATGAGGAGCAAGATATGGAGGATGACCAGATGGATATGGACATCACACCAGATGCAACCGTGAAAGCACGTCAGAAGCAACTGACTTTGGTCTATATCGTCTTTCTTGCCGAAGCGTACGTTTTCCAATCTCCTCATCCAACCTGCAAGCTGTGTCGCATTCCATGAATTAACTTCTCATTTTTCCACTGCTAAATTTTCTGACTACTCTTCCCTGTCTTAACACCGCCCTGTGGAAATGTCAAATCTTGACCTTCTTTGAACTTTTCAAGCTGTGGAAAGGTTAACCGTAATATGTGAATAGGATCATGGCGTCTAGTCTGCAGCCACAGCTACAAATGCTGATTTCAAACGACGACTTTTGCGGCAATCTCTCAACATCATACCTTCGAAGCATCTTGGACTGTGCATATGCGTCTGGAGGAACCATGGGAATAATTTGGGGATACCTTTCCGATCGCATTGGACGCCGTCCTGTCACCCTCACAGGGTTGTGCGCCATGTTCATCTGTTGCCTTAGCATGGGTTTTGCTACCGACCTCATAAGCTGCACAATCTTTCGATTCATTGCTGGTCTTGCCAGCTCCACCATTGTCGTCACTACCTTGACTATGATTGGCGACTTAAGCACCAATCAATCGGAGAGAGCAAAGAATGTAGCTCGACTCCCTCTCATTGCTCTGTGTGGGTCCATTGGACCTATAATTCAAGGCATGGTTTCAGGAAGTACCAATGCTTCAGGAGCTGTATGGCAGAAATTTCCCATCCTGAGCAGCCAAATCGCATGCGGCAGCCTCGTCTTCTTGATTACAATCTCCGCTTCGATCATGCTTCAAGAGGTAAGAAAGACATGTTTCAGTTATGTTGAGCAATATACTAAGGAAAAGCAGACCCTCCCAATACAGTCTCAAAATCCATCAGACGTGATGGATCTTGACTGTGAAAAGGCAGCTTTCCTCTCCGCTCACGACCCAAATGAGCCTTCGATCTGCGTGGTTGATTTTGTTCAACCTGAGCCCATATCCATCTATCAATTTATTCAGGCCCCCTCCCTTTTAGTTCTTTTATCTTCTTTCTCGCTTCTTTCGCTTCACGCTTCTACGTTTGATGTTCTCCTTCCCCATCTCGGTCACAGCAGCACTCAACACGGGGGTATGGGGATCCCTTGCAACTGGCTTGGACTCACTGTTCTAGTCGTCCGCGGAGTTGCAGGTGTGGCAATACTGCATGCTGTTCCTCAGGCCGTGGAGAAATTCGGACTTCTCAGGCCATACCGATTTATATCCCTTCTGTTCCCCGCCATTTACGTCGTCACACCCCTCTTGGCGATGCTTGCCGCTTGCTCAATTACCTTTGCAGCGTTTATATCGACCGCGGCGATCCTCGTTAAGCATGCCCTCACCGGAGGCGCCTCGGTATTCGTCGGTCTCCTTGTGTTGAATACAACTCCCGATGCCTTCTCAGCCGGCACCGTTGTAGGACTGATGCAAGTGGCCAGTCTGTTCAAGGCATTGGCTGTGGCGGTCAGTGGTGCAAGCTTCTACCTGAGCAACGACTTCAGCGTTTCCACGACCAACTACGCACTGTGGACAAGCCTTGCCCTTTTTGGGGCCGTGGGCGCGGCGTTGGCGTGGTTTGTGAGGGAGCGACCAAGCGTGGAGCGAGACTTCCCCAGCGAGGTACTATGCTGGGAGACGTGCTTTGATGCAGAGGGAAGCACAGATGCGTAAGGGAAGAGCACTGGTGATTCAATGAAGTTGGTAGTCCCTCTTATAATGATGATGGCGAGTCGGGGAAGGGGCTGCAGAAGTTCCCAGAAGCGTTCATATTGTCTCATGTCTTTCCTTTGATGTCTTCTTGATATTCTGACATGTATTCGACGGACTGTATACATAGTGGCAGCTGGGCTGACGGTGGCATACGAACTTGGCATGTGGTCGTTTGGACGCATCTGAAACGCGGCTAACTCTCGCCTGTTCTCATGGCGACACACACTGGCCGGCAGCGGGTTGAGGATGGTGAATGCCTCGGGTTGTGGCCGGGCGAGCATGTGCGGTGCTGAGGGCGTAGTGCACAATCTATCTGATATTTGCATGCCTGCTTTTGCAATATGAAACGTGTTATGGTTCTCTCAAGATGCCCCGCGGCAGGGCTGGCTGAGGTGTGGCGGCGAGTGGCTTGGAGCGGCGCACGCGGGCCTTCTCACATATTGCCTAGGTAATCAGGGTCTTCCCCTGCATGAGGGTCCGGCAGCACTTCATCCTCCTGACTGTTGTCCTGTTGTTGCTCCTGCTGGCCATTCATTTTACCGCTTCCTTGTTTCTTTTAGGGGCAGAGCCTTCCATTGCTATAACTCACCGTGCTGTCGCACTCAACTGTTTTCTTGTTTACATCGCACTATTTCCATCCGTCCTTGACATCCACCCCATCGCAACACCTCGACCCGCCATATCTTTTCGATTCGTACAGCTCATCCCGAATTTTAGCAGAAGAAAACAGTTTTATCACCACTACGCGCGCCCACCATGTCGCTCAGCGCGAAATACCAGGCCTTCTTAGCCCGTCCGTCCTCCGGCGCGCTCGCCGAACACGCGTCGCTCCACTACATCACGACGCTGACCAGCATAAACGAGCCCGCGGCCATCATTAAACACCTGTCGGTGCAGGAGAAGCTTCTCAAGAAGAAGGGCGAGAAGGTGCTGAGCACTGTCGAGAGCGCCAATGGCCTATGTTTAGACGTTGAGACGACTCTCGATTTCATCGCAGGTGGTGGCGCGTACCTGCCCGGTCTCGATGATAATTTTGTTGCAGACAGGACCGTGACATTCCCAATGGTTTGTCCCACAATATAGCGCTTGAGGTATTCTTACTAATGCCGTCGCAAACTGCAGGTTCACATTGTCCAATTCGACAAAGATCAAAGCATCTCGCAAATCCGTCTCTATTGGGACCAGGGCTCGCTTCTAAAACAGATCGATGTTATCGGCGCGCGTGCTCGCAACTGGCCCATTCGAGACGGCAGAGACCAGGCGCGCCTGATTGCCACAAGCTCTGCATCTGTTACGCAGCCTCCGTCTGGTCCTTCCTCCCGTCGTTCCACTACCTCGAGAGGTCCAGATGAGGTGATAATTGCGGAGCGCCCCATCAGTTCAAGGAGTTCGGCCAGCAATGCTATGGGCGACCCACATGCAAGCTTGTCACTGTTCCAACCTCGCGAAATCAACCAAGAGAGTGCTTACGACAGGCCAATTGCCCCCCGCGCGCAATCCGCGAAGCCGCCGCCACGGGACTACTCTGAACTGTTTGCGGGTGAGGAGGAGCCACCATCACCGTCTCCCGCTGAGAAGACTCCATCACCTCAAAAGCAGCGAATTCTGGTCAAGTCAGGAGGCGGCAAGAACTTCAAGCCAAATCGCTTGTTCGAAGAAACCGAGGAGGAGAAGGCTGCAGCAACGCCTCTGAGCGTAAAGACTAATTCGAAGAAGTACAACCACTTTGAGTTTGGAGACAATGATGATGAACAAGCGACACCCAAGGTTCGGGAAACGGCGCGCCCAACGACCAAATCCAAGCATATGTCACAGTGGGACTTCGAGGACTTTGTCACCCCGGAAAAGATCAATCCGAAGGTCCTGGGCCAGGCCGTTCGACACTTTGGGTGGAGCGACGACGAGGTCGGTCCATTTTTCCAACTAGAAGTTCTCGAGCTTGCTCCAATCCCAGTTTTTTGGTTCTGTGACAATGATTTGCTGACTTTGATATTTTAGGATGAAAAGTCACCGGTTCGCCGTCCAGTAGTCCACAAGGCGCGTCCGGATGCTGACACTCACTTCGAATTCGTTGATGACGGCACGCCAACCGGAGATAAGCATGTGACATCTAAAGGGCGCCTCCACAATAAAGGACTTGGATTGTACAAGGACCACATTCTTCACTCTACATCAGATGACGAAGGTGAAGGCGCTCATAAGGCCGACAACAATCGTCACCTCGGAGACGTCACCACTACAATCAAGAACGAGAACCGCAAGAAGGACTTCGGCAGCCAATGGGAAATGACCGATCAGAGCCCGAACCCGCAGAAGACGACTTTCAGCGGCAACGAGAACGGAAACGCCAAAAATGTCCCTGAAGGCCGCAAGAAAGTGGTCAAGAGTCTCGACGCCAACTGGGGCCTGTATGAGCAGTCGCCGGAGCAATCTAAGAAGGAGAATGTCAACACCGAGCGCGGCATTAGGACCTCTGGAAATGGCATGGGCGGACGTAAGGGCACCGGCAGGAGTTGGGCCATTGGCGGCGAGGACGATGATTACGCTGCAGCGGGACCAAAAGCGAACGCCCAGCCACCGGCGAGCAAGAGTTTCTGGGACTTTTGAACACCACACGAACGACTTATCTGAATAATTACGGCACGATCAGACGGCCTTGATGAGTTTTATTATGACTGGGGCGGCAGAGTATACCAAGTACTACCCTTATACAACGGTCTCTTTTTGGTTTTCCTTTCGTGTCTTCTATATTCTCTTTTCCCCTTGGAGCAATGTTGGAACGCACAGCGTGATCATGATTGGGTATGATATCCGATGGAGTGTTTGGCAGGTTGACCCGTTTTGGGAATGCGAGGTTTTAGCAAGAGAGAAGCGCAGCCACTGGAGAGGGTGTCCTCTTGTGTTGGATCGCTACATATGAGAGCCGATGCGAGGTTGGGATCTTCTCGATTTGGCTGTTTGCATTGCTCTGGAACTGTGTAACTATGAAGTGGCTCTTTCTCCTTGCGTCAACAGGTTTCGAGTGTATATTTGACTTGAAACATATTCTTGCTGCTTGTGTGCTTTTGCTGTTGAGATAATTGATCTATAATATTGATCTCTACTGTCAACTGCCTCAGTGATGAAATCTGGCCGCCCGTGAGGCCATATGACAGCACGGACGATTTCCGCTATGCTCTTCATGCCTTCATGCTCGTTATGCTTGTTGACATCCCGCATGAGCTTGACCACATGTCAAGCTCCGCCTTCTAATTTCCTTCCAGAACACTGGAAGCCCCAAATTCCGTCCCTCAGATGGCGTCAATGCCTGGACAACACGCGAAACTTCTGATATTGCCAGGGATAACAATACCACAAACTCCCAACCTGCAGAACACCGCTTCTATCATCAAGCTCAATTGGCATTAAGGCTAAGTGAATACTAACTCTTATCCTAATAATACGCACTTCGCAGATGAAGTTTCATAGACAGATTCGCCACTGCCAAAGGAAGAAAGCTCCAATGATCTACGTAACTAACCACATCCACCAGATCTCACCTCGAGTCATATGTCGAGTCATGCGGAGCATGATTATTCAACTGAGTCATTCTTCGTTTCAAGCATGATATACGACGGAGAGGTCACTTAAGCTTAAAGCAACTGCCAACTTCCTTCCCACCTCAAAACCCAACCATCACCACTTTTTCATGACCCCAATACTGCCTCCTCTCCAGTCGAAACACATCGTGTGAGACGTTTAAGCGCTACCGGTGACATTCGTGCCGAGTGGGACTCCCAAAAACTGACAGGTATATTTATATCCTCATGATGTGGAGTCAGTTGACCAGGGACCCGGTTTCCGGGAATCACATTTTGTTTCAACAACTTTGAAGACTGACGTGATGTGACAGTCGTTCCAGGCGCGTGGGGAGTGGGTCTCTGAACCATGGAGCTCCTCCTACCCTTAGTTTTAGAAATAGGTCCCCAATGCCGAATCAGGAGCCGGTCCCTCAGTTTTGATAAGATAACATCTTCCATCGTGGCTTGGAACACCGCAAAAGAAAATGAGTGAAACAAGTGATGAAACAACGGCATCTTTCTATAGTAAGCTTGACAGAAAACAAGTCTCAGCTCAAACATTCGGCATATTCGGTTCTTTCCTCAATCCTCTGAATTCCGTAATAGGAGCCATCTTCCCTAGAAACAAAACACCCTATCCGCTAGGGTACATGAGCCGAAGCATACTTTTTGGGATCTCAAACCCGTTTAAACCCATCCGTCCCATTCCGATGCCGGTGCTCCGCAAACAAGGTATAAGCCGTTCGTGAAAAGTTTAAAAAGTAAAAGCTACGATGGGTAGCGCCGCCAAATCTTCACCAAAATATTTGAAACAAAAAAAAGGAGGTGGAGAAGGCAATGACGACGCTTAATCAACAATCGCCATGCAGGAAAGATGGACGATACTATGGCAAGCGTAGAGATCCATGTTGAGCAAAGTCCGCGTCTGTAAGGGGCGTAGAACCATTAACTCCTGCCAGCCTGCGACAACCAGCCCTCCCTCTTTCAAGGATGACAGAACAAAGGAAACTAATTTTGCAGTGAATCCCAGGATTAGCCAAGATTGGTTTAACTGCAGTCGAGATGTCGTTCGTGACATAAGGAAATTAACGCCGAGTCGGAGTCGTGTGGTATTTTTGGGAGGAGGTATATATGTCTGAAGGCCAATTAGGATCCGTCAGTCGTGTGGTTGATGCAGGGCCCGGAAATATGCTAGTGTACAAAGCAAACACGAGATGGGAGGAATTAGTGAATTCTTAGTAAGAGGATTTTGGTGACAGCCAAGTCGGTTTAGCGATGCTCGTAGGGACGAGACCCGGCAAACTCAACACCTTGCATCGCAGTAGGAGTTTGGGCCCACTGCGGAGGTTGCTGCTGTTGATGTTGGAGGGGTGGGAGAATATTCGTAGTTGGTGTGGGTGTTTGCGCATTCTGTTGCGCAAGCATACCGGTCATGCTCCCGTAGACGTGGGGATTGTTTGGCTCCAGGCGACGGAGGTGCTGCCACACAGCATGCAATTCGTTACGCAAAAGCTCGTTCTCCTCCTGTGCCCTTCGACAGTACTCCGCATCAGGGCGCAGTCGTGCATTTTCCGTGCGAGCTGCTTCATGTGCTCTGCCCAGAGTCTTGATATATTCGATAGCTGAGTAGTTGTGAGCAAAAGATATATTGACGGCAGTGAACAGGGAACAAACATTTTGTCAGGATCTCCCATTTGCTCGACTTGCTTCCAGGCGAGTTAGGAAGGATGCCGTTCAGTTCATCGAAAAGCTGTTTCATCTCACTCCTTCGCTTCCGTTCGGCCATTTTATGGCTCACGCGAAGCTCGGGGGTTCGACTGTAGTTGCCACTTCCAGGTGTAGCTGGGTGTTCCGCACTTTGAAGATTCGTGACGTTGCGGTGCTGCATTGAATGATGATGCGTAGTAGGGATGTCTGCTGAAAGTCAGTGCTGCTTGTACGCAGATAGATAGGAATGCGTGCCGTCTTCAAATCTCTTCTGGCCTTGTGGAAGACCGGAATCTGCAGTAAAGATGCTACTATTGACAGAGGTAGCAAAACTATTTTGGCGAGACGGGATTGAGCGCTCAACGCTAGACTCACCGCTGCTCGAACCGCGTCTGTCATCAGGTTCAACCTCAGCCGGGAACGCCCAAGCAAAACCTTTAGTTGGAGCAGCAGCCATAGGATCTGGCATTCCTGACACACTTCGAGGATTCGGGTTGATTACTGGAGCCCTGCGAGGAGGATGATTCGCACGTGCGCCCGCCCTGGGGCCGAGTGGAGAGAGCGGAGACGCCCCATTTGGCCGCTGCTCGGTGGTAATGCCGCGCTGTTGTTGAAGATTGGAGACAAGTGACACTCGTGAAGCATTCTGACTGTCGTACGGCGAAGACGGACTAATAGCTAAATGACCCATTCCTGCGTTCATGCGGCTGTCCACACTGCTACGCCGGGAATCGAAGTTCGAGCTGGCCTCAAAGCTGAGCCGGTTGTCGAAGCCCTGATTTAGGGACGGCAGAGCATTAGGCTGGGACTTAAATTAATTCGGAAAAGAAAAGAATTTGAAAGATGCTTACCTGTTGGGCCGTCCCAGACGGGTATCTGGCTGAAGACGGAGTATCTGGGACCGAGTTCCTCGATGGAGAGTCTTCCGCATTCAGAATTGTTTGCAGTTGAAGGCCCATCGTGTTTGACACCCCAGATGAATCTGAATTGTTGTCAGTTAATGATAATGACAATGGCAGTGAAGAGTTAAGGGATAAGCGACTGTGCATGTGGAAATAACAGGGAGGAAAGGACCGTTTTGTTACTTACGCTTGCTTTGGGAAATCGACCAATTGCCCGAGTCTCGCGCCTCGCGAGCTTCAGAATGCTGCCTTAGCCGAACAGGGCTCTGCTCTGCCGGCGAGAGAGTGCTGGTAAGGGAAGCAATGGATGGGAGCGCCTGGTTATGAGACACGGTCCCAGGCGCCGGCGGTCGTTGTTGAGAGACGGACTCCATGGTGCTAGGCGGAACAAGGTAGCCGTTTCTTTTCTTGTACTACGGCGTGACCGAGCGCTGAAGTTGAATGAGAAGTCGTGGGCTTGGGTTGGGTGATGCAGAGTACGCCAGCTAGAATGGCGAGCCAATGACGTACTGGGAAACAATCTTTCAATGACGCTGCTTTTCCTCTGGCTGGGCGACGAAGATAAAGGAGAGGGCGTTGAGTTAGGAGGCCGGCGGAGAGGACAAGTGAGGAAGAATGGATGAATGTGGGTAGTGAGGTGGAGGTGAAGGACGTGAGCTGCCCGCGAGATATCTCGTACGGCGCACGGGATACTTGCTCACTTCCTAGAACGGCACTCACGTTTTGAGGTGGGCAACGAAATCTCAAGTGCTAAGGCAATCCCTGATCTCTACGGCAGGCGCAGACGATGCGAGAAAAGATTTAACGATGTGCCTGCGTGAGAGGTGACTTCTGATGAGAAGCGTGATGTTTTCGGCCTGCAGCAACACACCAGGCCAGACGAGAGATAACCGCGTCGATTGCCTCCCACTTCAGCATCGAGCTCAAAGCCCGTCCTAGCAGCCAAAAACGGACGTGGCTACAGTTCCCTCTCCTCCACAGGCCAAGCTTGGGCGGGAGAGCACGCAGGGTGGGCGTCTGGTGGACAATTGACAAGAGTACAGCGTTAGATCGCGGGATCTTGGTTGGCGTGATCGAGAGAGCGCTCTGAAGTAGTGAATCCGATGGACAAAGCGTCGAGCGAGGCGCGCCGGTCCTGCTGGTCAAGGAATGGATTGTGGACAGGCGGATGAGCAGAGAAAGCAGCTGGTCAGTGGCGCTGAGGTCGGGTTCTACGAGAGGATGGAGACAAAACTAGGATCCGGAATAGAGCGAGCGCGCCAGAAAAGAAGGTCAGAGGTACCGGCCGCGATCTCGTCGGTTTACTGTGCGCGCGGAGAGTGGTCAACGGGATATGGGATACATCCGAGTCGAGGGCATGACCTGAAGTGGGATGGAGCAAGAAGAAGAGACTGTCGCAGCAGCAGTCTCCTGCTCGAGGCCGGCTGAATGAAGGCGGGCGTGCCTTGCATAGACGGACTCAAAGAGACCCAAGGACGCGGACGGAACACACAATTGCTCTGCGGAGGGGCGACACAGGTACCAGCGGTGCGAGGGTGCGGTCTGGACGAGTGTGTGCAACAGCTCGGGATGAATGTCGAGGTGGACGTTGGCTAGAGGAGTGACGGAGAGGGATCCGCAAGGGTAAAGGTTTAGCCAATTAATGCTTGTGCAGATGCCCAGAACAAAGCCGCCCGCACGTGGGAAATCGTTCAATCAAGGCTTCGTGTATCTCAGCACATCCCTAGTGGCAGCTAGTGGCTCTTAATATGGGCATCGTGTCGATGCCCTCGCGCGAACATGTGTAAGACGACCTGGCCTGCGCGCAGAAGGACGCTGATGACACTTATGGCACACTGCCGACCGACAGAAACACGACACGGAGACCGATGACAGCAAAACAGCAGACGGCACTCGGCGCCGGCGACGACACGCTTGCGTTCCTAAGAGCGCGGATGCTGTGGGCGGGAAGCTGGGCAAGCTAGCATGTGGGAAGGATTTTAGGTTTTTGGACCATGCTGCCTGTTTAGCCAAACCCAGAGATGCCAGAGCCTTTGCGTACTCTCCACCGCCCCCGTCGCCCGCTGTTGATGCAGCGCCATCGCCGGTTTGGCCCTGGTGTGAAGCTGGGCACCCCGGCCTTGCTGCCATTACCGCCGCCCGTAAGACACGCCCTCGTGGCTGCTGGGCCGCTCCTCCACGCTGTCGATAGTGGGAGCGTCTTGGGCAGGCTGCGCGAGCCAGCACCCCCCGGTGGAGGAGCGGGTGAACTGAAAAGAAGCACCGCATCCACGACGACCACTGTCTCCAGAGACGATCCTCATCAAAGCGAGTATTCCTGTTATTATCCTTCTTCCTGGCTGCGTTCTGGAGCGCTGGCCCTAAAAATAATTATTGTTATAATAATCACGTCGCATGCCCAACCATGGACAGCATGGGACGATTGCTGAGAGAGGAGTGGATTCAATGCATCTCACCACCCCTCCCCCATCGCCCACGTTTTTTCCCACAGCCCACCAGTGCGCGCGAACACCCTGCCTCCCAGGGGGCTTTTGATCCCCGATGAACGATGTACATATACTTACATACAGCTGGAACCCTGCGAGCGTTCCTCCGGGACATAAATTGATGAAGGAACCGGACTTTTGCCAAAAGGACCTGGGCACACAGCCTCTTTTGCCCTGCCAATCGCACCGTGGCAATCGCATCACTTGCAGGAATGCTGCTGACTATGCGGGTGCACGCACCTGTATTCTCAAGTGGATCCGAATCATGGTGGTATTCCGTGGCAGAAGGGTAGCCGAAGTTTCATTCACTTCCAGCCCGCAGCGCTCTGCGCTCGTCCCTTGTAGGGCGAAATTAGCTGATCCTCGGTGGCCGGTGGCATCCCAACACGTCCGGCATGACTCGAGATAGTGGACCTCACATCTTGCGCGCACACACGATCTCTGTGGCACCAGACGGCGTTGCAGAATGCGAGTCGACAGCTCGACAGATCCCCTTCAGTTGGCTGCCACAATATGCCAGGAGGGCGCACTGCATATTCTACAGTCACGTTAACATGTAAATCAAGTGCAGACTAACCACTCGTGGTGAGGCTCCACTGGACAAAGGCTTTTCCGTGCGGCCACTCTTCGGCAAGGGTTGGATTTCTCGTTGTCCTCTGCCAGTCGGAGCATCACCAGAGACAAGGTGGGTGACACGGCCAAGAGTGGCCATATCTTCGGGGCTAGCTGCCGCCGCGATGTCATTCCTAAAACCATTGGCCGCACCCTTTCTTTCACCTCCAAGTCACACGGCTCCTGGTATTTCGATACCTCAGTACCAATCGCTGTATGTCCCCTCCTCGGAGTCAACCTTGAGATTGACATATCGTGGCTGCTTCACACAACTTGTGTAGTTATCTGAATGTCAGCATCTGCGTAGCGAGCATCAGTTCATCTGCCAATACTCCGGGTTCGGAAGCGGGAATGCATGCTTGGACAAAGGAACGGAGAGCAATCTAGTGCACATGATTACACAGATAGACGGCTGGGTTCCTACCTCAGTGACTAGCCTTCCAGGACGCGTTAACAAGCCAAAGCCAAAGTACGCCATGTATCTAGGTACTTACTGTGCACAGGTATGTCTGAGTCCTTCGGTATCAATGGTGGTCCCGAGTTCATGTACATTTTACACATATTGTACCCTTCCACTTCCTCAGCGCTTGCCGGTCGGCCTACGCCACCACGGGCAGCTGAAAGCTCCCGAAACCACATGTTCGAAGTGAAGCAAAGTCATCCGCAACGCACATGGCGTGTCGCGGCCGCCACCGTCCTCACCCTCACCAACCGGCCCGGAATGTACAACCTCAAGCATACCCGATAACCTGGTTTACAGTTGGAACGGCCTTGTGTCAGGTGCCAGTACAGGTGCTATCCCCAGACAAGGAGTACAAGTACGCCTTGGACCATATCCAATACCCCGCGAAGTTATCAGTGTCAGTGTCGATTCCTGCCCTTTCCTGGATTAAGATATACCTTGTGTCTCTCCAGCCAGGCTTGCAGCATCTTAATTGTCCCCTAATGTCCTATGAATCAGATGATGTTTGCTAGGAAGCTATCATGCGCCGAACTGCATGTCTTGAAAGCCGTAACACAGCACTAGTATTGCAGGGAGATATCGGTTGTCTCATTGTATGTCCAAGCCTGCTGTACATCTCCTACTCCTTTCAAACTTCACTCCGCGGCCGTCCTTCACACTCGAATCGGAAGTTGACTAGATGGGTAGTCCTTTGCTCGATCTATCCTACTTCTTGGCCTCCCAATGCGATCTTCAGTTCCAATATATTAGCAACTCTTTTCCCTTGCTGCTTTGTTCCAATATACAAACAATCAAAGCACGTTGTTGTGCTACTTGGCAACGGCGTTCGTCCGCTGGTTGATCGGCTCAAGCCACCCCAGCTCCTCGCAGGATCTACTCCACCAATTCATACCACAAAGACAACACGTTTTAGTGTCATTTGGTCCAATATGCACCGCCGATGCCTGTCGTGCCCCGGGCACGCAACTGCTAACGGTTCGCACTCATTTGTGGGACTATTGGGAGCGACTCCCGTGACACTACTGATACTAGACAAGGTTCGGTGTTTCTTGTATGCATCGACGACATGAAATGCACATCGATCTCTGATTCCATGATCTGATACCGAGGCCCAAAAAGTACCATGTACGGAGTAATTGGAATTTCCGTCAAACAGAGCATGTTGATTAAGTATCAGCTTTCCCCTCACTGTTACCCCTTTCGGCCCGTTGCGCAACGGACGGAGAAATTCAGCCTCGTGTGAACCAGCATATTTGAGATTTGGGCCCGAACAAACAACCTTGGAACATGGCCTTTCCATGCGACAATATGCCTCGCAGTACTTTCGTTACATTTCGCTCAGCGGAGCAAGACTCGCAATCTTAGCATGCTCATTTTAAATCCGAGATATGGGGTGGTTTTAACGTCGATGTGTCCTATTGCGACTCGGCGAACCCGAAATGGATCTAAGACACATGAGATTTAACGGTTTTACGGACTGTTGATCCTTGAGGATTTCTGCGGCATCGCCTGCTCCCATGGCGGCGACCCCCGATTACTTTTGTTATCCCATGCTGAACGATTACGAGAATGGGTTATTTTGCCCGTGCCGTGATGGTTCTCCGGCTTGGTGGTGTTTGCCGGATTTGCATGATGGTGACGATGATCATGATTGGTTCGGCAATGCCCGCAATCGCAGGTTTGTGCACGGACCCCTCGCATCGCTGAACTTCATGCGTAGTTTCACGAAAGTTTTCTGAACGGCCTGGAACGCTGTTGGTGGCGCAACATATCACTATCTTGTGAACGCCATGTGCGCTATGGATCCAGAGACAGTGGAAATAGCTGTGCCATCTTCTGAGAACCACACAGACCCTCTCAGACCCTCCCCGCTCCTCGCTCTACCCCGCGAGCTCCGCGATTTGATTTGGCATTATGTCTTCGCTATCCCAGATCACAGAGACCACAGAGCCATAAGAATCGAGCGACGCCATCTTACATACTTCAAGCCCATACCTGTAAATGTGCTGCTTATCCTGCACCACGAGTACCTTCTCCTGAACCGCCAGATCGCCGCCGAAGCTCTAAAGGTGCTCTTCCAGGAACATAACGTCTTCCTAAGCTGCGGCCCCTTCGTCCTAAAAGCCTTTCTCTCCCGAATCGAAAACGATGAAAGCGGGGCCGGCAAACTGTGGCTGAAATGGCTGAAGCACATCGAGCTAGACTGGGTCACATTCCCTAACCTGCGCTTCTACCCCCCGGAGTGGGAGGAAAGTAAGGACATCTCGTACTGGGAGCAAGACAGGGAGGAAATCGACGTCGACTATGTAGACGGGTTGGCTCGCAAGGGTGGAAAAGACTACTATAACGAAGAATCATCCTGGGACTACGAAGGCCCGCGCTACGACGACAATTTCTACCAGCCCGGAGGCACCAGCCTCTATCCTTCTTTCGAACATCACAATACTACAATGGCGGAAGATTCAGACCCATTCGGCTTCTCAACCCACTACCCTTTCCAAGATCCCCTCGTCGAACCTTCCTATGACACCATCGCCCAAGAAGACATCTACACAAAACTCGACCTCCTCATAGACATGGAAGTCACACCCCTCTTCACCTACCTCGCATCCCCCACCTTCTCTCTCTCCAGCATAACGCTCCCCCTCTACTTCATATCCAAGCAAACATACCAACACCGCAGCATCTCGCGCCCCGGCTACTTGCTCCCGCTAAAACTCCGCTACTGGGTCCAGGTTGTCGTCCACGCTCTCCTAATGCTACATCCCGTGGCCCCGCATACACCGAAGCTGGACGAGGTACGGATCAAGTATATGCCCTGGGATATCTGGGCGAGCATGGATCCGAGCGATGATCTGTTTAAGATGTGTGAGAAGGGGATTTGGGGGGGTGAGGAGGATGAGGAAGGGGAGGGAGAGGCGTTTAAGGCGGTTTGGGATGGATTGGCGCAGAGAGGGGCGGAGTTGTCCGAGGAGGATTTGGATGTTAAGGTTCGGCTAGTGAAGTGGGAGGGGGACTTGGACAGGGGGATGGTTGGAGACGAGTTGGAGGTTGTTATTAGAAGGGCTAAAGGGAAGAAGAGCAAGGGGGTACAGGTGTGATTGGTTTAGGTAGAGTAGAGGCTAAATTTTGGATGCGTCAACGGATTCTGGGGACCTGCTACAGATAAGATATATATTATGAGATTATGGTCGTCCTCACTCGTAGGATGAGTGATTCTATTCGACGATGTATATCATAGTAGACCTTACAAGAGAGTTATGCTCTAAAATTAGAGACACTTCACAATCCATCAAATACGCTTATGGCTCAACATCGAATATTAAAGTCCATCATCTGCATTACTACTACCTAGCTCTCATGCGAATGAAGTTATACAATATGAAGACCATCTCAACACACCAATCTTGCCATGACAACAACGTGCCAGGGGAAAGGGCAGCGAAGAGACTTGAAATAAATCCGTGAGAAAACACTTTTTTAATCCGAACACGCCGTGACTGAAGTCGAGGAAGGATAGAGGTACCGTTGGCGTCATGGCGTCATCATATCATTTCCAAGGCTAAAGAGACCCATATGATGGTACCACATGCAACACATGCAACAATCCGCCACTTACCGTTTGCACATTGTCAACACACATGCACCAGGTGAAGAACATCCCAGTATACTGGCTCTGAAAGAGACTTTAGAAGGTGACCTTGGAGCCCTTGAAGTCTCCAAAGCCGCCACGGTTCGTGGTTCCGCCGCGACCACCTCTCGGTCCTCCACGTCCCCCGCGGCCTCCGAATCCTCCTCTGCTACCTCGACCTCCACGATCGCCTCGACCGCCGAAGCCACCTCGCTGTGGGCCATTGTTATCACGAGGGCTGGCGAAATCGATGCGGATGACACGCCCTGCAATATCTGTGCCATTCAGTGCTTCCAGCGCAGCCTTGGCTTCATCAACCGAGGTGAAATCGACGTAGCCAAAGCCCTTTGGGGTCCCGCTCTCTCGATCAGTGGGAAGAGAAACGCGAGTGATTTCGCCATACGGGCCAAAGACCTCGGCGACCATGTCATTAGTGGCGTTAAATGAAACATTGCCGATGAAGAGAGTATTGCTGGGAGCGCTTCGCTGATCGCCGAAGCGTTTGGCCCGGTCATTGGTCTTTTCCTTGAAGCCACCCTTGTCTTGGCGCGGTGTGCTGAAGTCAACGTTCAAGGGACGGCCATCGAGCTCGGTTTGATGCATGGCAGCTTGGGCAGCTTTGGCAGCATCGGCAGTAGCGAACTCAACATAGCCGAAGCTAGTGGGATTAGCATAAAGACATGAGAAGGTTGAAATGGTATGACGTACCCTTTAGCACGGCCAGTGTCTCTATCGGTGATGATGCGGCAACCGACGATCTCGCCGAACCCTTCAAACTCGCGCGAGAGCCATTCCTCGTCAATGTTCCAGCTCAGGTTTCCGACGAACAGGTTCTTGACGCCTTCACCTGCATCCTCGGTTTTGGTCTTCTTAATAACTGGTTCCGACTCGGGTTCAGCCTTGCGCTTCTTGGAGGGAGCCTCCTCTTTCTCCGACTCGCTGGCAGAGGAATCATCAGAGTCGCTAGACTCATCGGAATCAGACGCCGAGTTAGATTTGGCATCGGAAGTATCAGGAGAGTCAGAAGAATCGTCGTCGGAAGAGGTCTAGACAAATTAATAAATGGTAGATTGAGGATAGTTGTTGGAAATAAATACTGACATTAGCTTTGGCAGCCTTCTCAACCTTAGCCGCACCATTGACCTTAGCCTTGACGGTAGGCTTCTCTCCCTCGGACTCGTCCTCGCTGCTGTCACTCTCTGAAGAACTGTCGCTGTCCTCCGACTCGGACTTGTCCTTGGCGGCAGGCTTAGGGATGGTGTTCGATTTGACACCGTTAGCCTTAGGAGCAACAGCTTCCTTCTCACTCTCGCTTTCACTGTCCTCACTGTCGTCCTCGCTGCTGTCGGAGGAAGCCTCGCTGGAGTCATTATCGGAGTCAGCCGTGGCAGCAGGTTTGGCGACGCCGTTGGCTTTGAAATGAGCCTTCGTCTCGACTTCCTCGTCCTCGCTGCTGCTAGCAGAGCTGTCGCTGGAGTCGTCCTCGCTTGAGCTGTCGCTGGGCTCGGATTCAGAATCAGACTCGGGCTCCGGGGTGGGAGCCTTCTTGGCCTTCTTCTTCTTCTTCAGCTCCTCTCGAACAGCATGACTGGCAGCTACAGTTTTGGCAATCTCCTTACTCTTCGCCTTTGAGGTCTGAGCTGGCTTAGTAACACGGCCCTCCTTGACGGTAGCTTTCTTTGACTCCTTCTTGGAGAGCTTGGCATCGCCTTTGGCCGCTTTGACTTTCGACATGATGGGCGGAATTATTTTGATCCTGGTATGCGTTAGCATGAGTTAGAGGGCCGACTGTGAAGTCGACGGAGTGTGAGAAAATAAAGGTCGGCGGAGACTGTCAGGCGAGATAAGTCTCGTCGCTCGGACCCAAATCCAAGATGGGAGATGGAGCGCATCTAAAGCCTGCTTCTAAATGGTTGTCTCAAGTGCGAAAAGCCCACTGGTATCTCTCGAGCCCGCGTGAAGCGGGGATCCCTCAAGCCCACGAGTAGCCCACAAGCGAAAGAGCCCACAGAAGATTGGCTTCAAGGCGACGTGTTCCCACAAATGCCGAGAAGACAAGATGAAAAGCCCTCAGTAGCGAAAAGCCCTCTGAATCTTGTCGTTGCTCTGATGAGCGACGGATTTTTGCCCCTCTGAATGTGTGTGAAGGAAAGGTTTCTCGAATGCCCACTGACTTGGAAAAATTATTCTGGTCCCGACAGAGAGTAGAACTCCCGAGTAAAGCCCTCAGTAGCCCTCAGATGCCCTCAAAAAGCCCTCTGAAATGATTCTCGAACGAGATGCCCGAGAGAAAAGATGCGGCAGCAGAAAGATATGATGGCGGATGGTAGGAGAAAAAGAGGCGTGCAGTGGGCGCTATAAATCTTTTACGGGGAAGCTTGGGCCATGCAGCGGAGCCCTAGGGCGGTGTAAAATCTCGGCAGTCTAGCGCCCATTCGCTCAATGTGTCCGCATCGTCAACACCAGAAAACATCCAGACGCTCATATTGGCAATTCCCATGGCATCCCCGCAGGCTCATAAACCTCGGCGCAGGAGGAAGATCGAGGAGGGTTCGCTTGCCCACGTGACTCATGGTACCCTCGATCTCGACTTTCACACCAACACTCGAAAGCCCGCATTCCCCCTCGTTGCTTTCCTCTGGCCTGCAAAAGGTACCGTGTCGCAATGGGTTACCATCCCCCTGATCCTGATGGTTGTTGGCCTGTTCAGATGGACTACTGGATTTTGGGGCTATTCCGGATATCAATCACCGCCAATGCACGGAGACTTTGAGGCTCAGAGACATTGGATGGAGATCACCAAACACTTACCCGTCTCTCAATGGTATTTCCATGATTTGGAGTGGTGGGGCTTGGACTACCCTCCCTTGACTGCCTACCATAGCTGGCTTCTTGGAGTCATGTATGTCGTACCCTTTCCTATCTGTAAAGCCATTGCTGACAACCATCAGTGGTTCTGCAATTAACCCAGAATGGTTTGCCCTCTTCAAGTCACGAGGACTCGACGACCCTTCGTTGAAGATTTATATGCGAGCGACCGTATTCATTTCCGAGTACCTCATCTACATACCTGCCATCATAATCTTCCTTCGCAGGTATTCTCGAACCCAAGGCGTGAACGTTTGGGAGGCATCTATTGCTCTGGTTGCAGTGTTGATGCAACCTGCCACTATACTGATCGACCACGGCCACTTCCAATACAATACAGTCATGCTTGGCTTCACTATAGCGAGTATGTCGAGCATGGTTGCCGGGAGACCTCTGTGGAGCTCTGTCTTCTTCGTCGGCGCGCTTGGATTCAAACAAATGGCTTTATTCTACGCCCCAGCAGTATTTGCGTACCTCATTGGAATCTGCGTTGTCCCTAGGACCAATTTGGTACGCTTCACATCCATCGCCTTGGTGACAATTCTCTCATTCACTGCGCTATACCTCCCGTTCCTTCTTGGGATTCTATATGACATGTACAGAGGTATCTCGATAGAGGATTATCCAATCCCACCGCTTCTAGCATCGTCGTCCATTCCTTTGAACGAAAAGGCTTGGTACTATCCGCTTCTTCTCCAACTAGTGCAGTCTGTTCACCGGATATTTCCATTCGCGCGGGGATTGTTTGAGGACAAGGTTGCCAACATTTGGTGTGCAATCCACACCTTTCATAAACTACACCGATACCCAAGTGTTTTACTTCAACGGGCCGCCCTCGTTGCTACCTCCGCTGCCATCACACCGCCATGCCTCATCCTCTTACTGAAACCACGTAAAGAGCTTATACCCTTAGCATTCGCCGCAACTTCATGGGGATTCTTCCTTTGCTCATACCAGGTACATGAGAAGAATGTCTTACTTCCTCTCTTACCCATGACAGTTCTATTGAGTGGCGAAGGAGGTCTTCTCCCTTCGATACGTGCCTGGGTCGGGCTTGCCAACATGCTTGGAGTTTGGACCATGTTCCCCCTACTAAAGAGAGACGAGCTGAAAGTTCCGTACTTTGTCATCACCTTATTATGGGCATATCTCCTTGGATTACCGCCTGTCTCTTTTTCTGCATATCGTGAAGGAAGCAGGGATGGATTGAGTCTCCCAACCAAGATTCTTCATCTCAACATCTACCTTGCCATGGTCGGATGGCATGTAGTGGAAGCATCCTTTTCTCCTCCGGACAACAAGCCTGACCTATGGACCGTAGCAAATGTTCTAGTCGGCACTGGAGGCTTTGGGATCTGTTATCTCTGGTGCTTGTGGGGGCTTTTGTGGAAGAGTGGCATACTAGGGTCTTCTCCCCCGGCGAAAGAGAAAGTGGAGGCGAAGACGCGATAGAGAAGCGTATGTTTAGTTCCCAGACTATCTTCAAGATACCCATTTTTCTTATTGGAGGGAAAATATTGGCTCATTTTGTACACGTTGTACATGACATATGGTTACAGTTATCTCAGGATACCCGGCCTAAATCTATTCTCCTGCAATGTTTGACGCCATAACCGTACTGTTTACTGTACAATTCCTCTGCGGCCAAACCCATTTGAGGGTTCAGTTATCACATGATCCCGCTCGCCTTGTCCGTCATATCTTGAATCCGTACCCAGCCATGCAATCCTTGTATTTCGCCACCAAGTCGGCACATTCTTTCTGAGCGTTGTCGCCAGTTGAGAAGAGCATGCATTCGTCGCGGGCTGCTTTTTCATCTTTGCAAACACAGCAAGGCTGTATATATAGAGTCAGCCCTTATCCGACATAATTACCTTCTAACCATGCCGAAGGAGCCAACTCAAGGTCAATCGTACCTTTGGTTTCGCGGCACCGCCGGAGGTCTTGAGGTCTGCGCCCATGTTGGCGGCGATCGGAGGACCCGAGGCTGCGGCCATCTTTTAGCTCATTCAGATATCAATTCAGAGTGGCATAACGTACTCGACTGTCCCGCACCCATTATAACGATTCAAAGGCGAAATTGGTGTCTCTGGTAATTATCAATCGGGATCTTGCGAATAATTTCACGCTGCTCATGTCATCACAGGTCGGGCTTGGCATGGCCGAGGCTCCGCTCCAGGTGCAGGGGTTTGAAGGGATCCTGCATCACACCCCACCAACACATAAACAATTCTTCTACACCCCACCCAAAACGATCCGCCTCTACACAACCCATTTTTCATCAGAAACACAGCATTATTATTCTATTCTAGGACTAGGATACCTGTCTTTTTGGCACCATGTCCGGCTCCAAGATCTTCTCCCTCGAGGGCAAGGGCTTGAAACTCGACACCGCCGAGGACATCGGGCCGCATATCAAGGATCTGAAGGAGAACGCCGATGTAGAGGAGGTGCGGTTCTTAGGGAACACGCTTGGTATAGGAGCATCTGAGGCGCTGGCAAAGGTGTTGGAGACGAAGAAAACATTACAGGTTTGTTTACCCCTCCCGTCGTCCCATCAACAACAGGTACTGGAAGAGTGGCACAACAAAAAGTACAACTCGGCTTTGACCTTATGGATTAGCTTGCGGCGCCTCTCACATCAAGAATACTGCTTAGGTATACCTGAACAGGGATATACAAAGCTTACTGTTGGCATAACCATTCTGTCTGTGGCATCTGCCTTGGGTTGCTGTTGGAGCTGTACTGCTGGTGTGCCACTTCCGTACCTGTTATCCCATCCTCCCTTAATCTACCATTTGAATTACGGAATTACTAATGGTGTCCGACGCAGGTCGCAAATCTTGCTGACATCTTCACCTCCCGTCTCCTCCCCGAGATTCCGCTTGCTCTCTCGCACCTCCTTACCTCTCTCCTCGCCCTCCCGAATCTCCACACCGTCAATCTCTCTGACAATGCCTTTGGCCTGAACACCCAAGCTCCCCTTGTCGACTTCCTTTCCCGGCACGTTCCCCTCCGACATCTCATCCTCAACAACAATGGACTCGGTCCTGCGGCCGGCGTTCTAGTCGCAGATGCCCTGACATCTCTCGCTGAGAAAAAGGAGGCAGCCAAGAAACAAGGGAAGACTGTGCCAGATCTTGAGACCGTGATTTGTGGTCGCAACCGCCTAGAAAATGGAAGTATGGCCGCGTGGGCGAAGACATATGCTGCTCACAAGGGCGTGCGAGAGGTCAAGATGGTGCAAAATGGAATCCGACAGGAGGGAATAACCCACTTACTGACAAACGGCCTGTCCCATGCTTCCAAGCTCAGTATCTTGGATCTGCAGGATAACACATTCACAGCTACTGGTGCAAAGGCTTTGAGTAACGTTGTAGGTGGCTGGACTGAATTGAAGGAGTTGGGGGTTGGCGACTGCTTGCTCAGCGGACGAGGAGGTGTAGCACTGGCTAGCGCACTGCAGGAGGGAAAGAATACCAAACTTGAGGTCCTGAGATTGCAGTACAACGAGATCAACGCCAAAGGTGTCAAGGGTCTTGCCGCTGCCCACGACAAGCTTCCGTCCCTTCGCCGTGTCGAACTTAATGGCAACAAGTTCAACGAAGAGGACGAGAATATCGAGAAGTTGCGTGAAGTCCTCAGTGAACGGAAGGACAACGCTAGCGGAGTCGGCGAAGACAATGGGGATTACTGGGGCATTGACGAGTTAGATGAGCTAGAGGAGGAGAGCGATGAGGAGGAAGAGGATGAGGCGGCTAAGGCTAGCGATGAGGGAGAGGAAGGCGTCGAGGTTGAAGAGAAGGCGGCAAGGGAGATTGCGGCGGCTCAGCAGGCGGAAGAGGAGAATGTGCTGCAGGAGAAGGATAAGAATGTTGATGATTTGGCGGATGCTCTGGCCAAGACGGAGATAAAATGAGCGATGCTCACTTCGTAGTTAAAGTACAGGGACTGGATATGGTAGAGTGCTGTTTTTAGGAAGTGGAGGATGGGTGGATTGGTCACTTCGTGTGGATAGCATGAGCTGATACCATAGATAGAGGAATCGCGGGACCGATGATAGACTGCCAGGTGTGTTCCTCTTTCTTGTCCCCAAGTCAAAGTGTATTTTTTCATTCCGCATTTAGAGAAGCCGGCTGCTTCAAAGCTGGAGACCATTATTACCAGTCAATCAGAATATTTGTTATACATAGCTTTCGTATCTTAATCTACGAAGAGTCGGATATTTGAAAGAAACAACAATCAGTTAGTGTTTTTTGGACTTGTATGCCACACTGTCTTGTCTTTTCAACATCACACTTTCCACAAATAATCAGATCATACTACCGAGAAAATACACCTTGCTGCGGCGTACGATTTATAACGAGTACCTTTAAGCTTCCAAAACGAATGGCCAAGGAACAAGCCCTATATCGTTAAAACCAAAGCTATTTTTGTCACACCCATCCCTCCACTCTCACTTCCGCATCTCTCATACTCCCACGAACCTCCGAAATCAGCAAATATCTCCTGATCGGGTAACACCTAGCCCGAACAATGACCCGGACCCCTACGACTACGCAAACACCGTCTACAAGCCCTCGCACTACAATCGACTTCCCTTTTACAGCAAAAATAACGTCTGCGTACCCGGGTATCTCTGCCGAATATATTGGACGGTTTAGTAGCCACTCCTTTCTCTTGCGCCCCGTTCTCGGGGTTTTGAAATGCCTGAAGAGCTTCGACACTGGAAGCCAGAAGTTGAACTGAATAGAAGATGGAGCCGACGCCGGAGACGCTAGAGAGAGTATTGGTGGCGTTGTCGAGTTGAAGGTAGCCTTCAAGGGATTCGTCGGGGGGGAGGGAGTCGATGATGGTGGAAGGAGGTGTGGAGGAGTAGGTTGGTATGGCGACGGATGGGTTGACGTATGAGGGAGGCCATGAATGGGAAGAGAGACGTGATGGCTTTGAAGTACATTTTTGAGATAAGCATGTGCCTGGTAGTTGAGTGGTGAGTTGGGTTGAGGATTGAGTTCAGAGACTAGGGTTAGAGATTTTCTAAACAATGAGGCATTGGGCTTTTGTGTTGTCGAGAGAGGATACGTATGGGAGTTCAGTGATATTCCAAGCTAGTATTGGAGGAGGGGTTCTGTTGAATATTGGCGCGAGGTGCACATGTAGATAGCCTTTGGGATCAGTCCTTAAGCTACATTGCCAGTGTGGCAGCATTCGAGCCATTGGTTGCCCAGGCGCGGCACGAAAATGCTACGGCTCTTGAAATTAAGTATGATGCAGCTGAAGATACAACTGTAGTATTTGAATGGAACAATGGTATGCAGCTGCACCCTCTTATGTGTTTCAGAAGAGAAGCGTAGCTTGGCTCACCCCTTTCATCCTTATCATCATAGATCATACGTCGTAAAGTACTTTGAAGACCCTCTCTAGCAACTCCAACTCCACAACGCCGCATACAGTCCACAAGAAAGAGTGGATACCAAATGCTGTCTAGTTCTTCAATTGCCGTGTTCAGTATATTTTTCAATCTTTGGTAGACATCGAAAGGACTTGAGAGCCTACTCTTGTGAACTACGGTAAGCCCATTCCAAGGAAAGACGGTAAGGTGAATCTCCTGTCTACCGCTCGTCCCCTTCTTCATTTTGCCATCGCTGTACATGGTCTGTGGTCAATCCATTACATACCGTCAGAATTGCTCTCTTTATCCTCCTCACCAGTCTTCATCTCCCAATACTCAGCCTTCAGTCGTATAACCTCCTCTCCTTTTCTTAGTAAAAGTCCTAATGAATTAAACAAAATACCCTCTTTCAACTCCAGAAACCGCCACTCCCGCCCCAAATCAACGGTATCCTTGCTGTGCTGAACAAGCACTTCGTCTGCATATAAACGCTCAAGTAATGTTGCTTGAACTCGGATTGGATGCCCACTGCGCAATCGCAAGTTCGTGTGGCTTTGGTTGAAGATGGACTGTGCTCCCGAGTATGATACTTCGATGTGGATTTTTGGCGTGTGGAAGCGGGTGGGTGGCGTAATGGGAGTGAATGTACGGTATTGGGGGGAATCGGGTTGAAGGTAGATTATCCTTGAACGCCGCAATGACGCTGGTGACTCTGGTGGCAGGGGCGCTCGTGGAAGATTGATAGGAGGGGAAGAAGAAGGAGGCGCTCGGTGCGACCCCGGTGGGTCTGGCGAGAGACTTGGTCGTGGGAAAGCAGATGGAGGCTTTGAAACGTGCTCTGGCATTGACGTAGTTGACGGTGCGAGTGGTTGTGGAGGTAATATTGGAGACTCAGGGCCTTCACCTCCGTCTAGTTGAGGCTTGTCGAGGTCAATTCCGAAGGGTTGAACCTGCACTGCGGCAACAGTCGGAGTGACAAGAGTAGTTGGTGATGGGACATTAACGTAATGGGCCGTTCGATCCGCATCAGCGGCACTGTTTCTTTTCTCTGGGTTACTCCAAATTGATTCTATTTCCTCGAATGGTGTAGCAATAGAAGTATTTGAGGGTTTGCGTGATGTGGGCGATTTCGATGCATTTCCGTCGAGCTGTGTATTCTGTGGACCAGAACTAGGGCCGAGCGAAACGGGAATTAAGGTAGTCTCGGGGGCATCGGCTGGTAATATCTCACCCTGTGCCTCGGTAATCGTAGCAATGGAAGAGTGAGTGGAAAGTCGAATACTAGAGGCAAGGGAGAAGATATCGCTCTCTCTTGGATTTCTTATACGTCGCTTCTTCTCCAGGACGCTCTGCAGTATTAATTCTTCCACGGCAGCGTTGAACTTCTCGACTACAGAACCTATCTCCTGATGATGGTTTTGAGGAGGTTTAAGGCTGTCAAGACAAGGGAGAATCCAAGGATCGTATAATCTCCCATGAGTCTTAGGGGTATAGAACCCCCCATGTATCTTTATGAAAAGGTTGCAAAGAAAGCATGCACTTTTGCTGGATTTAAGAACGCGAGGTGGAAATGCCACATCATCTCTTCGTTCGTAATCCAAAAGAAGCTGGATTTCAGCATGCACTTTGTAAGTTTTCTGAGATTCGTACTGCATTACTGTCTGCCGAATCTCCTGCTGCCAAACAGCGAGGCTTTTTGGATGCCGCTGTAGAAGCATCTGCATGGCAACTGTTATGTCAGGATATTTCTTTAGGCTCTTGGGGTAATTTAAATATCGATTCAACAGGCCTGTCTCTGGAATTGGTGTCTTATTCTTGAGATATGGGGCAATATCCAGTGGCGGCAAGTACACACTTCGTACTTCGATCGAGCAGAAAATAGTAAACCGTCGTGCAGATCTTATGAGCTTGTAAGATGCGGGAATGTATCGCCCGAGATGTCCAAGCCGCGACTTGAGCTGATCTTTGATGTCATTGTCAAATATAATTTTCGGTATGGCCTCAAGCATGTTGTCGATGTCGTGACGATGGCTACCCCATATCTTGGAAACCGTAGAAAGAATAGATATTAAGAGCGAATCTTCCGAGAGAGAGCAAAGATTTTCACTCGATGCCTGATTAGCCTTTAGTGAGAGACAATAGAATTCGTCAGACAGGGCATAGAGATTCCTATACGAATCGCTGATCCTTGGTTGGATCTTTCTATACTGAGCAAGAGCGTCCTTGAGGCGAGCTGCAGTTGTAATTTGATTCTGAAAACCCAAGCGCCTTCGTAAACGTGCTCGACCATGTGCAAAAACCCGTCTCAGTAGCAGGATATGGCCGCTTTCTCGAGCACCTAGGCGACTTCAGGAGTTAACTCGACAGGCATGGGAGGAGACCCGGACACTTAGCTTCTTCTTCCAAGACTTCAACTATACTTTGAATCCCACGCTGAAGATGGCTAGTCGGACCAGTGTTCGTGGCAATCGAGACCACTAGACCCTGGTGGTTGGTTTGCTCTTCGAGGCAGAGCGCTAGAACCCTTTCTGGGTCGTTACTGTACGCTGACAGATAGGTGAGGCATTCTGCTATGTCAAGCTCCTGCCGGAATTCTAAAGTTCTTCCCTCACCGCCATCCAGATGCACCAGCTTATTCTTGCTGGGTGGTATGGGTTGGTTGCTAAGCTTCTGAAGCAGAACGAGGTTCTCCGCTAGGCGTAAAGGAGCATTAGCCATGCTAGCACCTCAGACAATGAGAACACGATGAAGTCTAGCATCAGTGGTGACGATGATGATGAAAACACAGCCTTGTGAGCTGAGTAGGGGGTCTAAGTGTTGGCCCAATACCTCGGATGGGGGGTTGCAGAGAGCATAGACGATTATTGGATACCACGGATGCACAACATGTAAGTTTCTGGCTTCCTACAGATGCGCCATACTTGGCTGAAATGCTCCGCTAATATCAACCATTAGAACGTTGAGTGAGATGCCCCGCGTCTGTCATTGATACCGCTCCACCGCGTCTTTGGACCCTAAATCAGGACACAATAGAGCTATAATTCCACACATTATGACACATCAGTTTGGACTCCAAGTGTTCTCAACGTACAGTTTCGGAGTTTCCAATTGGATAAGTTGATTCGATCTCCACAATCTGGACCGTTTTGATTTCCTTTTAGGAGCCACCTGCCAGCCAAAACTCTGTTGCACATCTCGTCAACCGACTTGCAAAACTCATGCAGAGTAGATATACTTAACGGCTTCTCCGCCTTACTGCTTTGAATGATCATATTCACAGTAACTGGAGCTTTGGCCTTGAACCCTTCCATCGTAGCCTTATGCAGTTCCTCTGGTGTGCGCACAAAAAACCCTTTGTCACCAACAGCTTCTGCCAACTTCTTATACTTCACTTACCAATCTAAGGCCCAGCTCCGTAGTTCAGCCTGGCCTTTGACAGTTCTTTCCTGTCGCTACAGCCAGTCCTCGGCAGAATTGGAGTCTCCAAAGTAGATACCACCGTAATTGATGACGAATACGAGACCGTCCATTTGGAAGCGTGCCATAATCTCGACCCCCATTCCACTAAACCAAAAAGCGCTGTCTTCAATGGCAATGACTTTCTTTCGCCAGGTGGGCCGGGCGATGTTTATGCACCGGGTCCATTGTGAGCTTCGTATGCGGCAATTACATAAGGCAATCCTATTCCCACGGTAGCATAGGAGCCGGCATCTAATCAAAGGCGAGCGTGTTCTAGTGGGAATAGAGACCTGGATATGTCCATTATGTTAGCACCCTTAGCCAAATAGACAATGCCTCCTTTCTCTGTTGGCGACATTGAATGGAGAGCTATCCTAATGATGTCGAAAGCGTGAGCGTGGGAAAGCGGAATAGAGGAGTCTGCAGCAGCTACAGTAGCGATAGCTTCATTCTTCTCTTTCACCCTTGTGAGTTTTGTAATGTAGCCGGATGATGAAGAATCGTAATGCCAACTAGCTAAATGGCGTAGGAGCTGAGAGACAGTGATATCGACGTCTCCAACAATCGCTAATTTGGCATCGCCTGCATTGCGACCAAGCTCTTCCGGTGAGATATCCATCTATATGCAGCGAACGTTAGGCTTCCATTTGGATGATTCGCTGTAGTGGAATATCCAATTCACTCTTGCACCTAGAATAAGAATTATATCTGTTATCTTTAGTGCTGTAGGCCTTGCTGATGAAACGTTCTGACGATGTAAACCCGGTAGGACGCCTTTGCCCATAGGACTTGGTAAAAAGGAAGCTTGGTACTGTCAACGAGCCGACGGATTACACTTTTAGCCTGCGCATACGTTGTCCCTTTCCCACAAGTACAAGCAGCGCTTTGGCACCTTTGATAAGTTGGGTAATCTTGAGCAATCGCGCTTCATCGGCTCTCCCTGCTGGCGGAGGTGCTATGACTGGTGTTCTCGTCTACGTCTTCCAGGAGGTTTATCGGATCCATTATCCTGTCTGTGGGAAGATCAACAAAACCTGTCCCAGGTCTTCCGTAGAAAGAACATCTGTAGGCATTGGCGATAATATTCGGTCGCGAGCTGGCACTGGGAGGCTGACTCAATAGTTCAGTGTGAGGCGTGAAAAGTGAAACGGAGTCCGGCTCTTGAAAAAAGCTCCCTTTGTCACCAGATGGATCTCAATGGAACCACCAAGGAGTAGCAGTGGAAAGTTATTGGCGGATGAGTTACTGACCTATTCAAAGCTCAGCATCATCAAATCAGGCCGTATGTAAGAGAGAAGGAGATAGAGAGATGTATAAGAATCAGGTTCTTTGAAAGACCAACAGATAGAACACGTTCAGATTCATGGAAATTCTACCTACACCAGCAATAGCATGTAAAATTCCAGGTCCTCCTACCACCAATACACCGAGTTTTCCGGCCAGGTAACCATACACCGTGGCAGTATAGCTCGCGGCCTGTTCGTTGCGGAATCCGATGAAGCGGATGCCTAAATTGATGATTTGTTCAGTGGTATCAGACACTGGAACTCCTACTAGTCCGAATATAACTGTGACACCGAGGTCCCGCAGGGGTTTTGCGATGACATGAGCGCCCGTAGGTGGTGAAGAAGACATTGAGGAGGCTGATGGAATCTATTCGTGCAGTCATGTCGCCTACATTTTGATTTTGTATGTTAGGAGAGAAGACGAAGGAGATGCAAAATGCAGCCGAGGTCGGGGTCGCATCCAATGACGCCAGGAAGTCACACATGAAAACTGAAAAGGGAGAGTTGTGAGGAGATCTGATCTCATAAGTGTAGATTTGACAAGGACAAATGAGTCAGCTGTAAAGATAGGCGGACTACGATGGTGCAGTCCGCTGAGTTGTTTGGATTTTGAATGTTTGGCGAGGCCAACCTTACTAAACAGGTCTTCTTGCTCGCGATCGCCTTGCAAGTTTATACACTCACACTCATCATATGGTGGTCTAGTTAAGCGATAGATCATGGACGTATATGTTGCTATGCAATACAGAATGCTTGAGTGAGGTGTTCCCCCTCAACATGCGTCCTCCTCTTATAAATACAAAAAATATCTCGTCTCAACCCAACCCTCCACTACTGTTAGAGAGAAAGAGAAGGGGGGGAGTTCCAGAACCAGTTCCAAACCAATAAAAATCAAGGCCATTTGTTTTTGGGTTTTCTGTTTGAATATATCCATAAGCAAAAGACCCGAATCCTATCTCCCCAATCCTATTCAGACTTGCATTCTACTTCCACTTCCATGCAGCCTGCCCATGCACATAGAGGCCGTTGCCACGTAAGTAAAGAGAAATAGAAATTCCAACCTGCGAAATTCCGCGTAGGATATCTTAATCAAAAGACAAGAAGTTGCGGTGGGAAGAAATGAGGTAACCCAGCTTACTGCGGGTTTTCGAAACCGCCCATGATGTCATCAAAGGTATGCGACATGGATGGCTCAGTATAGAGTTGATCAAACTGACCACCAAATTGACTGAGATCCGGGAAAAAGTCGGCAGTTGGGTTGCCCGAAACATTGTTTCCAAGGTTTGAATCGAACAGGGTGAAGTCACCGGTCGGGCGAGCAAAGTGTGCCATCCCATCATCGAAGCCTTCGTCGATTTGCATCTGGGGAGAAAACAGAGTGACGTCAGGCTGTGCACCAGGGGAGAGGTGGGGAAGGCCATGATTAACAGTGGTATTGATGGGGAATGGACGAGAGAAGTCCAGGTTGTCCAAGTTGTCAAACCCAGTGCTTACCGCTGGCGTTGGCTGCTGGAAAGTGGTCGTATCGAAAGTGTTGGTATTGAGGCCGCAGTTGAAGACATCGTTATGATTGATGGTAGTATCCTCAGGAGTCACAGCATCTTCGAATGACGTGGGCTCAGTTGGGGAATGGCCAGATGAATAGGTGAGTACGGAGCCGTCGGTAGTGACCGAGTCCCGACGATAATCATCCGGAAATCCATTGAGGCTAACTGCCGGAGTGCCAAAGCCGTATGAATAGTCAAAGTCATTCATCAATGGCACAGAAGGGGATGGCGCGAAAGGAGTCATCGGGGTAGCCAAATTTGATCTCGGAGTGCCCAAGAAAGGCGTAAGAGGGGTGGGAGGGCTACGTTCGCTACCAGTGTTTGCCTTCTTTCGTCCATTGCTCTTTGATCGGATGTACTCCCAGCCGTGAGCTTTCTCCATGTGCTGTTTGCAATTCGACTCTCGCTTAGATGCATAAGTGCAAGGCGGATAAAGACACTTATACTGTGGTGGTGCCGACGAGTGCTTGTCGTTAACGTGCCTGTCACGTTCCTTCTCGGTGGGCCAGCCGAGTTCGAAGTACTTGCACTTCTCCTCCGTGCACTTCCAAGGCCGCGAGTGGGTTTTCTCGTGCTTCGTCAGGTCGCAAGGCCTCTTGAACTCCTTCTTGCAGTCGCGGCAGACGTGCATAACATCTCCAGGCTTCTCTGACTTCCTCCTCCTAGCCATGGAACGCTTAGCGCCATCATCTTCATCCTCATCATCAGATAGAGCGCGTTTGGCAGAGAATCCAGTGTAGGCGTCTTCAGTGCCATCAGCAATGGGGATCACTTTGCCGTTCTTCTCACGAACGAGTTCAGCTGGGCGGCCGTTATGGCTCAACCCGCCGCGCAAGGTGATCTTTTCATCTCTGTAGTCTGTTAGTCTAGGTATCCTTTTGGAAGAGTAGGGTAAAACAGGTAAGGGGAAACTGGAAGTGCCGGGAAGTAGAACTGGAGTGTTTGCGGCGACAGAGGGGAATTGGGTATAAATCTGGGCGCTGATAGAGGGGATAGGCGTTCCATACCGTGAGTAGTCCATCTCATCAAGCTCTTCGCCATTGGCTTCCTTTTGTCGTGTCGCGGCCATAATGGCTGCGTAGCGTCGGATCTGTTCAACCAAATCGAGGAAATAGTTGTTAGTGTACGGGCGGTCGGACGGTAAGCGCTGGTCTTGTTCCGAAAGACAGTCGACAGTCGCATGCAAAAGTTGAATTGATCGTTCGCAGAAACGGAGGTACGAAGTCGGTGTTGCCGAGAACTCCTTTACGCCACGAAGAATGCAATGAGCGATTGCACTCTCAGAATTACAATAGATTTCACTCACCGGTGCTAAGAAAATCAAAGTCTTCTCGAGATCCCGAAGGTTGGAGATATTCTTCTCTCCAATACGGCGGGGAACGTCGTTGATCAGTGGGTGGAAGTCCTTAAGGGATTCCTCTGCAAGGATAGGCTTAATGATGTGGTCGTGAATCTGTTTACAAGCATACTCGCCGAGGGTATGCTTCTCCTCTGAAGCCCCCAAGGCTGAGAAGGATCGAGTGATGGCGGCGTGGGAAGAGGTGACGGAGGTGGAGATGGAACCACCAGCACGGCGAGAGGAATTGTCGTCTTTATGTATGTGAGACAGGGCTTCTATGACAGGTAGTTGGGATGGAGCCTTACCGTATTTTGATCCAACGCTGGAACCAAGGCCGCTATCGGAAGCGTGGTCGTGAGGGCTGGATTCAGTTGCAGGCGGCTTTGGGTCAATGTCCATCGCATCCAAAGTGGTATTTTCAAGGATAAAGCTTGGGAGGGGGAGGACCTCTGGGTCGTTCAGGATGCTGGCACCGGATGCCGATTTGTGGCCAGCTAGTTTCTTGTCGAAGTCCTTGAGGATGTTTGCGACTCGCCGGACGCCAGCGTCATGCAGAAGGTCCTCGAGGTTCTCGGTGCTAGTGGGGGAACGCCTCGGCATGTAGTGATGGTTCTCAAGGTCACAGAGATCGGATGAGATGTTGGTCGGTGACGAGAAGGTGCCACTCTTGCGAAGTTGCATGCTATGAGTGCTGAGTGGGGTTACCTGGGGGTGTGTGGCCTTAAGAGGCCGGCGGCGGGGATGAGTTTGATGGCTGGCGGACATGTTGGCTCTGACTGGTCTGGGGAGGAATTGCTCCTGCATGAAAGTGCAACAATCAGCTCGACGCTCAACGGACCTGGTGCTTCCCTGTTTATGACTCACTGGTAATGGCGTATTGAGTTGAGCCGATTTAAGCGTGGTGATCGGGTGAGGACTGAGGCCGGGGAGTCAGAGAGATCGATCCGGGGGATGCTCATACACAGCCTTCCGAAAGGAGTGACCGCGAACGTAAAGGGAAGGCCTGTGGACCACGCTACCAGACCCCAATATGGGGTGAAGACGATGCAGTAGTCTCTAGGATCAGTATCTCATGGACGGTGGCGAGCGTTGCTGGACACAGGGCCGTGCAAAATGGGTGAAATAATGAGGGTAAGACTGGAGCAGAAGAACAAGAAGGGCGCCAGATAGGAGAGTGGCAGACGTCCCGGGCGAGTAGGGGTTTAAGAGAGGGCGGCGCAGTCCGGAAAGTGAGACGCAGAATTGAGGGCGCGGCACGAACTGCTCAAGGTTAGGGCGGGTAAAGTGCAAAATATGGGGTGACGAAGCCTCACCACAAAGGCTGACGACGAAGAGGACAGAGGAGTTGGGGTATATGGAGGAGGATAGGTGGGAGGGAAGGAGTGGGATAGAAGGGTAGTTCTTGGGAAGTCGCGTCGGAATCCAGATGTTGCTGCCTGGAGGTACAACTGGTCTGTGCATACCAGCTAACTGCTAAGCCCCGTCAACCCTCGTTAAGTTAAGCTTGCAAATCCGCAACTGCGCACAGCGAGCAGCCGATCACAGTGCACCCATTCGCTGCTAATATGCCTCCTTCTGACGCGAATTAACCGCAAAAGGGCGCCAGAAACAAATCACAACGAATCGTTCCCGTTCGCCATGCGCGGCCAGGAGCAATTACGTCGACTGACCGGGCCGGCAAAGTGCAGTTCATCGACGAGGTCCGCCTTTTCACAGTGTGTGGGGTGCTTGAGACCACCATAACCGCCTTCGACCAGCGGTCAGGTCGTGCGGCGTCCGTCACGCTAGAGTGCAATATTGTTAATCTTTGTTCCCCAACAACCCCTCTGCTACGACTGAAGTGTACATGGTCCTTGGAGCCAAGTGTGTTTTGCACGAGTTGGCTTGACCGGTGAACCCAAAGAGTAGGAATCGGGGGAAACGACTGTCCGAGACTGCTTATCAGTGGCCACTTGGGACAGGGGCCGATACGGGCTGTGGCTTGCCTGAGGCTGTGAGCACAGCGTCTGAGCCATATGTTGTGCTAATTAGCTACGGCTTACGGCTCATGAGGATATGATCGTGTGGATTGTCGAGCCGCATGTCCAAAGATGAAGATGAAATGGACGATAATTAAAGCCATCAACACTCAAACTACTGTCTGCTGCGTCAATTGTGATGTCCGGATACATACGTACTCCCCGATCCTTCACGAAAGTGGCGAGTACAGGCTTCAACTCACCGGAATGGGGCCAAAACCTGACCAACCAGATCAGTGTGCAAAACCCGCAGATACACGCCGGAATACCAGGACGAGTCCTGACCTTAGCATGCACAGCAGATTGTTCTGGCAGAGAGATACACTGTTTGAGTGTTAGAATAAGGTTTTCGAGACTTTTGGTACTGTCGCTAAGCTAATTTGCCCGAGGCAAGGAGGGAATTGCATACCATGGTTGGCTGCGCATTCTGTCCTCTTTTGACGTCCGCAAATCTAACCCGCATCTATCACCGAAGTGATTTTGAGGGTGCTCGCCACGGATAACTCTTGAAACCGTGCGAATCAGGGCCGTAAGACTGGATAATAGTGAGGCACAGATCCCCCTCCCCGCTCGAGTGACTCGTATGGGTAGGGTGCAGGAGTGATATTGGGGGTTCTTGCCATGCATATTGCATCTGGAGGGGCTTAGACTTGAGACTTTTATTGCTTCATTCGCACTTCCTAGAGTGAAAGCCAGACCATTAACGCCATACCAATGCCGTAACAGTGTAAACCAGGCCGAAATGCCATTCCAGCCCTGATAATGAGAATCATACCCAAACGCCAACGCTGTGCAGTAGTATTGGAACCCAACAAAAAGCCTCCATCTCCCCAAGTCCATTCCACACACCATCCAAATCGTGAATCCTTTCAAGTAGAAAACCAACCCTAACGCCATAGCCTATCCCAATCCGTGTGAAGCCAAAACATCGTTCAGTTCATCAGTGAGTCAATTCAGTCCCTCGATGCCGATGCCAACTCAACCCCCAGTCTCCAACCTCTCAATAAGAGGGAGTTCCCCGATGAGTCAAAGCTTCAGGCCTAGAAGGAGAAAGAGAACTCGAACCAATCAAGACAACCAAAATTAGACCCAAATCAAAGGAAACTGAAATAACGCCCTGAACGCCTAGTTGCCATCGCCATCACTCGTGGAGTCGGAGTAGTTTTAACGTGCTCGCCTCGTGCGACCTTGAGCCAGAGTGCGTGAATTGTTGGATTTTGGTGAAAGGACTTCGGGTGCAGCGACTTTTCGGGATGCTGCGCGAGTGGTGCGGGTGGTTGTGGGTGCAGCTGTAGTACGAGCGGTGCGGGGTGCAGCAGCTGAGGTAGTGCGGGCTGTTGTTGTTGTCGTCTTCGTGCGCTTCTTGGGAATAGAGAGTTGTTCTGCCATGTTTTCCTTATCTGACACCATTTCGTTGCTGTGTCGCGTGTGTTAGTAGCGGGGTACCAAAAGACCAGGTGACCGGAGAAAATGTACCTCGACCTCTTCACGCCTCTGGCAGGCGCTGACCGTGTCGGTTGCGCAGGCGGATTTGGCTTGGGTGCTGGGACTGTCTGCTGCGCGCGTCGCGAAATTGGAGCTGGAGCAGGATTCTTTTTGGCGGGTAGGGCAGGCTTGATGAGATCTATGATCTTTGCCGTTCGTTTGTTGTTTGGGACGCGGTTGACGCGTCGTTCCAGCCGGGAGCGCAGACTGGCGACCTGGGCCTCGCACATTGCAACTAGCTTCTCTTTCCGGGATTGAACTAAGAATATTACGTCAGTGCATGCGAAAACAGAAATGAGGCGGGTCCTATACGCTCAAGATTGAGATTCTGTTTCATGGAGGCCTTCGCGTCGGCGGACAGAGTGAGTTTGGACATCGTAAAATCGGGTGGAGGTCTTCAGAAAAGTGTTTTGGAGGGCGAATTCGGCTTCGTATGATGAATTGAAGCTTCTGAATGCGTTTTGAAGCTGTTTGGGGGATCGTGGTTGCTGCTTCCTGGTTTGTTGTGATGTGTGTTGAGGATGGAAGTTGCGACGCAAGATCGGAGCAGGTTTTAAGGTGAGTCTGCCCACCTTACTAATTTGCGCATTGACGCGCACTCCCGTGACTTTCATCAGCCACTAGTGGCAGCCATAGCTGTGGATCGTCTGTGCATTCCCTCTAGCTCACCTACAACACCCGCTCCAGCCTGCACCTCCTCCATAACAACCGTTCCCCTCATCTCGTTCCATACTTCCCGGCCTTCAGAATGGTGCTAGAGGCGACTATGATCGTGTGAGTATCCTGGATTTAGTGTTGTAGCTCAGATATTGACATCACGCAGTGTGGACAACAGCGAGAGCAGCAGAAACGGAGACTATGTGTACGTATCCTCCCTCTCACTTTCACAACCGCGGCTTATATGTTGTCTCAGGCCCTCACGATGGGAAGCGCAGGCTGATGCTGTAAATCTCATCTTCTCCGCGAAGACTAGAGCAAACCCCGAATCATCTGTCGGCCTCATGAGCATGGGAGGCAATACGCCAGAGATACTCACCACTTTGACCACCGACATCGGCAAAATTCTCGACGGACTGCATAGGACTAAGATAAAAGGAAGCTCACATTTCTCCACGGGAATCAACGTTGCTGCGGTACGTTCACCCACCAGATCAATTTACCTTGGGTAGCAGAGCTCCCACGATACCGTCAAAACCTCACAGCTGACATGGCCTATAGCTTGCGTTGAAACATCGTCAAAACAAATCTCAGAAACAGCGAATCATTGTCTTCACTTGCAGCCCCATCGCCGAAGACGACAAGTCTTTGATCAAGCTGTCGAAGCGCATGAAGAAGACGGGCATAAGCATCGATATCATTGCCTTTGGCGAACTAGGAGAGGAGACCACGAAAAAACTCGAGGCCTTCAGCGAAAACTGTCAGAGTGCCGAAGGATCCTATCTCGCTGTTATCCAACCCAGCTCCAATCTTCTCAGCGATTCCCTCGTCACCACTCCAATACTCGGCGGTGAGGCCGGCAGCAGCGGAGCAGGAGCAGGAGGCAGTGGCGGTGAAGGAGCGGAGAGTGGTGGGAATCAATTCGAATTCGGGGTAGATCCGTCCGTGGACCCGGAGTTGGCATTAGCTTTGCGGATGAGCTACGAAGAGGAGAAGGCAAGGCAAGAGAAGGAGAAGAAGGCAAAAGAAGCCGCAGATGGCATATCAGAGTTGGACCAGATACCTGAGGGCGACGAGAAGCAGCCGCTTTTAGACGAGGAAGGTCAGCCTAGTGGAAGTGGAAGCAAGGACAACAATAAGGACAAGGATGATGATCCGGATAAGATGGATACTGCATGATCATGGGCGTTTTGAAGGCTACGGATGATACTCCCGCCCTTGGGTTATAGAGGCATCTCAGGCGTCTTTGGTGTATACTAGTGAGGTATATCGCCGCTGAGCGAGATACCCGAAGATATGCATGGGTCATCCACATGTGCGGATCTACCGACACTTACGTGCGAACGTTGTCATTTAAATTTATAGAATATGTTCTGCACATTGCGAAATATGATAACATAATAACAGTCACGATAAGTTAGGTGAGAAGGAGAGTCAAGTTGAGTTTTGTATATTTCCTAGAGAGGCAATATTGAAGGATGCAGTTTCATGTTCTGTGTGTCCCAATTCCCCCTTCACTATGATGCCCTGCATGATGTTTAATATCCAAAGCCTACCCCCAACCGTTACCCATAGATCTCCCTCCCGGTGCCCCTTCGATCCCACACCGCCCTTCTGTATTCCACTTTTTCAATCAACACCATCTCCCAGTGCTTCTCCTCAACGTACTCCTTTGCGTGAAGTCCCCTAGTGGCCAATGGTTTAGCAAACGGCCCCGGTTGTTCCTCTTGCCTTCAGGCTTGGGTTATGTGAGGAGAACCTCGAATCAGAATCTTATAAAGCGATTCTGGCTAATTCAAATCATGCCTGCTTTCAACTTCTCACCTTCACAAATCCATCTAGACCGCGATCGAACTTCTCACAGCGTATCGGCATTTCCACGGTGTAGAACGGGTTCTTCATGACATAATCGGTGTACAGCTCGTAGATCTTCTTCATCATCGTGTCGATGTTCGGCTGTTGGGGTTCGGTGAAGAGTAAGAATTTCGTTCCTGTGAGCGTTTGAAAGCATTGCATACGGAAGTGGCTTGATTCCAGCACTTCGAGGCCGCTCGGGCGGGAAGAGAAGGGAGACGGTGCAAGAACGGCGGCAGTGCTGGACGGGTTGGCGGGCTGTGGGGGTGCGGGACAGAGTTGCTTTGTGATGGCGTGCATTCTGGAAGCTATGGTTGGTGCTGTTCTTCACGGATCTGATAAGGATCGACCGTACCCGTGAAAGGAACCGGCGAGCATGAGATAGTCATTGCTTGTGAGCTTGCTCATGCCGGTGTGGAACTCGCGGTTGTAGATGAGACCGCCGGCCTTGCTGATAATGAAAAGAGCGAAGACAACCCTGTCAGTTGTTAGAGAAGCGAAGTGGGCTATTTCGAGGGGCATTACATGGTGGATCTGCGGATGCCTCCAGTCTAGAGAATGATATATTGTTCAACTTGAATCGATCTCAGAAGCACAGTGGAATGTCGGAGACGGTTAATTGACCGGAGTAGTAAGCGAACAAGGGTACGGTGAATTCATGATGTATCCTACGCACGGACCATGGGGTCACCTCACCGCCTCCGCTTTAGGAAAGCACTAGCTGGTCTGGTGTACTTACCTCTGCTTCACGCCTGTCCCAGGCTGCTGTTACCTTTTGTCACTCGCTGGGCGGCCGCCTTGTATAAGAAAACACTGCAACCACCTGTCAGATCGTCGTCTAGCTGCTATACATTACTTGTTAAGTGCTCACTTCAACTCTTTTCGAGCAGCAAACCACTGCCCCTCCATTACCCATGTCGAACCAGTCGATTCTCCGCATCACTCGCGTACGTAGCTATTTTGCGTGCCCATGGGAATAATCTAGGCTAACATGTACATGCAGGAGCTGAGTGAGATCCAGAGAGGCTCAGACCTCTGTAAGAATCCCTCGCGCTCCTCATTACGACACCATACTGATCTGCTGCAGCTCTCGCCGTAGCGTGTCGCGACATTGATGTCCGCCATGTCAGGGCTCTCATCATAGGGCCACCAGATACACCCTATGAGTTTGGTTTCTTTGAGGTGAGCCCAAAGTTTTTTTTTTTTTTTTTTCTTTCCCAATCACATATGCTAACACCTTGCTAGTTCTCGGTCAAGTTTACGAAAGGTCAGTCCCAAGTGATTAGATGTCCGGGCCATGTATTGACGTTCATCAGAATACCCCACAAAAGCTCCAGCAGTGACTGCTATAACCACCAACAACGGACGGACTAGGTTCAATCCCAACATCTATGCTGGCGGAAGGGTCTGTTTGTAAGTTTCATCGCGGCGGAGTTATCGGCCGTCATGTAAGGGACAGTGCTAACCATAGTTCTCCAGGTCAATTCTCGGGTATGGTCCCAATCCCTATCAGCCAAGATGTATCTAATGTGAGCACAGGACATGGCGCGGTGAACGTGGAGAAGAATGGTCATCTGCACAAGGCCTCGAATCGATCCTAATCTCTATCCAGAGCCTCATGTCCCAGAATCCATACGAGAACGAACCCGGCTTCGAAGATGCTAAATCAGACTACGATAAGAAGAATCAGGAGGCCTACATTGCCAAGGTAAGTGGCTTGTAATGTTAAAGCACCCGTTAAAGTCTAACGAAGCGCAGATTCGACACGAAACCTTGAGGATATCAGTGATTGAGAGGCTTGAGGACTACCTTGGCATCGATAGGGGAAAAGTGCCTGGAGTGACCGTCTACAACGCCGAAGAAGACTATCAGTCCAATACTGCAGATGCCCCCTTCGAACCATTCAAGGACCTCTGCAAGCGTCGATTTCTGTGGTACTACGAGTCCTACATGCTTAGTGTTGAGAAGGAAGCAAAAAAACACAAGGATGGGGACCGCTTCGAGAAAATGCCTTTCGAGGGCCCTGGAAACATCATGGAGGGCAGCTTCCAATACTCCTCCCTCAAGCAGCGCCTCCAGACCATCTATCAAAAACTGACTGAGGAGGCCCTGTCGTGGGCTGCCGAGGGCCGTGATGCTGTTCAGAAGGAGATGAGCATAGCCAGCAACTTGCAGCGACAGTTCGAACAAATTGTCGAGAACTACAAGAAGAACGATGCTGTCACCCTGGACCTGGAGCTTGTTGACAAGAACCCTTTCGTTTGGCAACTGGTCCTATTTGGAAGGCCAATGACGAATCTTGACGGCGGCGTATTCAGGATCATTATCTACCTCAGTCCTAGGTTTCCGGACGTGCTACCACGCGTCAAGTTCGAAACCCCTATCTTCCACCACCGCGTTTCCCAAGACGGCGTCCTCTGCTACGATGCAACACGTAAGGACGACATGCGGTCACACATAGAGGCTATCATCGAGGCGATTGAAGAAGAGTCCCCGGCTTATGATCCCCGAACCTTGGTGAACCCAGAGGCGGCAAAACTCTTCTGGGGCACACCAGACGATAAGAAGATGTACAATCGAAAGCTGAGGAGATCAGTTCAGGATAGCGCAGAGTAAGTGTGAAGGAACAGGCCCTTGCACTTCAAATTTTCGATGTCAGAGAGCGACCACTGACAGGCGTGCAGCTTTTGAGTGGCACAGAGCCTGCCCTAACTTTGTTCATCACGACGACAATTGAAACGACAGTATACGGCCCTGCAAGAATGATAGAATGGAGGGATTTGATACCCGGATTCTTGGCACCTATCATGGGATAAGTCCACGGCTATGCACATATTGGGAGTTCACGGCCGGCCATCATCACAGCATTCTGATTCCAAGGTCTTTTTTAGGGGGTTATCATGAACGTGATGATTCTTCACGCAGCATGGCGTTGGTGCGTCAGTTCTGAAAATGGTTCTCATAGCGTAACGAACTATAGCTAAATGATGATCCATTATATGTACTCGTTACTCCCTTCGATTGTAGTTCTGTGAATCTGCGTACGAAATTCAAGTCACGTGCTGCCATGTCTACGGTTGCCGGGAGTCGGTGCTCAGTGAACCCAGACGCTAAATGCACTAAATAATTCCATAACAACAACCGCCTCTCAATTGGAACCATATCGCTTTCAACCATGTCTGTTCAAGGCCCTTCCCCTTCACTAGGCAAAGTCCTCATCACCGGCGGCTGTGGCTTCCTGGGACATCACATCGTGAATCTCCTAGTACAACGCCATCCCGCAACCCAAATCGCCGTTCTGGACCTGCGCACAAACCTCAATCGCAGTTCGAGCTCTACAGTTTCTTATCACGATGGCGACATCACCGATGCCGACGCCATTAAATCTCTCTTTGCGCAGATCAAACCAGATGTTGTTATTCACACGGCCAGCGCAAATCTCATTTCCAAGAACGAAGTACACTACAAAGTTAATGTGGAAGGAACCCAGAACCTGCTTAAGGCGGCGCAAGAGGCGGGCGTGAAGGCTTTCGTATATACAAGCTCGGCTAGTGTAATATATAACCCGAAGATTGAGCTCAAAAATGCGGACGAGACATGGCCGATGGTAACAGGAGACGACCAGCCAGAGTACTACACCGCAACCAAGGTCAGGACATGACAGCGCTTCTTGATGGTTGCATTTTGCTAATTAAAGAAATAGGCATATGCTGAAACCGCCGTTCTTGAAGCGAACCGCACTCCAGCCAGCTTCCTAACATGCGCCATCCGACCTGCAGGTATCTTTGGCGAAGGCGACGTTCAATTGCTGCCGAAAATGGTCACCGCGTTCCGGAAAGGTCAGACGAAATTCCAGGTTGGCGACAACGATAATCTCTTCGACTTCTCTTATGTTGAGAACATTGCGCATGGACACCTCCTGGCCGTGCAGGCGTTGCTCCATACGCACAAAATGCTCCCTACCGTTCCGTTGGACACTGAACGAGTCGACGGCGAAGTTTTCTTCCTCACAAATGGGCAGCCCGTATACTTCTGGGATTTCGCACGCGCGGTGTGGCATGAGGCTGGTGACAGGTTGCCGCTCTCTTCGGTGTGGCATCTTGGACAGGACTTTGCCTTCTTCGTAGGGGGCATGCTTGAGTGGATATTCTGGATATTGGGAAAGACGCCTAATTTGACTAGGCAACAAGTCAAATACAGCACCTTCACAAGGTACTATTCGATTGACAAGGCAAAGCGGAAGTTGGGATATAGCCCCATTGTCGACCTAGACGAGGGCGTGAGGAGGGGAGTGAGGTACATACTAGAGAAAGAGGAGAGAGAGAAGCAAAAGAAGGGTCAGTAGTTTACTGAGCGGGCACACTCCGTCAGGAATGTTGCCCATGGGAAGGGGTGGGGCATTACGCTACTTCAATGGCTTGGCCTCAAGCCAGATTCTTGCAAGGTCTCGACTGTATATATATATATATATATATAGCTACTCTAATATAGTCTCATGAATCTGCATACATCAGGAGCAGTGGTCTTGAGCCGATTTTTACAGACGGCGTACATGACATCACATTTAATGATCGTTTAGTCAGCGCTTGCTTTTCACATTTCACCGACTCCAACAGCACCTCTACCTACCTCCACAAGCTTGAAACGTCAACATGGCTGGTATCACTCAGCCATGCCTGACCAGACGCTCCCTGCGTCCGCATTCGAAGGCCTCGAGCTTCCATCCGACACAGTTAAAATCCTGACAGCTTCTAAACCACCCACCCCGGCCTCCGTCGCGTCCCCAAACTTACTCCAACCTGGATCAGAGTCCACTCCATCGAACGCCCTGTCCATGAACGAGTCCTCCATAACCCTCTACGCCGAGCTCCTACTCCACATCCGTACTGTCACCCTCTTTGCATCCCTCCGGACTGTGCATAGTCGTGAAACTAAGGCCGAGCTGTCCGCGGACGGCTCCTCGATAACCGTCTCTCATGAAGGCGAGTCCGCAACAATTAGACTTCCTATCAAAGTTAAAGGAGGAGGAGGAGGTGCGGCGCTGTTTCTTCCTGCCCAGCCACCAAGCAAGGAGCTGACGGTGCGATTGCAGGTGGAGGAGGAAGAGGGGACGGATTTGCTAGGTAGTGCACAAGTTGAGGCACGGAAGGTTAACTTGGTGCCCTGGGATGGTGCTGCGTTGTCTAAAATGCAGAATGTTAAAATTTTGTGTCGGAATTGTAAAGGGGAATTGGTGCATGGGGGCAAGGTGGGCGAGTGGAGGGATCTGCCGAATGAGAATTGGGCTGAAATGATGGACTTTTGGCATTGTCATAAGCCAGATGAGCATCATTTGCATGATCATACGCACGAGGAGGTTGTGGGAAGGAAGGGATATGCGGCGGGGAATAGGTTGAAAGCTGTTGCTGGTGTAGGGTTTGTGGATTTGACAACCTTACTCGTAGCAGAGTTGGATTGTGAGGGTGTCAAGGTTAGTCTCATATCTTCTACTTTCCAGATTATATACGGATAGTCTCATTTTTCCTCCCATTTTTTATACGTATTTCTACATGGAAAATTCTCCCGGGCGCAAAGAAGGCAATGAAAGCCCTTTCCATGGCATCATCGTCGATACAAGCACCCAAGAATAAGAAAACTCCTACACAAGCTCTACAATATGTGTGCAAACCCTCTTCTTTATGTTGACGGGTATGCGGGTGTTGTAGAGTGGAGTAGCATGGTCGTTTCACTGTCTTTTTACTCCAGGTCCTTTGGGATTGGCAGGATAAGATTGTTGCTACATCTCTCTGAACAAACTCCTATAGCTCTAGCTAATATATCCTGTTATAGACACATCACCCCGAGTCCTCTATCACCCCTCTACTCTGCAAATCCTGCAACCAAGCTGTAGGAACCGTCGACAAAAACACCGAAGGCTGGCGGATCTGGAAATGGAGCAGCAGCATCGGCTCCTCTAACTCCCCATCCACCACATCAACCTTCAACATCCAGAAATGGATCTCGGCTCGTCTGCTCTATCTCATCGAAAACCAAGGCGTCCGAAAGTTCAGCGTGCATCCAGATTCCGAGACTTCGGAACCCGTCTCTTCTCTCTTGTTATGGGTTTTCACGCCCGACCTACTCTTCTCATCATCCATTCCCTCGACGCCAGAAGCTGGACCCACCCGCGCAATGAAAATCTTCTGGCAGCCTCAGACCTTTGACCCCACGAGCAATGGCGTGCAGGAAAGTACGTCGGTTGAAGAAGTTGCGTTCCCGGAAGAAGTGTCTTCGGAGTTGAAAAGGGTGTTGGAGGGAAGCCAGAAACTGTTGCCGGGGAATGCGAGGAAGTTTCAGGGGTGGAATGTTGGGTTGTTAGAGAGGTTTGATGTTGGGGATATAGGCATGTCTTTAGTTAAGCATGAGAGGTGATGGAACAAGCATACAGTAGAGCATTCAAAAGCACATAGTCCACCCCTGAAGCATAACACTCATTAACGATCCGAGGTTGCACCACCACTTTTGGTTAAATCTAAAATCAAATGTGGAAAACTGATCACGCGATTTTGATTTGGGTATCAACCATCCTCCCATCCCTCTGTTCTCCCCTAAATCAGTTTGTATCTAAAGCAAACGGCTATTGCTCTAACCTATCCACAATCCACTCCAGAATGCATATTTGATATGATGAACCCTCTTTGACGCCTAGTACGTATTCTCGTTCCCGATTGCTCGAAAAAGCAGCAACGCCCGCTAAAGTGCAGCAGATGTAGAAACAGATGATCCAAAAAAAAAAAAAAAAAAAAAAAAAAGTAGAAGAGTAGAAGTGAAATTCTAAAAGAAAATTAAAATGTGCCTCTGCCGTGCATGTCGTCAGATTCTTCATCAGATCGTTTCAACATGTTTGGGTTCGGTATCCATCGTAGACTCGTAGCATCAACGTATATCTGTGCCTTTGTATTCGGACCGACAGGAACGATATCACCGTGGACCCTTCTTCGTCGCTCTCTTGAACAAACGACTGACAAGGCCACCGTGAGTTTTCGGTTTGACGGCGAATGCGCCCTTGGAACCCGTCATATCGTCTGAAAGATGCAGCTCCTCAAGCGCAAACGGATCATCCCTGCTTCCACGATGCGCCCGCCAACCGTACAGGTGCTCTTCATCTGCGCGCAAATCCGGCCGTGTCAGCGTCATGCGCAACGTCATTTCTCGATTCAGGCGAGCTTGCATCGGATGCATAGGCGGCAGTCCCGTCGAATCCATGGATGAGAAATTCGACGATAGATGTCTTGTGTGGCTGCGAAAGGAGAGTCCTGTACTTGATGGGGTAACGGGGGACTCGAGATCTGTTATTGATTCCTCATCTGAGTCAGCCGCTGCATCCTCGTCGTCGTCCTCGAGGAAAGACATCTTGTCGTCTCTGAGGAACGTCTGCATGTCGCGGCTGAAGTTGCGGGCGTCGGTGGTGATTGGGGGAAGCTGGTACCGAGGGGGCGCGCTGTCGTTGCCGGCGGTGGAAGGGAATCCGAATTCGACTGCCTCATCGAATTTCTGGGGCGACGAGAGGTACGTGCGGAGCTTCTTCCGGGCTTCAGGGTCTTGGTAGTGCGTGGCTTCGGGATCGAAGACTGGTGCTACTGGTATGTGAGAAGAGCGTCGGCCTGATATGGAGTGAGTTTGGGACGAGGCTCGCGGTCTCCATGATTGTGATCTATTGGAGAATGGAGGTGGGGATGCTATTGGGGGTGCGGAAGAAGTGGAATGGCGGAACGTCATGTTGGTGAGGGATAGAGTCCGTCGAAAGGAGGTACTTGGAGGCAACGCCTGTTGCGATGTTGGCGACGACATCATGTCGAGATAGAGAAGACTCTCTTCTGTCTCTGCGTCTTCCTCCTCTTCCTGGCTGAGGGAGTCAAGTGGGCTGACTGAGGTCGATCTTCGCCGTGAACTTCCACGGCCCGGGGTGCTGTCCGAGTCGTTGGAAAAACCAAACCGGAAATTGGCAAGGGACGGGTTTGCTCTCGAGAAGAATTGGTCTTCGGATGGGTAGAGGATTGAATTTTCGCCGCGGCCGGCGAGCAACGCTTGCTCTTCGCGGGAGAAATGGCGGCGGCGTACCTTCTCAGGGAGCGAGAGGAACCATTGGGCTTCGATTTGCGATATGTTGTGCTCCCGCAGCACCGATTCGGGCTTCCTCAGTCGTTTGCGTGCAGATGCCACGGTCAGAGAGTGGTGCAGTGCATTGGACGGAGTGTGGTGGGCGAGACGGGGTGAAGTATGGAGCTGGGGCGGGTACTGGAGCAAGTGCTCCGCGATGCGCAGACGCTCGAGCGACGAAAAGTATTTCCTCCTGCAGGCGTTCAGGGAGCGCGGTCAGCATTTTGACTCGAGACATGCTGTCAGGTACGGCTTGTTGGTGGGGGGAGGGAGCAGCAGCAATGATTGTTCATGCTTGCATTTGGCTGTCGCCGTGATTTGCTAGAGCCCGTTTCGGCCCAGAATTCATGCAGCGATGGGCGAGGGGCAGCGTGTGATTGTGATGGAAGACGACGGGGGCGCATTGGAGCATCACTTACTGCACCGAAAGCGGCAGACCGGCATACTCGGCAGCAGGCGTTAAAGGAGCTGAGGGCTTCTTCCCCCTCATGGTGCGGCCTTGTGTGTTGGCGGGCGAGCTACTAGTTCGACGAGCCTATGTGCCTGGCGTGGGTTCGCCTCGCTAACTGAACGCGTCGAGCTAGAGCTCACAACACGCCGGGCTGGAGGACACGAGCGGGAGGAGGGCAGGCATACAGCAGTGGAAGGAAGAATAACTATTAAAAATGGGGGGAAGAGGAGGATTGAAGAAGGAGGGAACTGCGCTGTGAAGAGCTGCGCTGAAGAGCTGTGCTGAAGAGCTGTCTATCAACGTGAACGTATGAACGAGCGAGCGAGGGCTGCCGGCGGCTGCATGCCGTGGCAGTGGTGGCTTTTCGAGAATTTTGTGCCCTTCAACTCGCGGGTGAGCTGTGAAGTCGGGGGCCATGCACTCCCTAGCCTGAGCCCAGGGGCGCCCGCAAACCTTCCTTGCCCTCGAAGGTGTCGCTTGGACCGCCAGCCAGTGAATGCGCTCCAAGTTGCTTCATCACAGTATATCAACCTCATCCTATATCTGGATCCGCCACGTTCTTCTGCCCTGCCCATATCACCGCGGAACGCATTGACGTGCTGCTCTAAATACGATCATTTGACTCCTCACGTTGCACACACGTTGCTCCCCCGCTCCCCCGGGCTTCCGGCCGCCGCTTCAATACGCATGCATTTGGGACTTGAGCTTAGAACAGGGTCCCAGAGACACGTACAAGTAAAGTCAGCGACCATGAGTCGAAGGAGCCCCTCACGTTATTCCGGAACAACTCACGTCGCCCGGCTTCCACAGATGATTGACACGGTAACACCGGAATAGCGATATTCTTCTTTTAACAACCCACGTTTCCCTTTAGCCTTTCGTCAAGCTGACTCGTCTGCTGCATTACCCAAAACACCCCAAATCTGCTAAATAACTGCACTACAACAGCCTGTGTGCGACCAGTCCCAGTCAGCAGCGGCCTGCCACTATCCTTGTGTACCGTCGCCCAACATGCGCGGGATGGCGTGCGCGAGAGTTCTTCGTTGCGCTAACTATTCTAGGAAAATAGAACATGTAAGGAAAGTTCCTGATTTTGCTGTCAAGCAAGGGTATCTAAGACCAAAATCCATTTCCAACCCTGACTACAGTGCTGTGGAGGAAACCATCAGCACTGAGCGCTAAGGACTAGCATCGGGACCAAGTCCATAGCTCTTTGCAAATCCAACGTCGTCGTACTCAGACTCCACCTATGGAAACGCCGTCAGAAGATAGGGCCGCCAGGCACGGCGCCTGAACAGCACGTCTTGAAACAATCGTGTGGTCAAAACTTCTCTAGAAAAAAAAAACCTCCAGCGCTCAGTTCACACCCCAGCCTCCATGCCCCCAATATCATAGTAGTAGTCGTCGTCCAGCCCCTCCCTACTCGGCAAGACCGGCTCTTCCGTACCAACATCCTCAAATCTCACGTTCAGGAGCCGTATCTTCAATCCGTAGCCGCCGATGAGGTTCACCAGCTTGTTTGTATCCGCTGTAATTGGCTGTTGGTTAAGTAGCATAAGCAGCCCATCTAACCATTCTGACGCGAGAGTGTGGCTCTGAGGATGAAGTTGAAGAAGGACCGATTCCTTCTGAGTGGTGCCTGACGCATCGGAATGCTCTCGGTTATGATCAGATAGATATCCGTGGATGGTGATCTTAGTTGATGTAGAAGCATGCCCGGGCAACGTGGTAACTGTGCTGTCAGACGAGGATGTTGATGGGGCCGAAGCCGACACGTTGCTGACAACCGATGACACGATGGATAGGTCAACTATATTAAAGTCAGCCCCCGCGCCAAGTGTGTTACTATCCTTGCGCTTGCAACGACCTACTTTTCTCTTGCAAGGCATCCAGTCTTGGGTCTGTAGCCGTCTTATCGACGAAATCAGCATAATGCAGGTACCGCCGATTGTGAGATAATCGGACGAAGCGCCACGAGGACGGGACGGTTCGATTGAGGGTTCTACTCGTTATGGGCCCAGTATCCGTGGCATAGTTCATTGTCTGTGGGAACCATGCGCCCTGAAGGAGGCATCGGATGCGCTGCTCTTTGACGAACTGGAGTGCCTCATGGTTGAGCTCATCGCGGACTTGCCTGTTGCAGTTTAGTTTTGTAGGAAAGGGCTGACCGGCAAAGAAGAGAGATCCTACCGTAGGTGATGACCCCATGCATCCTCGTATGTTAACTCCAGTAGCTCCATCTGAAGCTCGCGGAGCCGCTGGATTTCAAATTCGGCCAATTCCTCCTCAATGTCTTTAATCTCTTTGATACGGGGCGCCTGACCAACGATTTGCTCAATCAGAATCCGAATCAGCTCTTCAATCTTCACGAAGTCTTCTGCCTGTGCCCCAGCTGCTTTCCACAACCTGATGAATGCGTTCAGGCCACTCGTATGCAGTCTTGACCAATGCAGCAACAGAGGCTTAAAAGCTCTGTCAAAGTTGGATCGCGATTCCAGGGCTACATATCTCTGGGGTTCACCTTCATCAGACTTATCTACCTCGAAATGCTCGTAGAGTATGGACGTGACAGCCAGACTAGCACGGGCAATGGGGCAGCGCTGTTCAGGCGACTCAGCAGATTGCTCGAGCAATAGCTTCTGAAATCCATCCTCATTCTTGTAGACAAAATCTGTAAGATCCATGAGCCCCAAAAAGCCTGTAGCATCAAATTCCCATGCCGGCGACTCTGTATCAAATCCCAAACGACGCCATTTCGCAGGATGGTGCTTCTTGCTACCTTTCGGGTCCACACCGACCTCTGGCTTCTCCGGATTGCTCGCAGCATGTAATCCACGAATAGCCCTGCGGTGATCTGGTTTCTCCAAGTCCACCTTCTCTTCCCGCCATTTCCGTAGAAGTATCTTCGTCAAGGACTGGAATTCCAGCAAAGGGTGAGCCAGATCTTGCACAGCAGAGCTCTGCATGAGTCCATAGACACTTTTTATGACCCCTAGCTCCTGCAATTGCTTTATGAATCTCGGCCACTCGAAATCCTCATCATTCGCAATGGCATCTCGCATGAGTGAATTGATAAGCTGGAGGGAATTGGCGCAGAGGGCATGGTCGGCCGACGAAATCTTCTCAACGAGCATAGGGAGGAATTGCGGGTGAAGTTCGACAGCAGGTTTCAGTCGCTGGAACCCAGTAACGCCAGGTTGCGAGTTGCGGTGGTGGGGATGTCCGACAATAGCTGCCAGGACAGACATCGCTCCCCGATTCACATTGACAAGCGGTTGGGCGACGACAAGTTCGACAACCTGTTGATAAGAATTAGATGCCAAGTTCACATGCGTTTCACATGAAGAATAACTTTACTCTTTTGATTAAATCATCCGTGACATGGTCCCATCCTTTATCAAGCTCGAGGAGGCGCGAGAGAGACGTGAGGCAATATGCCAATGTATTTCCCGTCGAATGTAACGCGAGGAACCGCAACTTGGGTAAGCCGCCCTCGTTGATGAAGACATCAGCAAATGACGGGTCCCCAATCGCAGACTGCAATTTGAAAACAGCCATCTTCCGTACCGACTCCTCCTCGCTGCTTAATCGCTCCACCAACCCAGGAACACTGAGGCTGTCCATGACGGAAGGGGCCTTGGAATTCCGAAGATGTCAGCTACAACGCGAAAAGACTGTAGAAATTAGAGGCTGACCACATTCGCCATGAACAGTTTGGATGATCCATGTGGAGGGGAAAATGATGCAACAATGATAAGTTGCTCAGCGAGCTATGAATGTGAACGCTGGGAACAAAGTCGTGGTCCAAGCCAAGACCCTTCCGACGCGAAATTCAGGAGCGCATCACGTGATATAAACAGTTCTCGACGCCACGCAAACTAAGCTCAGCTTGATACGTACCAATGGTTGATCCACTAAAACTTAGATAAAATCACAGTCGAGGGGACGCCCGAGATACTTTTTCAAAATTTATTGTGGTCGCTGTAACCCTCGGGTCTCTCACGACCTTGATACAAGCTTGTACTATGGCTTCGATCTGAAGCATCCATGGATCCTTTTAACACCATTGCCTGTGCCAAAACCCAGATGTGAATCCCCATTATATGTGTGCCTATCCGACAGAACCACCCAGGCCAAATGCTATGATAAGAGCCAAACCAACGCCAAACAAAGGACAATGATTAATATGACTAATTTCTCCACCCTACGTTCCATATCACATGGGCTATGTCTCTTGCCGTGTTCACGGTATCCACTACCCTACCGAGGATTCCTGGTGGAACGGGCTCGTCATCCTCGTCCTCGTATGGCATGAACATTCCCGAAGCCGTTCGTCGCAGTCCTCCTGACGGCTCTCGAGACTCAGCGTTTGAGCGACTCGACGTCTGATCCAATGGTGCAGGAGTACTCTCGCGCTTATCTTCATAAGCTCCAGACGGCTCCCAAGATAAATCATCCTCGTCGTCCTCCTCAGGGAGAAGAAAGTTGGCAGATGGGTTGGATGGTCGGAGGGTCTCTTGTGAAGGGGAAGGCGAAAGCCGGCTTGATCTCCAGAATCCGAGCGAATGAGTGGGTTGCTGCTCCGTGACATCGGGCGAGTCTGTTCTGTACTTAAGCGTCGTAGATGGTAATTTCGCAATCGTTTTGCTTTCGCCAGTGAAACTGCTTCTTGAATTGGTCCGAGATAACGGTCGCTTCTTGCGGGAACGCTTCATCATAATAACTCCGTCGTCTGACGAATCATCGTCATCTTGTAGACCCCAGTTGTCGTTATCCTCGTCATCATCATAGTCGCCATCCTTGCAATCGACCGCAATGCATTGCTCAACTTTGTCATCAAACCGAATGTGCCTTCGTTCGCTGTGCTCTGGTGTCTGCAAGCCAGATGTCGACCGTGAGGAAAAGTAGTCAGTGGGGTCTCGACTAATTGTCTGGGACGGGATCGAGGACGGAACAAAATCTGATGCTGCTCGGCCAATGACTGGTCGAGGTCGTCTTCGCTCAAGCAACAATCCATCTGCTTGCTGCGCTTGAACTGCTGCGGCTGCTTGCTTGACCAGCGACGACGCAGATAAGGACTTCTGTAACATCACTTCCGACATGCTTCGCTTCTTCAAAATCGGCTTCTTGTTCAAAAAGGAGTTGCTTTTAGATAATCGGCTAACAGGCTCGGAAGCGTGTTGAGAATACGTCCGATTTATTGCAGGTTGCAGTGGCCCATAAAGCCAAGTCACGTCGCAGTCCTTTAGCCTATAAGCATAGTTAGCAATGATTCGAGACAACATAAGTGGGCTGCCACGAAGACAGGAACAGGCCTAGATCTCAGCCCAAAATATGGTTGCTGGACACTGATCGGCAGGCAAGACAAGGATTCCAAGAGATGGTATGACGAACCAATTCAAGGTCTCTGGCGAGACGGTCTTTAATTTGAACTGCGATTTGGCCCAGGTTCGCCATGACGCATTTTCCAATCTGGACCGTTCGCCATAGATTTTGCGTTGCGTTACGATATGCCGCCATGATGACCAAATATCCTCCTCTTTCCATTCATGCGAGAGATAATCAACATGCTGTGACGGTTCTACCCGGACAGCCGTGTCGTCCTCTGATATTAGCAACGGATCAGGGGTGGATGTTGTCGGGAAGCCCATGTCATCTGTTGGCGAAGGCAGAGGGCGAGAATTGGTGTTTACGGGACTCGAGGGCGGATGGGGGCATGCTTCTACATCCAGGCCACGTCCATCGGAGTACGCTGGGAATGCAATGCCATACTCTTCTTCATCGTCGTCGAATTTGGTCTCTAGGGACAAGCTACTTGACGGGGTGGAATGGAAGGAAGACGTCTGAGACGAACTCAGAGAGTCGGAGTGCAGGTCGGAGTGGGAATAGTTGTTCTTCTTCGAGGAGGCGAAGTGTGAGGAGGAGTCGATGAAGAAGGATGTGTACGAGGCCGGTGAACGGCGGAGCGGGGTATTGGAGAAATTCAACTGTCCGTCCGGCAGCTGTGCGGAGAGAACCTCTGCCATTATTACTGCGCCTATGGATCAATTCGAGGTGAAGATGTGATGTTTCAGTGTCCTGAATTCCTCCCTCCGCAAATTTCCCACGGGAGAAGCGAGGAGGTTCGACATGCGTGTGTGATAACGGTGCGGCTTAAGTATGGAGATTCGGAACTCGAATGTGTGGGTAATGTTGACGATAGAGCGGGCCAGGAATACTGTGCCAGTGGGCGACGCGAGGAGGAGCCACAGGATACGGGATGGAGTATTATCAAGGCGCGGACATGGGGAACAGGGTTGGCAGGCGAGGATGAAAAGCAACAGTTGAGGTGTTTGGAGCGCTTTGACCTCGCAAAAAGCTTGTCGAGAGTTGGAATGGATGAAAGACTAGAGTCGATACGTTCGTCGACCTGACCGATGAACGCGGGGCAAATCACAACATCAATGGGCAGCACAGCAGGCAAGCGGGGCCCTCCCAGCACGCAGACGTCTGGAAAGGCGAATAAAACGGGCCGTGGTTTCTGGCACGCAGACGCTTTGCCATCTATACACTTGCGGTTCAAGGGTTGGAGGGGCTAGCAGCTCAAGCGCTGATAGATCGAGTAAATCTAGACAACGGCTCAAAGAAAAATATCCTCGCAGACAACGCCGACGACTTCATAACCCGCTAGTGAGCCACATTTCTAAAATTCATCCTCGTATTTTCACTGCTCAGACCTCCCACTGCGGTCAACGGCTGGCTCTGTGGCTATTATCCCCGCCCGCGACGCTGTGCCAGCCATATCTCGGTGCTGCAGGATAGCTCGGAAGATCGGCAGCGGCATGCAAATGCAGACTCCCAACAACGCACCTGGGACCGCTGATCAAGGTTCATCTCGCGTGGCCAGCCTATCGAGATGCGAGGCTGTTGCCCATAGACCACTGGAGAAGTTCAAGGGACCAAACTCCGCATCCAATTAGCTAATCCCAAGGGGACCTCTCGCCATGCTGCCTATGGCGATGACATTCACCACTGCCTGAGGGTGGATTGAAATATCAGCACTCGATCGCGCTGTTCAGGGCTCGGTCAATCCTGGTCGTCATCGTTTTGATCGTATTGCGTGAGATAAGAATCTCGCAGCTGTTCTGCAAGTTGCTCTAGGCGCGCTCTAGGCGCGCTCTCTAGCTCCTCAACACCAGAAGCTCTCCTCTTTGACATTACGAAAGCTGCCTGCAGGACATGCATATCGGGGGTCACACAGCATCAGCTGTCAACATACACTCTGCGGGCGTCGTCAAACTCTCAACCTCGGCGTCGCTGGTAAAACTGTTGCTGTTCCGAACCGATGACTGTGAAATTGCTACGCATTTAGGTTTGCCACGATCCAGGGCCATTTGACAGTCCCTAACGAGGCTCTGGAGGATAGTCCGCGGGAAGAAGTGCTAGTAATGTTAGTACGTGCTGAACCTAGAATACATGGCAGCCGAAATTTCCCTATGTCGTTGCAGGTGGCATGAGACTGTCCGGCGGGACATGGCATTGCTGCGTAGGAAGAGCGGATGATGGGAAGCGAGCTGCTGGATGAAGCTACTCCATTCGTCCTCGGAGAGCGCTGTACGGTCAGCCGAGCTTTGCTGATGCTTGTCGTGGTATCATCTTGAGGAGATATGACCCGTCCCGATCCCGTCCGCTATCTAACCAAACTCTAAATTCGGCAAGCCGAGCGATGGAAAGATTAGCCTCCACATCGATGCTCGAGGGCATTATTCAATGGCGTCTCGTCCATGCTGGCAGCCCATTGATTGCAGAACATGGCTCTTCGTAGGCAGTGCCTGTCGTTCTAATCAGACTGACTCCAGAAAAGGCGTCCAATGATTAGAGATGCCAAGGCGACAAGACCTCCAGTGCTACAGGAGATCAGTCTGCAAGGTAGCACGTTCCTCTTGCGAGCAACACCGTCAGTTTCTACTTACATGTTCAACATCCCATGCGTTCCCCATACCAATTGGCTCTTCACAGGTAAGAAAGGGTGAAGAGTCGTCGTATCACTCCTTCGATTGCCATTAACTGTCTTGCCCCGCCGCATCGGACTTGGTCTAACACCGAGCCATAGCGCGACTAACCCAATATTAGTTTCTATGATGTACAACAAAATGTCTTCTTCAATGACTCTACCGCACAGCACCCTGTCATGGCCTTCTTCACACTCCATCCAACTTCTCCGCCATCGTCGCTATCATGATGACACCGACCGACGACACGCCGCCCACGACGAGCACCTGGGAGCAGCAGGGAACGCCTGCAACCTCGGACTTGGTTCAGGACAAGGATACGAACACTCCAAACCACTCTTCGAACCCCTCAAGCACTTTAGAAATGGGTGAGAATATCGACACTCAAGGAGAACAGAAACCGCAAAAATCTGTAGATGGAAGCCCATCGGACGCGCCCGAGGCGCAACCGGACGAGAAGCCACCCAGAAGCAAGCTCAAGATAGCCCTCATCATGTTTTCCCTTGGTATATCGGTGTTGCTTGTGGCACTGGACATAACTATCGTAACCACTGCTTTGCCTACGATAGCAGAACATTTCCAATCCCAAGCTGGATACACATGGATAGGCTCTGCCTATCTGCTCGCGCACTCGGCGGCCACTCTTATATGGGGAAAAGTTTCAGATATCTGGGGGCGCAAACCTGTTCTTCTTGTAACGAACGTCATATTTTTCATCGGATCCCTCCTTTCGGCAGTCTCCGTTAATATCGGCATGTTAATCGCGGCGCGTGTTATTCAAGGAATAGGCGGAGGCGGGTTGATTGTGCTCGTTAACATCTGCATCAGCGATCTCTTTGCGATGAGAGAACGTGGAGCATATTTTGGAATAATCGGGGGAGTTTGGGCTCTTGCGTCCAGCTTGGGACCTGTCGTTGGAGGCGTCTTTACTCAAAACATAAGCTGGCGCTGGTGTTTCTATATCAATCTGCCACTTGATGCCCTGGCGTTCTTTATCATCCTCTTTATTCTAGATCTACATACTCCGAAGACACCTCTTCGCGAAGGGCTGAAGGCCGTAGACTGGCTAGGGGCGCTCACAATGGTGGCGGGGACAATCATGCTCCTCCTCGGCCTCCAGTTTGGGGGTGTTTCATTTCCTTGGAGCTCTGCGACTGTCATTTGCCTTATTGTTTTTGGCGTCGTTACAATCGCCATTTTCTTCGTCATCGAGCATCGTTTCGCGCCTTATCCCTTGATGGCTCTGGGGATATTCTCAAAACGATCGAATCTCGCGGCTCTAGCCGTTTGCTTCTTCCATGCATACGTCTTCATCTCAGGGTCCTATTTCCTTCCACTGTACTTTCAAGCTGTTCTTGGTGCGTCTCCTATACTATCTGGAGTATATCTTTTGCCAACAGCAGTATCTCTCTCGTTACTTTCAGCCTTCACTGGCATCTTCATTCGCAAAACCGGTGCTTATCTTCCTCCAATTTGGGCTGGCATGATTTGCATGACCATAGGCTTTGGCCTCTTCATCAACTTAGCTGCAAAGTCCTCTTGGGCCAAAATTATCTTGTATCAGATCGTGGCTGGCATTGGCGTAGGGCCCAATTTCCAGTCACCGCTCATAGCATTGCAATCTCTCGTACCGGCAAGTTATTACTTTCGTTTAGGGTCGGCTGGAACGATGTCGGCCGGATGATGTGGGGAACCAAAAACTCTGATTTTGGCTCCCACATGCCTCTGACTAAGCAACGACTTGCAGCGACTTCTCAACATGCCGAATTTTTTCATGTATTAAGGATGGAGCTAACATAAATTTTCTGCAGAAGCGCGATATTGCCACCGCAACCGCCACCTTCGGGTTCGTCCGAAATTTGGGATCGGCTATTTCTATTGTCGTCGGTTCCGTAGTCTTCCAGAACGAAATGGTTGCAAAATCCTCCATGCTCCAGTCGGCGCTTGGGCCCCAGGTAGCATCCGCTTTCGGTGGTGGCTCGGCCGGCGCCAATGTCGGTATTATCGAATCGTTGCCAGATAGTCAGAAGGCAGTGGCTAGGAAGGCCTTTTCGGACAGCTTAAGCACTATGTGGATCATGTATGTTGCATTTGCTGGAGTTGGACTGCTGGTCTCTTTTTTGATCACCAAGAACATCCTGCAGAAACACCACGAAGAAACAAAGACTGGGCTAGGGGAAGAAAAGAAAAGGAGGCTGGAACGAGAGCAGGAAAGGGCCGAGAAGAGAATGAGCAAGAGGGCGAGCAAGGGCGAGCTTTCGCTTGACGCCGAGGCAGGATTGGAGAAAGCCATGAAAGACTAGATATTCGGAAATCAAGAGGGTTGGAAGATACAAGCTTCGTTCTTTAGATTAGATTCCCTTCAGTCTCAGGAGTATTGACGGCCGCGAAGGACATGGGAAAGATCATGAAAACAGGGAGAGGGAAAGTATCCCATGCACTGCTTGATTCTTACAGCAGAGATATGGCTCGTGCACAGATTTAGCGAGTCAATCGAGTCCTCGAGTCAGACCCAAGGAGACAATCCGATTGGCTCCATCCTGCTACAAGAATTCAGCAGTGCATGGAATTCAGGTCGCCAGCATCGTACCTTCTTTGTTTGCATTTACAAAGAGCATGGAGTAACTTGGGTGTAGGGTGGGTGCCTTTTGGATAAGAGCATACTCTCACCTCTTATGTACATACAATTTTCTCAGCTGTACGCTAAAAGGGGATTAGACGATCGCGACTACATATCAGACTGGCTAAGAGGGACTTTCGGAAACCTGTCTTATTCGTCCTATAGCTATTGAAAAGCTTTCCCAAAGCTGCAGCATTCCACTCAACCACGCCTTATCGGACAGCTTATGAAGACAGTACAGGCGAGTCCCAGATATGGCGGGTCTTCCAGAGGGTGGTTCTGTTTGATCCTTGAACCGTTCCAGTTGATGCTCATGGCTTCCAACCATTCTAACCCGTCAGCTAGAGTCAACCACACAGTACGCAACATACATTCGCAGGCCTGGTTTCTATCCCTTTGCCTCGCAAATACCTAATGATTGCAATCTCTTCCACTCAAACAATTTGATCCCCCATTTTATTTCCATAACTTAATGGACTCTGCTCCATCTGCCCGTACTGGCGATAAATCAATATGCTTCGCCGGCTCAACGACGGTGACCATCCCCGAGCCATGTTTCGCATCAGCCCCATCCGAATCAGGATCTTCGTCAAATTGGCCCTTCTCATACTGCTTGATGAATGCATCGAATTCGTCAGGTCCATCTATGCGATAGCCCCCCAAAATACGTCGCGCCATTCACCACCACCAACACGTCCTCCATACTGCCCACGATCCACAACACATCCCTGATCTCATCTACACTATCGCAATTCACGACTGTCAGACCCCACACCTGGCTGCTAAGCCACACCTAGATAAGTCCTATAGTGCGACCAAGCGGGACGAAAACTAATAGGAGGACGAGGGTAATCATGGCTATGACCAGGTTGTCCCCCCATTGTGCGGTGAAAAAGAAGGTCAGCACAAGAAGCAGTCCAGCTTCAATGAACCCGATGATGAGTGTGAGCAGGGGGTTGCGGCCTTCAGTGGAAGAGGTGGATGAGGATGTAGACTGGACGCCAGCGGCGCCCTGCTTTGGTGCGACCCATGAAGCCAGTGCGGATGACGTCGAAGAAATTGTCGCCTTTGAAGATGTAGTATAGAGTTTACCTCACGAGCTTTATAGCATTTGTGAAGATGCTATAGTTTTCTTGATTCATGTTTCCACCAGTCGAGGAATTGGAGGCATGAGTAGCAGGGGAAGCCCTGCACAAGAGGGCGTGAGATGAAACTACGAAGGGCAAGCACATAAGGGGGTAGAAGTGGGGGCAAATGCATGGTTGTCGTTATTCCAACATGAGTGTGTGGGATAATGTTGTTTAGATAGGCTTTCGCGGGGTTGGAAAGAGAATACACCACGTAACCCTATAAGTTACCGGAGCAAATTTTGAAAATGAGGAGGCTTTCTCATAACATGTGTGGACCTTTTATCCGTTCATGGTCGCTGCTCTCCCACATGATGAACCAAAATATGGTATTGATTCCAGCACTGAGGCACAGGTATAGTCCTGTTCAACTACAACCGAACTATTAGTCATTAAATCCGTATGTATAGCAAGGTTATCGTTGGAAAAGATAATAGATACTCCGTACCTACTTTGTCCAACAGCCAAATATAAAGCTCGGAACTCCAAATTCTGAAAACAGGGGAAATACGACCGTCCCAAAAATGGTTAATTGAGCCGCCCAACTAAGACAGCTGGAACATGCCAGAGATGCCACCGCCCCTTCCACTTATGAACCAGGCCTTGTATACCTATGATTCCTACCTTCACTTCATCGCCATAGTGATTGCGAGACCATCTCCGCAGGTCCTGGAGTTGAGCAGGGCACTCAGGTGTTCCATCTTTTTCATCTTTCCCAATGCGCTCATTAATGCAAGTGCTGAAATCCCGAATACACCAAGATGTTGTCCATTCGATTGCTTTACAGCAGACATCTGACTAGGCGTTAGCAGCCTGCATTATCAGGAGATTGAAATAAATGGACCTGGCAAGAGTATGATCACAAAGAATAATAGGAATCTAACTTACTCTTTGTGCAGTCAGACCAAGGGTAACAGAAGCAATTGTAGGTCTGACCAGTGCGCTTGCGGTATGTTCCTCTGATCTCCGAGGGACTTACCTAAAGATAACAGTGTCAATCAATGGGACAGATGAACCGGACGGTGATGGATCTGCACTCACAGTTTTCCAAAAGCAAGGTCGAAAAAAGGTGCCATCAAAGCCATTGCGGCTGATGAACCTATCATTTCCCGCTCACCCTTTTGCTCTAGTGCTTTGTTGATCTGCTCGGCGCAGGAGTTACGCTTTCCGACACTCATGTAGGCACCTTGAATATATTCAAATTCTGAGTGGCCATGTTGTACATATCGTCTAAGTAACGAGTGACAATGTCAGGATTAGGGGATCCTTTCGGGTACCCATTCGCAAAACTCTACCCCCAACTTCGCGTGAGATATACAATAATTAATAGCCATACTTGGCGGGAGAATCTTTCGGTAAGCTTGTGTTGGCGATTTCACTTAGTCTCCGTATCTGGTCCTGTTCAGCGGCGTCTTCTCATTCTCATAGGTGACGTAATAATCACAAAATATTGAGCGCCAGGGACGGATTAGATCTAGTGCCTGCGAAGAGCGGTTCGTATTTACTTCAGAGAGGTTTAGTCGAACATCGTGTATTGGAAATTGGAATTGTCCTATCTGGATATGGTGCCGGCTGCCAGCTCCGGTGCCTTTGCTTGTAACATTCATGGGAGTGATAGCAAACAGCGCAACAAGCACCACAAGAATGAAGCTTCTGCTGGGACAAATCATCGTCTGGGTAAGAGATGAAAGACGTTAGGAGCGAAATATTAATGAAATTCGAAGACTACTGGGAGAAGAAGACTAGTTAAATAGTAATTTAATAGGAACCATACTCCACGGAAGGGAGAAACTTGAAGCTCAATGAACGCCCATTCACATTACGTGTTAAAAGGATAGGCTTAGAACTCCTGGCTCTCGCATTTCCTGTGTACTAAGGTGTATGTGGTGCCAAATATCATGAAGATAGCAGTTACTTAACATCTTACAGGAGAGAAAGAGTCGCGTCAGACTGGCGAAGTCCACACATGCAGTACTCGGTGTAGCAAGGTCGTTTTCGCGTTTGGAGCGGAATGCAGGAAACTATAGTCTTTTTAGGATGGTAGAGGTGTCTGCAAGTGTCCCACCACGGTGGATTCACAACTCATCGTCCAAGTCTTGACGAACCGATAAGGAGAATTTTTGAGACACTGCAAAATGCCAAAGTCATCACATTCCAGCATTTTCCCTCCATTTACCTTATTCCCTTTATTTCAAGCCAATTATCGTGATTAGGAAGCAAATGGGCAACACATCATCTTGCAAAAGCAGGAGCCACTAGTTCGGTGGTATGGTTCACAAAACTCCAGTCTTTCCAAGGTTTCCTTGCCGCTGGATTACTACTGCGGTGTTTTGGAGTCGATTCTATCTGTTTGACCTGAACGACCTCAAATGCCCACCAATTGCCTTGTTATTTGTAGCACCTGAAAGCTTGATCTGATCTGATATGTCTATACACTTAGTCAGGTCAGCAGATAAAGGAGAAAAGAAAAACTATTCCTTGGTGGACACAAGCTTCCATTACTCAAATAGGTACGAAGGTAAGTACCACCCTTGCAGCTTGCGGCTTACATAGCTTCAGGGGGGATTCAAGCGCGTAACCGCGGACCGACTACCGAACACTCTCCCTCTCTCAGAGCTCACTAGCCCGCCCTCTCGGATGCCATGGTGACTTAGTGGTTGAATAAAATTACTACAATTCCTTATATTTTCTGCATTCTTCGGATCAAATGTCCACCCACTCTTTGTTCCAGCACGACGCGGTTCTTTGGGGACATTAGACATATTTGGAATGCCCCAGGTTATAATAAGAAGGCGTCGATGCATTGAATACTGAAGTGGTGGAATGAATGATTTGAGATCCTCACTTTGATAGGGCCGGAGAACAATACGTTGACTGTACTATTACTTCTGGTTATCGGCACGACCTTCTTTTAATTTTTACACCAGAGTTTCGTTTCTAGATATTCTACTCCCATTCCCCACTCACTCTAATCTCAGCTCAAAGACTTTATCCTATCCTTACTAACTGCCCACCCGCCTTTAGATTCCTGACATAAGCCCCGAACTGCATCACATGATGTTCATATCCCTTCCTCTTGGCCGGACCCTCCTCCGAAATGACATCCCTACATCCCCAGAACATTCTTACTATCACCCAATATACTTATACCCACACTTTTTTCATACCCTGTTTTGGCTCTCGCATATCTTTCCCGCGTCTAACTTGCCCACATTTTCAAGTCAAGATTATCGTCATGAGGAAGCCAGAAGCCGACTTATCCATACCCAGCATGCAGAGGGCCATCCGACCAAAAGCTAATGGGTTGAACACAATATTCGGGAGCCTCTTCATTCGATGCGGAGTTTCGTCTTCTAACCAAGAGTCATAATTTCCATAGAGATGTTCACCTAGGGAACAGGCATTGAGTTCTTCATCAAAAGAACGAGTATAGGCATCTAAGACCATGTGATCTGAGTTGCGATGACCTAGATATCCTGTTCCTTCGATGTTGAGCGCTTTTGTCGAGATCGTTGAGATCATGAAGGGACCAGAGGACTGTCTGCCACGTAGACTCCAACTTTGGCCACTTTTCATCCTTCATCAGAACCAGCGTGGATACATGCTCGAACGCTTGCAACATCTGAAAAACTTTGCAATTCGAGTCCCATGCACTATGCTCAAACCCTCCCCCCCCCCAAAAAAAAATCCGCCTCTTGATCGCTTCCTCCTTTATCACCCCGCGTGCAACCAGCTCTCTCAATAGGAGAAGAAACATCTCTTGGACTTTGAAGCGCCATTTAAGGTCATCGGAAAGAGTGCGCAGGAGTATTGTTTCTTGGGACATCTGTTCGAACAATTGGTGATAACTCTTCGCAGAGTAGCGTTGATCGATTCGCATGCCCATCGGACGGACGATCCTGATCAAGTGGGCTTTGTCAAATTCCCAGTTCATGAATTTGAGGGTTTCTGCTTCCTGCTCTGATGTGGGAGTGTGGTCGGGCTCGTTGAGTCATTCTGGGCCGCGATATGGGTAGGGCGGATAGGGTTCACTTCTAGCAATTGAAATCGATACAGTTTGAGACGATACCATAGTTTCACTGATAGTGTTATTGTTGATGTTGCGTAAGTATTAAGATGTGGAATATGAATCGTTGGAAAAGACTGCCGGAAGCCATTCGCTTCAGAAAGGCACCAACACCTGTGGGCTGATGATAATGTTGGGCGTCATTCAACCAAGCGAAAAATTCGCAACAGAAGGCTTCTCAAATTTACCACAGCATCCAAAGTAAATCCTAGTGTGCTACCATTAACTACTAGGGATTAACTTTCTGTCATGCATTTTGCTGAGTCATCAACAAGGGATGCTAGAACAGAAGCCCATAAACTTGTAGTAACTTGCTATACTTCCGGAAGACCCATCTCGTCCATGCATGCAGGACTAGGCTAGTCGCTCAGCTGAGTCGGCAATTGCCTTGTACATACAATCTCTCATATAAATGGCAGCTCTGAAGCTTTAGCCCTTACAATCAACCTTTTTCTTCAATGACCAATACGGCTTACATTCCATCTGGTATGTATTTCGCAAGCGTACTTATATCAGGTGTGGCGACGCGCTCTCCAGCGAAAGTATTCCCGTTGGTCATCGCAAATGCCTACCTTCCACAAAAGTTGAACAGAAAACACGCAACACCCCATTCGTGCCCAGAGAGTGAGACAAGCGCGATGAGAACCCACTCATGACTGCCTTACACACGGGCATGCCTTCCTCGACGACTTATGGAGTGCTCCCTTCTCCTCAAGCATGATCTCTCACGGCATAGCACGAGTTCCTCTCGAACTCAAGAACGTAGCAGGAGACTCACTCAGCTAGAGGTCACATAGCCATCACCTCTAGTACACATGTCAAACTCCCACAAGGGTCCAATTATTAAGTATTAAGTACTCTATCTACTCATGGCTGTATAAGCAGAACGACGCCAACCCAATGCAACCCATTATTAACCCGTAAACTCCATACTACGATGCATCATGCATTCCATACCCAACGCGGAGACACCATTAGTCCTCCACTCTACTTCCATGCCCAATGTCTCGTCTCCGTTAGAGCAAGAAGGCCGCAAAAGCCGCCGCAAAAGCCCCTATACTCATGCCCACAGCTCCCGCACCACCCGTTGGCACAGGGCTATCATTCCCACCTGTCGCCGTCGCGCCTCCACTCGGCCTCGGTCCACCCGTCACACTCGGCACCGTAGTATTCCCCGTAGGGGAAACGCCTCCCGTCGATGCAGCTGTCGCTAGCGTACTCGCGACTGTCGAATTTCCAGCAGGAGGTACCTGCGAGCGGGGCGCTTCGCCAGTAGAATTACACCTGATCGAGCCTTCCTGGACAGGATTCGTCGAGATAGCGGCAGGGGTCTTGAAGGTGAAGGGTGCGGAGCCGATGTCGGTGCCTTCGGCGTCTTTATAGGCGAGGCAGGTGAGAGAGTTCACGTCGACACCTGAGGCAGAGAGGATTTCGATGCCGCAGACTGTGGGGAGGTCTTTTTTTGCTCTTAGATTTGTATACGTATGTTGAGGAGGTTTAGGCATACCTTTGACGACAAGCTTGTCGACTTCTATGGTGAAGGTTTCTAGCTCGATTTCTTGAAGGCAAGGTGTAGTGTGGAGTGTTACTGTTGCGGCATTGGCGAGAGTGAGGAGAGCGACGATAGTGGTGAGGGTCATCATTGTGAGAATTGGGGATTGTGTCTCGTCAAGGAAAAGGTCAACTCGGGTCGTCGTGAGGATTAAATAGGTCAGGCCTAAAAGCAACTACAGGGCTGAAAGGAGCTGAAAAAACCGTAAGGCTGAGGCGTTCGTGAAGAAACTGTAAAAGGTTCGATGGCTTGAAAGTTGTTGGTGATGATGATGATGATTGAAAAATGAAGGGAGACCGCATCATTTATAAATTTTCGACTTCGAGAAGGATCAAACCGTTATGCCTGGAAATAGCAACTGGGTTCCAGTAAACCAATACTTAGGCTTTCCAATATTTGGTTCTACATCATAGCTTTGTGATGTGACCATTCAAAGCGCGAAGAAGGAGCTCCATCGCGATTTGAAACATGAGTGGCGGGGGAGTCGGCTGTCAGCAATGTCCCACCAGCCCCAGCCCCTCTGATGCTGCCCCCGCCACGCTCCCAATTGGCTCTCGAAGGATTGGATCCAGACTTGTGGAGCAGGTGATTGGGCGTTCAGTGCTACGGTACTAGAAAATGGTGCGCAGAAAGACGATGTTCGTCGCTTTGACATTCAATAATTCACAGCCTCGTTCAGGAACTGCGTCGCAAATGGTTAGCCAACAACAACCGCCCAGAAGCGTTTGTACGAGAACAAGCTCAGGCCATGTCTGGGTCTAAAGCTTATTTGAGCAGTTCGACACAGTTTCCAAAATACTGAAAGTCATGGTTACAATTAATATCTACAACATTCCTCTGTTGAGGGCTTAGGCATACAGCTCGTCATCCTGAGCCGCATCGCCAAACCCGCCCTCTGCAATATCAACACTGCTTTTACCCTTGCCATGATTTACAGCCGCTTTCCCTTTTCCTTTACCTCCGTTAGCCGATCCGTTCAAATCGATATGCTCCGTGCGGATAACGTAGTCATCGTCATCGCGCTGCACCCCATCTACCTGCCCATCCACCTGAGAAACCGCAGCTTTTCCTTTGCCATTACCCTTACCTTTTAGTGAACCAGACCCTTGGAATCGAGGCGGACCCTGAATACTTGATCCCGAAAACGACGTCTTCGTTTTCTGCTCTTCTTTCTTTCCTGCGCCTTCATATGCTTTCCTCACTCGTTCATAGTGCCTTAGTTCATCTACACTAACGCTAGGAACGAGCTCTCTGCTCGCCTCAACAAAATCTTCTTCTGTAACCATAACAGCTGTATCCTCCTCTGTCGCCAAATGATCAAAGAAATATGCGATAGAAATTGGTGTATGCGTAGCGTTGTACGCCTTGACTTTTTCATCAACAGCACGTGCCTGACGGGTGATAGCTTTAAGCATAGCATCCGAACACAAGGCGTACATATCTGCACCCGTATATGTGAATGGTAGTGTTGAGGCGACTCGTTGCAACGACAATTCTGGGTGGAGGGTGAATCTGGAACGAAACGTCAGCAGATGTTAATAAAAGAGGCTTCGTAAAAAGTACATACTTCCTCGTCAACGCCTCCAAGATAGTCAATTGCTTCTCATGCGTATCTGAAACACCCAAATATAGCATCTTATCGAAGCGGCCAGGTCGTAGTAGAGCTTGATCTAAAAGATCTGGCCTGTTCGTTGCCCCAATAACGAATACGCCGCCTGCGCCTTCACCGCCGTCGCTCATTCCATCTAATTCAGCAAGCAGCTGACTGACAATGCGATCCATGACACCACCACTGTCACCTTGATTACCACGCTTCGGCGCTACGGAATCCAATTCATCGAAGAAGACGACGCAGGGACGGGCATCGCGCGCTCTCTGGAACACACGACGTACATTGGCTTCTGATTCACCAATATACATGTTGAGCAATTCCGGACCCTTGACGCTAAAGAAGTTGAGTGAGAACTCGGTGGCGATAGCTTTCGCAAGTAGTGTCTTTCCCGTTCCAGGCGGGCCATAGAAGAGGATACCACTCCGCTTCTTCATACCCTTAGCAAACAGTTCGGGCCGTGCCAGAGGAAGTTGGATAGTCTCCATGACGGCGTCCTTGATATGGGTGAGACCGCCCACATCGGACCAGCTGACATTTGGTATCTTGGGTGCGCCGATAGCATCGGCGAAGTTCTTACGTGCTGCTTCCACTGCCCCATCAAGATCCGGTTTTGTCAAGCTGTTGCTGAAGTGTCCTCCAGCAAGCTCAATGTCCCTCGTCGTCACATTATCGAGTAAAGGCGATGTTTTTGATGCAGACAGTGCGAGTGACTCGAGACGGTTTCTCTTTGCGACTATAGCACGATCCACGACATCCATGAGATCACCAGCGACCAAGGCAGCAGTCTTGACTGCGACATTGGCGAGATCGACATCAGGAGATAGCCAAATTCCAGTATCATCAATGATACTGCGTAATATACCCTCTCTTTCGCCTTCATCCGGGGCCGTCATCTCCAATTCATGGGTGAAAAGCCCGCGAATTCCTTCAGGAACCTTGTCTACCTCGGTCGTGGTTGCGATGAGGACACGAGAGCCAGCCAGAATCTCTTTCAAAGCCGTGTTCATGCGGTCAGCGTTCAGCGCATCGATGTGTTTGATCAACAGCGCTGTATACTCTGCACCACAAGTGAGAGCTCGTTCTGCCCTAGCTTTAAGAAAACCCTCTGTCTTGACATCTCCGCCACCTGCACCTCCTTCGGTAAGGACATCGAAGGCGTCAATAGGAAATGTATGTAACCCTAGGTCTTCGCAAGCTCGTATTGCTACTGTAGACTTGCCGATCCCGCGTTGAGTTGATGTGAGTAAGATGGCGGTTGGTGGAAGGCCTAAATGTATTGCCCTTGGGCTCGTGGCAGCGGACATCAGTTCCCGTAAACGGCGACGTAGTGTTGAGATATATGGCTTGGGCAGCTCATCGATTCCCATTGTTTTCTGGTTAACCGCGATAGGTGGCTGCTTGGCGCCAAGGTAATACTGCCAGGCACTGTTGATCGAAGCAGGTACCTTGCCTTGTTCACTCCCAGCTTGAACCATTTTGGTGCTAGCTGCATCGACAGATACGACACCTCCCCAGATATCAGATTCTTCGCCCTCGCGAGGCTCAGAGTTTGGTGTTGTAGCAACATTCCCGACCTTGAACCATGCTACCACTTTCGGATTTCGTTCTTCCGCAATCAAGCTATCTTCAGAGCCTCCCTTTCTAGGATTGGACAAGAGCTCGTCACTGCCAATATCATCTTCTGCACTAGCAGCTTGGAAGATCGCTCGACCGAGAGACTCATCGATTGCAATACCAACCAAGTCGCCAGTCTTGACAACCCGTCGCTTCTGCTCGAAATGTTCCTTCAATGCAGCAAACAGACTTGGTTGGAGTAGTCGATCGGACGAGAGTGGAGTTGAGAGCTTCAGCAAAGTGACCTCTTTCGCCGAAGGAGGTAGAGAAGAACTGGTCAACCGTGGTCTTTGGATAGCGCTCCTAGGTAAATGAGAAGATTGGTGAGGCGACAGCGTTGTAATGCGGAGATAAGACGGGCCACCTAGATTTGTGAGGAGGATAGGGGAGAGATACGCTTGCGATGGGGTACTGGTCTGTGAGAAGCCTGAAAAGCTAGACCTTCGGTTTTGGCTTGCCAATTTATTAACCGGGTAACGTGCGACTTTCTTGCTCATATTTTCTGGCAGGCCATATATTCTTGCCGGTCTCCATTCTGAATGATCTTCCTGTCCATCCCCAAATGCTCCGAGGCCGAAGAGAGGATGTTGGGATGGCTCCGCGGTCGGCTCAATCTTCACCCAATCGCCGGAAAAGCAGCCAACTTTCACTAGCGTATTGGTATCAACAAACACTCGGGCATCTTCATCATCTTCACTACCAGGTTTAGGGTGAATGAGTTCATCGGGTATAGATTGAAGCAGTCCTTGAGCTTTGAAAACCTTTACCTTCGAGGTTGGTCCACGCGCAGTTGTTGCTGTGAAGTTTGAGAAAACGGACCCTGGGGTAGCTATTCCGGTAGTGTGGAAGTTGCCTGGTCGTGGTGTAGCTGAAGAAAAAGAGGAGAGCACTCCGGATGACTGAGGCGGAAGCATCGGAGCACTCAGAGATATTATGTCCTCTGAATCATCTGAGAGGTCCTCTGCATCTGTACCAGAGAGTTCTGAGTCCAAATTGTCAGTAGATTCCTCGTCAGGAGGCGTGGTATTTTGTGAAGGTGTTCGATCCTCTGCAGCGGAATAGAACTGTTCATTTGAGGTATCTTCCTCCTCATCGTCGCCGAATCCATTCGGTATAGGCGTTGGCTTTACAGGGAGAAGCACTTGTGGAGACTGAGAGCTTCGGTGCGACTGAAGAACAACAACCGTCGTGCTAGGTAACAGTAAACCTTGAGAAACAGGTTCACAAGCTGTGATCCTTGCTGGGGGAGGTGGCACGTGCGTGATGGGATGAGCAGGTAACGGTAGTGGGAGCAAATCTCCAGTGTGGACGATGGTTGGAGATTTGAGAGCATCCCGAACGGCGTTCCTCCAAGCTCGTTCTTGCGCGGCATAATCTACTGACTTTACATCTTTTCTACCCGGTCCGTTGACCTTGAGATATTTATCTTTTGGTCCTTTGGCGGCGCCGTTTGACGGAGTAATTCCAAAGCCTCCACCTAATTTGGAATGGACCTCATCCAACTTTCTCAATGCCTCCGTATCAAGGCTCACATAGACGGTGTCCAAACCCAAGGGGACGGCGTCAAATATGCGTATCTCAATCGGTGCATCCCTCCGTTGCGTCTTGTTCGGCGAAATGGCGCGGAGAAGCTGCAGGAAAGATTGCAGCGCGAGAGAAGACGCTGGAACCTGGAGGGATGAATGCGGCCGAGTGGTTGAAGAATCGTTCTTCTCGGCGGTTCGTATGGGCAAGATAGTCCAACTGACGCTCTGCGGTGCGACAATAGAGTTCGGAAGCCATGGGGTTATTGCTACATGATGGACTCGATTTGGCTCAGTAGTATCGGTAAACGCTATACATTCTCTATATTAGTCTTGGGCGCGTATTTAGGGATATCATGAAAATACCTGAGCTTTTATGTCCTGGAAACAGGTCCGCGAACAGGTCTTCAGACAATACTCCAACCTCGCCCTTCATGCGATCGTCGAGCAGCAGCCGCGCTGAGATTGCAGGTCGATCGAGCCTCCTCCGCCGTCGTCTCTTGCGCGGGTTCATGGTCCCGTTCTGCGCCTCCATCTTGTAATGAGAACTAAATCTCGATTGAGCCGTGAAGCGGAAGACGGAGGCTTTCAGAGTCGCGTGGAGGTCGAGAGTTGATGCCAAGCACGATTATGCCGAGGTCAAAACGCCGTGTCTGCTCGGAAGGTACAGTCTGCCATGGCCATATCTTCCTTGACATTTTGCTTCTCAATATTTCTAAGGCCTGAAATTGGAACTCTGTCGGTGAGTACAGACCAATAACTAAGCAACCGTTTTCTCCTCTTCACATGAAGAGCGGAACCGTGTTAGTGCCTGGCCATCAATGCGCCAAGCGTCCCTGCGTGCAACTCTCTTGTCCATCATCAACACCACTTATTGCTTGGTTCAGGCCAGGATTAGCCGTGCACCACCGTCTTGGTATCGCGTTGCAAATCGACCAACCCCTTCACCCTTGGCGATTGGTGACAGCAGATCTACTATCCTGGAAGAATCCCTGACATCATTTTGACAGGCCGTAGTAGCATCATGCTGATCTATCAGCCACACATATCATCTTCGATATCTTTCCCAACAATCTCATAAACCTTCATGTTCCTTTTCTACTTTCACTCCATAGAATATTAGACCGTCTCTTGCTACATAGGTTTCATGCATTTTAGCCTTCTCCACTCATACACCGCTCCACAGCCACTGTGGGTTCCACATGGGGCTTCTCCACAAGGCCGTCACTACGCTAGAGGAAACTTTTCGATAACAAAATGCCTGGCGTCTCCACTGTCAGGCAAAAGGTTGAAAAAGCTGGAGTAAAGACTGAATCGAAGACCAAAACAGCCATAGACTTTGCTCACCAAGCCGAACGCCTCGGACAATATTCCCCAAATCAGGAGAACGATGCAACAGGGTCAACCCAAGCAGTCGAGGCAAAATTCATAACAGCCCAGGATCCCGTAATTCAAACCGCGAATGGAGGAAGGCTCCCAGCTGTGCCTGTCGAGGAAGCAACTAAGCTCAACCAGCTAAGAGATATTATCGACGACTGCAATCCATCCCAAAATGAGCCAGTCAAGGCGGGATCACGCGAATCGAAAGATGGCTCTATCAACGGCGCCCGCCCAAAGGAAGGACTATCGAAGGATGAGCCCGGCGCACCACTCCGAAGAGCTGTTCCTCCCTCAAGGACGAATCCTCTGTTTCCTCCGCTACCCATGTACGGCCCACCTACTCTATTAAGGAGACTTCAGTGTTGGACTTTTAGACTGTCATCGGCCATACTGTCTCTGTGTTTCTTACTCGTGATTATACTAGGTGCTGCATTTACGAGCATTCCACTTGCCGCTCGGCACGTGTGGCTAAGGTTTACATTTCGAAATCCAAACAAGAGAAGGCCATTCTACAGAGAGGAAGAAAGACGACGCAGGGCTCGGAAAGTCGCCGAAAGAGCCTGGAAGAAGAAAACGAAGAACCAAGCAAGCAGCAACGCGAACGGAGCGGAAGAAGGAAAAGAGGCGGACAAATTTATCCCCTTGAAAGGTGGTCATGACTCCATTCCCTGCGACGTGCGCTACTACGCCCGCCGCATGGGCCTTGACTGCGAAATCTTTGATGTCCAGACAGAAGACGGTTTCATAATAGAGTTGTGGCATATCTACAACCCGCGCGAATACAACCGCACAAGTAGCGCTCAACGCTCGCCACACGCCCCTGAGGTTTTCCCATCCAAATCCGCTGCTAGTGGCTTAGAAAAAAGACCATCAGGCTCACAGTGCCCACCCGGAGAGAAGAAATACCCGATTCTTATGATTCATGGCCTCCTTCAATCGGCAGGTGCATATTGCACAAACGACGACGATAGCCTTGCTTTCTTCCTCGCTAAGTCCGGATACGATGTCTGGCTGGGAAACAATCGCTGTGGCTTCAACCCTCGTCACAACATGCTTAAGTACTCTGATCCACGCATGTGGGCATGGAATATTCGTCAGATGGGTGTTATGGACCTCCCAGTCCTTATCTCTCGTGTGCTTTCCAAAACCGGATTTGAGAAACTGGGACTGATTGCGCATAGTCAAGGCACAACCCAAACTCTCGTCGCCCTAGCAAAAGAACAACGACCTGAAATTGGCGAGAAGATCAGCGTGTTCTGCGCACTAGCACCCGCTGCGTACGCGGGCCCACTAATCGGGAAAATGTATTTTAAGTTCATGAGAGTTATCAGCCCGGCCATGTTTCGCGCCATTTTCGGCATCCATGCCTTCATCCCGTTCATGATGATCATGCACTCGCTCCTACCCCCACGATTCTACGGAACGATGGGGTACCGCGTCTTTTCTTTCCTCTTCAACTGGACCGACGATCGTTGGGAAAGGGATCTGCGAGATCGCATGTTTCAGTTCGCTCCTGTTTATGTCAGCGCCGAGAGTATGCGGTGGTGGCTCGGTCGCGAGTGCTTCGCAAAACAGAAATGCATTCTCGCCACGAGAGAAGAAAAGAATATTGAGGATCGAGAAGACGAGCAGGAAGATCAGCGGTTTAGCTGCACCACTGAGGAGTCTTCCGATTCAGATTCAGATTCGGAGTCGAATACACAACAGACTACCGAACCCTCCCAATCCAAAAATCCGACGGCAAAGGACAGGGAAAGAGGAAATACAGACCGCTCCCGCTACGCCTGGTACGGCCCCGGCACGCCCCCGTTCGCCCTCTGGGTCTGCGGCGCCGACGATCTCGTCGACGGCCGCCGGCTCCTCCGTCGCTTCGAGCGCAACCGCGAGCCGCATGTTGATGTAGTCCACGCCAAAATTATTGAGGGGTATGAGCATCTAGACGTCATTTGGGCGATGGATGCAATTGAGAAAGTGGGAAAGGAGGTTAAGGAAGTGATTTGGAGGACGGCGCCGGAGAGTGCGAGGAAGGTTTGCAGAGTACCTAGGGGATGTGGGGATATTCGAGCTTTTTTTAAGAGGAGGGATTGGGATCAAGACAGTGGTTTAAGGGAGAGTGCGACGAGGGACGTAGATGTTACGACGGGGGAGTGGAGCGAGAAAGGGGCTAAGCAGGTTGGCGGTGGGGGTGGGGAGGGTGAGATTGGGACGTTAGAAGATGAGGTTGGTAAGGTGCAATGAGTGCGACGGATTTTGCATTTTAGGGTACTTATCATTTGGGTTCGAGCATTATGTTGGATCGATTCATTTAGTTCGGTGGTATAGTAGATGACTTTTAGCGGGCTTTAGATTCCTTAGTACATGAGATATCCCTTTTCCTTTTTAAACTACAGTAGAAGAGTAAGTACATCCATATCCACAAGCAACAAGAATATGTTTTGTCATATGAATAAGTATCAACCTTTTAGTGATAAAGATAACTCCGTGGCCAAAGTGGCCAACCATAAAATGGAATAGCGCCAGAGACATCCCTACATCTTTCACACCAAAACGCTTCACGCTTGCAGCAGTCTCCATACGCCTATATTTCGATGCTCTGAAGGAGAACTCTTGAATACACTAGGCTAGTGTGTGGTGAGACCAAACCTCATATCCCTCTTCCTTTTTTGGTGTCACTCCAACAGCCCTCTCATCCACCTCCCCCAGTAAAAATCTTGCCCATCTCCATCTACCCCCTACCTATCTCTCTTCATTCTCCGTTAACCCAATCGCACTACCCCTCTTCTCCATTCTCCTCTATTCAAACTGTGCAGCCGAAACCAAATGAGGCGACAAGTACTCCCTCCTAGCAAACGCTTCCAACAGTTAGTAACGGAGCGTTTTGAGGGCCTCAACCGTTAGTAATGGCTGAGTAGAGGAGTACTAACTGACGGAAGGCCTCTTTGGAGAGGCGTGAACTAGCCGTACGCCGTTACTGCCAAGAAAGTAGATTTTTTGCTGTACTGTACGGCTCATTACTCCGTAACGGATGGTGAAGTAGGGCTATCTGGCGCAGTAATTGTCGTTTCTTTATAGATTCTGCTTCTTGATTGGCTACCGTTTAAAGCGCTGCAATGTGAGCTGCAAGGTCCACCATCGCACTGTGTACTATTCCACGACGGAGCAAGTTCTTTTGGAGTTGAAGAGCCTCAATCGTCGTACCAGAGAGGCAGTTCCTGTCGACTGTGACCGTACGTTTGGCGGAGCTAAACCCCTTCTCACACTCACAAGAGGTACAGGGTATAGAGGGGAAATCGAGGACAATTTGATAGAGTGTGGGATAGTGGAGTTTGCCTCTCTGGATCCACCAATCAAGAGTGCGATCCATCAAGTTGTCGTCCTCCCTCTTCTCGCTAAGGTCCTGCAGTAGAAATTCGAGATAGAGGTCTAATTCGTTGATCCTACACGCTTTCTTGCGTGGGCAACGACAACTCGCCTAGATGAGTGACTCTGCCTCACAAAGTAGTCAGTAAGTGGTATGTGGACATATTTTTGATGGAAATGGCCCTGTTGTGGAGTTTGTAAGAGATATCTATGGTAACGGCACAGATCCTTCATTTTCGGACGATTTGCCGTGCCAATCGGATAGCCGACAACGCCAGAGAGCTCTTCTCAACACCAAAAAAGCTATACGAGCCGTACTACTGTCAGTAACTAGAGTCTCACGAGCCGTTAATAATGGGTGAGAGCTCTACTACTAACTAACGGATCACGTGAGCTGTACGGGCCGTTTTGTACGGTTAGTAGTACTAACTGTTGGAAGCATTGCTCCTAGCAGCAGATCTGGGGGCACACAGCACACTATCATCGTAATTCGAAGTTGGGCATAAACACTGGGTGTTTTTCTTCAACGTTTTCTTTATTTTTCCTTCCTAGACAGTTCTGATGGTTTCGCGATGGATTCGGGGGTTATGACGGGCTTCTGATTTTGTGCTGCTATTTTGATGATTTCATTTTGACTTGAAAAAAAAAGAGACTCTTTTTGACCAGAACCTAGAAAAATGGCTCGTAATTGATTAAACTGAAGTAAAGAGTTTCATATTCAAGAAAGTAGGACATAAACAGTAGCAAAAGAAAATATAACATCAAGAATTATGGAAATTTGGCCTGTCAGTACCAACGGCCCATAGTGGCGATGTCCTTTATCCTTAACTTTTGTGGGTTGAAGTCTTGAGAGACACGTCAGGGGCTGGGCAAGTGCGGAGCAAATCCAGTGTGTATGGACCTGAGGCAAGAACGAGGATGACACTCATGTAAAATTCAAAACGTTAAGAAATAGATGAATTAAGAGTCACGAATCTTTGCAATAATGTCGGCGAGAACAAAGACAAAGGTTCGTTCAACTTAGGCCCTTCACTATCTTGTCATCTACAATTCGCGCAGCCAAATGCCAAGCCCACATGGAGCCGTCGACATTTCATCTGTTTATTCATGCACTGTATTTCGCATCCCATACTGCTAGTCTATCCTCCCGCAAAAAATGCAGATTTCCTCCCATAAACGCCTCCCTATTGTGCCTGAAAAAGGGCTCGAGAAACCTCCAGAGCTATAATATGACCTTCGCCCTCGCATAGTTATGTCTAACCCCAATCCTACTGCCGGGCCAATATCATACAAATAAACCTCTGTAGAGAAAAGTACACACCTTGCCTACCCATAAACTCCGACCTCGACCACGAATCCTAATCCATAAGAATTAGCCATGCAAAGCTGTGTTCCGTTCTCCTCAAATCGCCTTAACCTCCAAAGCCCCGTTAGCCGTCTCATTCTTAACCTCCTCATACAACACTCCTGGTTTCCACTTAACCAGTAGCTTCTTTGCTGACGGTTTCGCTCGGTCATCTATCCTCCCATTAGCCAACATCTCGAGACAAGCATTAAAGGGAACTTACTTGTCCTCCACATATCCTCTAACACCTCAACCACAACCTGCCTGACCGGCGGCCTGAACATATACAGATACTGGAAAACCATGATCGCCAACTCAATACGCTCCGGATCCTCCGCCATCTTCTTGATCCGATTCAACAAGTCTCTATCCAGCTCCGGGATCTCCGAGATGAAGCGGAGTAGAACTTTATCCGTGCCTTCAACGAATGCCATGATCCCATCCATGAGCTTCAGCGTACACCGTTGGTAGTTGCCCTTAGGCTCCGCCGTCCTGACAGCGTCACCATTCGTAGCGTCTTTCGCGGCAGTTCGCATAGCTTCGATCTGAATCCGATCATTATACCACTCCTCATTCAGCCAGCGAATCGCCACGTCAATTCTCTTCTTCCAGTCGTATATGATGTAGTTGTAGATGGCTTCTCGGATCATTTCGGCAAGTGCGAGATTTCCCTTCTTGCTTAGACTGTTAAACTCCATTTTGATATCATCACCTGAATCCTCAAGACCAGTTGCAGCGCGAGTAGCCAACCGAGAAAGAATCGTCGCCCAAGAATCTCGATCATTGTTACTGGCCGCGAGACGATTGAAGCCTCCTTTTGTACCTTTCGCCTTTGAGTCATCGAGAGCAGATAACATGCCAAAGACTCGTCGAACTGTGCTGTCGCCGTACTTCTGGATCTCCTGCTCAGTTAAGGGAGGGGCTTGGGGTAATTTATATGGAGCGAGCCGAGCATCGGAAACACGTTCTGGTAGGAGGCTGTCGGGTTGTGTACTGTCTAGCTTGTTGGCAATCTGCTCGGCATCTTCCGGTTCAAAGTCTGGCTCGTATTCCTCCTCATCGTCAACTGCAACTAATGTCGCTGCTGGAGCGGTGTCAATAGCGGTTCGAGGTTGAGCTTTGCTAAGGGCAAGATATCGAGAGCGAACAATCTGCGAATGGAGCAATTAGCTTTGTCTCAAATGGAGGGCTGAGTGTGCATAAGGAGTTGCCGCGTCCTCACAGCGAATCACGTGACGATGTGTAAGATCCGTGATAACACCACAAGGCATTATACTCCGCAATATGATAGTGGGCACCTCATGTCGCGCAATACACTCCAACAATACTCAAGATGTAATCACGTACATTGATGGCGTTGCCTAGCTTTGTTTCGTCAATGGATTGCAGGATGGGCACGATTATCCGCAATAACTGTTCAGGGTCCCTAAAAACCTGCACATCGAAGTTTGCAGTGTTCCCATCAGGGCTGAGGGTAAACAACTCGCGGAAGCTCACTGGACCAGGGGGTAATGGAGGTACAGAAGGAGGGGCGCTTGGGATGTTGGCTCCCAGGCGTTGCCTCTTTGCTGGATCTAGACCATCAGTTGGCTCAACAGGTGCAGGCCTCTTGCGGTTAGATTCATCAAAAACGTCAAGACGCATGCGATGCATACGTTCTAAATATTGCTGTATCCGACCATTGAATGGTCCCTCGGGGTTCCTGCGGGGATTGAGTTCAATAAATTACCAAAAAGGAGGAGAGGAGTCAGAACCATACCTCTTCATGACGTTCATGAGCAATGCTCGAGTTGTCCGCTCCATTGACTTCATCATGACCTTGTTCTTTGGTGTCATGGGGGAGTTTGCCAGCTTGAGGGGGTTAAAGTTGAGAACACTAGACAGTATTTTGTTCGTAACGTATGGCCGGCGTTGTATGAGCATGCCCAGGCTGTTCAGAGTAGCCGTAACAAGTAACGCATCACTATCTCCCGTCAGCGTTTGTCCTCTATCCATGTACAATCTATCTAACCTGTGATCTCCATGTACTATATCCAGCAGACGATCTAGAAGCCCGGATGCTTCTGCCTCAAGGGTCGAGTATGGTATCAAAGGATGATCGCGCGGCACAAGGGCGAGGGATATATCATTCTGTTCTGGACGCTGGGAGAGAAGTAAGCAGTCTCTTCTTTGGGGAGGGGTGGGTTTGGGACTGACCCTGGGATCTACTATGCCTGGAGTCTCTACAAGAACTACCTGCTGGACAAACTTGACACAGCATATGCGTACACCTGGCGGGGCCAAGTCCATCCTCCGCAGTATATTCGACTTGATGGCTGCCATGAGCTGCCAATCCTGGGTATCGTGGGCGTCGGAAATTCTAAAAGCACATTCATGCATGAGACTATATCCTTCAAATAACGGTGCCAAGCAATGAATGTAGATGCATGTACTAAGAGGGCACATAGCTAGCCAACAAGTGCGCTCATGTTCTCATAGCTTCTATATGGAATTGGGGTAGAAAACACTCACATGTGCCTGTAGATCAGTGGATAGATGCTGGCCGCAGCTTGCACAGCGCTCTTGATGACGCCAGTGTCCTCGACCTGTTCGAGGTATTCCAGCAGTGTAGGCAGTACCGTCAAGCCCAACGACTCCTTTGACTCGGACGGCCACGTAGGTGAAGCAAAGGTCTCAGCTAGAAAGTCGGCCCCCCATCGCCGTATCTCCAGGGTCGCATTCGCATTCGCACCGATGATTGGCAAGACACCAGGGATGATGGTGGGATAGTATCTACCATCGCCTAGTGCGAGAGAACGGGCAGACTCGAGCTGGCCGAGGGTCTGCGAGGAGGCATTCATGATTGAAGATGGAGAGTGCAGTGCAAAGGTAGGTGAGCTTTGTTTCCTTGAGCCAGCTCTGACAGCTTGTCCACGCGCGACGCCCGATCAAACTTGGTGGTGACGACGCGACACAACTCGGGTTGTATTTGAGAGTGCCCTCATTCCTAAGCTAATATTGGGAGCTTGTTCGTTGAGAAAAGGGAGGATGGAGTTGCATGAAAGAAGGACAATGTGTCTACTGGGTTGAGGGGAGTGACGGAGTGAAAGATGGTAGCAAAGACGTTTCGACTTGAACGGCCGCGGGAGAGGGTCTGCATGGCCCGTGCGCCAAATCGACAGAGCCGCAACACCACCAACATGAAGCGCAAATCTCCTGATTCCACCGCAGCCAATCCACCACTGTCACAATGCCATAGTAAGTCGGTGTATAATATAATACCATATCATTATTTGCTAACATTAACAGCCGACCATTCCAATCGACATACTACGACGAGCAAATGCGGGCATCGCCTGCACTGCTTCGAGCGCGAGCACCCTATTTGATCAAAAACACCATTACCGGCATCGGCATCTTCTCCTTAGTCATCGGCATCTGTAAGAAATTGTTTGAATATTGGGCTTGAAGAGATGCTGAGCATTCACAGATGTATATACCATCAACGTTATCTCGCAAGACGAATTCGACGATGTTGTAGTACCAGACGAACCGGTAAAACTAGAAAAACCGAGCACGACTGAGGAAGTGAGGAAGGCAATAGCAGCGAAGAAACAATAAATATCGTGCGGGTGGAATGTATTTTGGGACAGAGGAGGTCGGGATGCTACTCGGATGAAAGCTCGGTGAACCCCATCCAGTCGGTGGGCTGTATAAAGGTGTACAACATGCATTTAGTTGGCGTTAAGAAGCATATGGCCCTGGAGAACTCACGAGCAAACATGCCATTACGGTCATTAGGGTTAGCTCTCCTCTCAGGAAAATGGAGATATGTTAATTACATCGAAGGGTCGCACGATTACTGATGAAGTCATCTATACCACTCCGTATTCAGGTTATGTGAATTGTATGCAAATATGCTAGTCAATTTCATCAATCTATCTAAAGGTATAAACCTTATGATTATGTTTCAACCCTCTTCAAGGAGGACAAGTCGTAGCCGAATGGCTGTAAGGCTTGACGCCATAATAATGTGAAGAAAATATGCCCTTAAGCCACTTTGGTGGACAAACGCCTCAAAATGCCGCATTAAACTAGAAAGTTAAACGTAAGGAAAACTTTGGTGCAACTAGTGTAAGTGTCTCATCTCATAAGTGTCTGTTTGGGATCGGCGAGGGGCATGGGGCGTGAAGGTGCGCTCAGAGTCCGCAGTCGATGGAAGAGCGCCAGATGACCGAGGGGGAACATGCTCTTCAGCACTATTCATCCTCATTGCTGCAGGACTGACAAGTCCACTGCGAGGATCGAGACGATCTTTAGACGAATCGTGACCGTCTTCGGCAATGTCTGGCATTGCGGACTCCTCGTCCGGTTGACTACGATGGCTGCGGCCGAAGAAGCGGTTGCGGTGATTGCTGCGCTCACGAGCCTGAGTGCTGTCTGTATTGACGCGTTGAAGGCGGCCAAATTGACGGCTGGGTCGATCTGCTACCGAGGTGGACCTACCCGACTCATGGGATGCTCGAGATCGATCTTGCGAGTGGCGGGAGGGGGAAGTAACCCTGTCGACAGCCGCTCTGGCACGAGACTGAGACTCACGATCCTCATAGACATCACCGGTCATGTCACCCGAGGAAATGTCCTTCATACCCAATGAGAAGTCAACTCGACGCCCCATAGCTGCCAATGATTCTCCACGAGGTCTTGCGCCACCGGTGCGAAGGATAGACCCATAACGATTAGGGGGGTTGCTTCCTAAATCGCCAGCCGGAGGGACGAAGGAAGGATCCTGAGGCTCGTTGAGATGAATTCCATTCGGGTTATCCGGGTTACCACTGTGGCCAACGCCAGGCGTGGCAGTATGCGGAACATTTTGTAGATAGACAGGGAAGGATTCCTTCTGACCAGGGTACCGCATGCGAGGCCCTTCAATTCCAAGCTCCTGCATAGAAACCATCAATGCGCAGATGAACTTGTTACGGCGCTGAAGGCGGAGTAGTTCGTTCTGCCAGTTGGACTTGTAGAAGAAGACGACGTTCAGCGTAATGGCGTGGGCCTCGGAGACTTCGCGCAGTTCAGTGAGAATGTTGGATTGATACTCTCGTTTCTCAGACCTGACAAACTCAAGAAGTCGCTGACGGAGCGAATCGATTTGGTCGAGGGTGGTGCCGAACTTGATGGTAACAGGAACTGCTTCCGCAAGACCACCGGAACGTCGTTGATTGAGAATAAAGAGCGTGTTAAGGTAGCTGTTCGGAGCCTGGACAACGTGGCCTTCCATTTTCTTGAACTCGGTATAGAGAAGCGCAATCTCTTTGACGAAATAATCATCGCCACGGCCCAACGCGCCCGTATTCCCATAAATACCAACACGATCGCCGACGTCGAAAGGATGCTTCACGAAGACGAAGATGACAGATTGTAGGAACTCTTGAGCAGTCGCAGAGAATAGCCAAGACAGAGCAAGGACGGTGGAACCGGCAGATGTGAGGACACCGGCGGCCGAAGTCGAAACGAGAGAAATGAAGACTAGGACGGTGATAACAAAGACGATGAACATGAACACATCGTCCAGTTTGCTGACGACGGAGTCCAAGTCCTTCAGCGACGCCGTGATGGATTTGCGTTCTCGACCAATCTCCACGCAGACCGCTTCGAGTTCCTCCATGGAGATATCCCCATTCATGTCCTTGTCGAACATGGAGAAGGCTGCGTCTGCTTCATCGTCATTCTCAAATGCGTTTTTCAGATCTTCAGAGTGGACCGTTTCCGTCTCTTCACGTGCAAAGGTCCTATACAAACGACGGGCGAGTACCTGACTTCCATTGGTGCTTCCGAGGAGGGCTAGGACGACCTGATGCGGGTGTGTGCTCCGCGCGACTTGTCGTCCGGTGAAGTCCCCTGCAATCTTTCCAGCCATATCTCCAAACTTGCTGAACGCCTCTTTGGTGTTCTTTTGAGCTTCCTTGACGAGCTGGCCGGGAGTTCGAGCGCCAGACGCAGGCCCAGTGTTGGCCTCGAACTCGGAGTCTTCCATCGCAATCTTCTCTTTAGAGAACTTATATAGCTTTGCCAAGCTTCCGATTTGGAACTTGTTCAGCTCAATACGATCGGCATAAGTTCGAAGATGAAAACTGATGGCAATCAGTTGGATGATTATTTTCTCCACGAAGTTCAAGACCATGCCGACGAAAATGGCTACGAAGACCTTATTTGTCGTCTTCTGCCAGTTTCTCGTCGTCTTGTCACCATCGATATGATGGTTTTTCATGGTTGGAAGAAACGAGATTTCAATGGCCAGCCACCAGAAGAAAAGAGTAGCAGGCAGCTCTAGTTGTTTCCCCATATCTCGCCACTTCTTACTGTTATTAGTAAAAAGACTGGAGATCAAACCAATGGGCCATGGCAGGCATTTTGCGAGAATCTAACACCAAGTTAGTGGCAAGGCGGAAAAACACAGGAGGCCACTTACTCTGCCAGCCCAGAGGGTCAACCAAACAATCTCGAGCCAGATGCAGAACCATATCAGCTTGACATCTCCAACGTGGGCATCCTTGAACAACAGTGCTCCGAGAAGTAATGGAATAAGAATTATCAGAACGACCGGCGTGATGTAAATGAAGTATCGAACGATGAAACTAGAGTTGTGGACCTTCTTGAAGAACTTGGAGAAACTAGTCGTAGGGTTCTCAGGAGGTTTGTACAGGGCGGCCTTCTCATGCAGCGGGTTGGTGGCAGCTTCGAACTCATCAATGGGGTCCTCCCGACGCGATCTCTGCCTCCGCACCGAACGAGATAATGATTGTTCCCGATTGAGCTCCTCCTGGTTGGAGATCTCGCGTTCAATTTGAAGCATAGCCAGGTCATCGTCCAGCCTGCTCGCCTGCTCACGCGTCTGTGACGGCGACTGCATTGACTTCATGCCAGCCAATGGCTCGGTGTTGACGGTCAAATGAGTGTTGCTTCTTTCCCGTGCTCCACCGCCTGTATTGGAGTTGTGCTGACTCAATTCCTCTCCTACGTATGTTCCGTCGTCGTCCGATGACCGCTGGTGATGCATGTTCGAATGCATATTGTACGTAGGTTCCGGTCTCTCGTTGTTCGGTGTAGTCATGATGGAATAATTGGGTGGTGGTCGTGTCTTAACCTTGCTCTTTCCTGCACACAGCAAGATGCAACTCTGCCACCCTCTTCAAGTATTTTCACGCCAGGCTTTCGTGACAACGGGAACGATTCTAGAGCTGATTGGGTGCTCACAGGAGGTTATTCCGGTCCTATGAGAGTGATAGGGTAGTGCTATAACTTTTGAGGTTCGAGAGCTATGACGTCGAGGGGTCTCGGAATAGAAATTGGTAGCTAGCGAGCGTGCTGTTTTTTTTTTGGGTTCAAGCGAGTGACAGATGTCAGAAATAACGAAACAATGTTTGTAGAAGAAGCGGTAGATGTTGGTGAGATGGCCGAAAAATAAGGAAACACAAGGAGATGGGGTCGAGGTTCGGGCGATCTGGGACCCGTGAAGGAATATCTAAATACCACCAAGACCGGCCGTTGCGAATGATGGGTGCGATAATTTTGGAAGAATCCCTGATCAGCGACTCATTTCGACAAGATGCTGCTGCCCCTATTTGAGTGGCCAGATAAGGTGGGTCGGAGGAATTGACAAGTCACAGCAACATGTGCGGAATGACGAGCGAAGATAGCGTCGGTGGTTTGCCAGGCGTGTTTAAAAAAGTAGTGAGTGGAGCTTCCGTTGATAGACCTAACGCTTAAAGGTTTTCAGTGCCGGTGCTTTGTGCGACACTGAAAGAGTTCGGTATGCAGGTCCCAGCCGACAAAAACCCCCATTCGCTGCCACCGATAGTATGTGTCTTACAGATTCTGAGACGCGTTACAAGGCCAAAAGCAAGAACATTTTCACCTGAGGCGTCAGAGTTCCCGTGCAGCTAGCCAGAATTTAAGATAAACCCCTTTCGATAGAGGATTCGAGTCTTATCGGCGGGAAGGCGCGTTTCATCTTCCGCACAAATCAACGGTCCGTAGCCACGGCAAAGGCGTCATCAGGCGTCTGCACGACGGCGCCGTGGCGCCAAGCATGCATTCCCCCCTGAATTTCTGGTCCAGTTGTAACCTCTTGGATGGTTGTGTGGGGGTTACGTGACGATCATAAGACGACAACACCAGAGTTACTTGGTCCTCTCCAGCTCGGGCCTGTGAGACATCTCCAATTTTCTCCCCGCCATCGATCGAATCTCTTGTTTCTAGATCTTTCGTCTCACACGTCTTTGGATTCTTATTCACCGCTTGAAGAGTTTGACTTTTGACGATGGTAGCACGAAGTACCTGAGGGCTTTCTCCTGCAGTTCTCAACCCCGCACGCGCCTGTGGCCTGACAACGGATTTTCCTGTCAGCAGGATACCGATCGAGATAATAAATAAATTGCGTAGTCCGTAGTGGTAGGTTCGACGTGTCTCCAACAAGGACACGAACGCTAGGTGGAGAAACCTGGCGCACTAGCTGCGATCTATCGCGATCTCTTTTTCCCTGCCCCAATTGCGGTCGGAATGGCTTCTCCATGAACGCCTACTTTCCTAAATACCATGGAGACTCATATTACGTACCTAACCCGAAGAATCAATGCAGGTAGGACTGGAACCCTAGCTAGGTACTCCAGCGCGGTCTTACGAGGAGAACCCGGCTTGGGCCTTGGGGACTGGCTGGCAGCAACCATCGAAGCAGGACCCTCTCTGGCAGTATAATCCTTTTTGACGCTACAAATCATAATGTTGACACCAATACACCGTGTACAGCATTCCAGGAAGGGCGTTGCCGGGAATGACCTTTTTGTTTTCATCCCTGACGACTGCATCTTAAAAGCTGTTAGCAGGCTCTGTAATAGTCTTTCGCCTAAGGGGCAGGAGTAGGTGCAATGCTATGTTGCAAGGCTATCATCTTCATCTGTAGTCTTTGATCAGCTGGTGAATTACTTGTCTGTTCATCCTCCCCGCGCCTTTTTCGCCGGAATCCAGGCATTGCTTTGTATTTAGCTGTGATCCATTTTATGTAAATGCCATATAGTCTCATTCGAGCTTTCTTCATTTTAAACTACTGCCTTATCATGGAATACCCTGGTGTTTGAGCATGTCTTATTTAAGCACGGCCTTATTCAGCGCCCCTTGTTCAGGCATGTGCTATTTGAGTATATTTTATATGAGCATACTTTATCCGGGCGAGCTTCATTCGATCTGGGCTTTGTTTAACCACATTTGCTCCCTAAGCGATTTTTCCTTCACTCGAGTATGGTTTCCCTGATATAAGCGTGGTAGGCTTCCTTCCAGCAGGCTTCAATTAAGCATCTGCCGTAGTACACAACATCTACCTTGAGATTCCTTTTTTATGGCTCCTCTCGCATGTTGACTTCGTGTCTAGCAAGGCGCAGAAGTACTACTTACTCGCAGCTAAAGGGGTCACGGCAAACTACATCGTCTCCAACACTCACGCTCCATCTCTACGCTACCTGTAATCATGGCTGCAGAAAGATTTCTAGAGCTGCATTTAGGCACCTAGACAAAGGAATTTTGGATTCCGCTAGAAATGTAGGGTAAGGTGCAGATTGAAGTCCAAGATGTGACTTTCTGTCTCCCGCCGGAGCTGAAAGGGTGCTGTGGCACCTCGACAGCTGACGTTGATGTATTCTTCCCGGAATATGTTATTGTTATGGGCTCCTGTGTAAAATTAGAGACCAGGGAATAGCTTCACTGCTCCTCGGCATGGTTCAGAATGAACATTTTCACGGAGGGAAGGAGTCATGCGCGTACGTGGTGAGTGTAGGTGCGTTTGTGCGTGCCCACCACAGCTACTGAAAGGCGACGACGTCACAGCGTCACCGTAAACAAAGCAAAACACCTTCATTTCCTTCTACTTAAACTCTCGAACTCCTCCAACTCCACCTAAACACCCAAATATGAACAACAACCTGCCAAAAACTTCATTTTGAATCTGCAAACCGATCTGTTTTCCCACAGTCCAATCTCCAACACCGTTACAATGTCTGCCACAGTCTCCTCTCAATATCCTGCCCTGGAGGCTACCTCCCCAAAGCTCGCCGCCTCTCTCAAGGCGAATGACTCCAACCCACGAGCCCATCGCTCCGACTCGATCTCCAAGAGGGAGTTTGTACGTGCCCACAAGCAGATTACCCGCTCTTCTAGCATCCTCTAACCAGCATCAGAATTTCCAGTATCATCTCCAGAAGGTCCTTGAACAGCTCAAGAAGGACCCCATGTCCATCACCGCTGAGGACGCCCGCCGCCTCCATGAGCACTATAACGCTGTAGATGAGCGCTCGGCCAAAGTCATCTCCGCTGTCGAGGCCTTGGCCGTCGTCACCCCAGAGATTGCCACCACCGGGGGGGAAGATGCCTCTAACGGCACTGTCAGCCTCTACGCCCTCGTCAAGAATGTTCACAGTACCATCGACACCAATCCGGCCGACGTCACCCCGGACATTCTCAAGTTGGCTCAGAGCATCGTCAGCAAGATGCAGAAGGCCATAGGCCACACCAACGGCCCTCACCCGGAGCTCGAAGCCGAACTGCAACATGAATACGCGAAAATCGAGCCCAAGGTCGAGCAAGGCACCGTCACTAAGGCCGAGGCAGATCGTCTTCACAGTCTAGAGGCTCGCGCTCATGGGCATACAGAGAAGGGCGGGCTCACAGCTCATGCGCAGAGCGTCGTTGCTAAGCGCGAGAACAGTGGTTCTAGCGCCTCCCTCAGCGATGCCCCGACCGACAAGGGCGATTCACCTAACGAGCAGTCGCACAAAGCGAAGGAGGCCAATTTCGAGCATTCAGTGGCTACTATCCAGCCCAAAGTCGAGAACAAGCCCCAGAAAGTCACCAAGGAACACGCCAACCTCCTCCACAGTCGTGAGGCTGGTGCTTGCGGCGTCACGAGGAAGGACGATATCTCTGCTCAAGTAATGGGCCTTGCTGAAAAGAACGTCTCGAACGACAACTGTAGTTGCACTCAGCAGCAGTCCGGCAATGGCGTTTCAGCCGAGGAGCAGTCTCACAAGGGCAAGGAGACCAACTTCGAGCAGGCCGTCCTTACCGTTCACACCAAGATGGAGAATGAGCCTGAGAATGTTACGAAGGAGGATGCCAATCTTCTCCACAGCCGTGGAACTCGAGCTCATGGTCATACTAAGAAGGGAGGCATCGCTGCTCAAGCTATGAGCTTGGCTGCTAAGAACCAGAACAAGGGTAATCCTGCTTAGACGAGGCAGTGAGTGCTCAACTAAGACGGGTGCTGCAGCGAATGCTCAATTGAATCAGGCTATTCAATCAGAACTTAATCGAGGCGAGCTGTTAAAGCAAATGCTCAACTAAAGTGAGCCAAATCATGGGTGAATCATGGGTGAATTATGGGATATGATGTATAGATGAGTGATTGCTGTCGACATGTTCGACAGAGCTCAAGTAACTACAAAAATAACAAGCATCTGGGTTATATTCTTTACTTCTACCTTGCCAGTCACTGTGAAAATACAATCCCTCTACATACTAACCAGTTTCAAGCATCAAAACCAGCCCTATAGTCCCAAAACCTGGGGGTACAAAACAGCCGCGATCAGGTTCGCGGGAGTAACAGCGCTTCAATAAGCAGTGGATTGCCAAGAAGTGAATCTAGGTTTGATCTTGATTCCTGTCTTGCAAATCACTACGAATCCACAACTTCTCTACGTACCATCCCCTTTCTAGTCCTTTAAATCGGTCTACAGCCTAAATAAACATATATAAATTTCTAGAAACACTCCTACAATACATATTCATTATAATCTACTACTTTTACCATATTTTATAATACCTATTATTATTAGGTCTAAAAAGTTGATTCTAATAGCACTTTCTTGACGCTAATTTTTATATTAGGATATAATATATATATCTTAAAAGTATAAAACTTAGTTTATACTATTATAAGGGATTTTTACGGTGGGAGGCTTGGGGGCCCGAAAAGAAGGGGGGGTTTTAATTGAGACAAATCCTTGAGTACTCAGGAGTCGGAGGGAAGCTATATATGTAAGTTGGCACATAGCCATAGAAGGGACGGGGCTGGGCGGTAGTCAGGCTAAGGGCTCTCCGGGTGGCTGATTGCCAGAAGTACCGTGACATTGCCCCCCTTGGTTTAGAGGTCAACCCGATCCTGTGGAATCAAGTCAATAGGGTTAATCATTCATGTGCCTAACGGGGAGCCATCGGGTAGCAGGCATTACGTCTGCAGCCATCGTGTATTACCGTACCTGCCAATAACTGAACTCCGGGAAACCCTTCACTGAAAGAAAAAGCTTGACGGCGAAGTGTATTGGTAGGATTCCAACACTACTTAGTACAATGTTGATAGCCGTAACTATGTAGTTGTACACTTTAAGCTTAACTACAACTTACTAGTCCTTATCTTACAACTGAAGTTTACTTTTAATTTAGTTAAAACCTTAAGTATTTATTTATTAAAACTATATAATAGTAAATAAGTTTATATAAAATTAAAAATAAAATAAATTTTCTTTTAAGTATACTTGTAATCAAATAATTATTTATAATTTATAATTATATACTTTTTTAGTTTTATGAATAGTTTATTATAAAACTTTAAATTAATTTATTAAGTTTTAAATAGTATTAATTTTTATTATAAATATTTTTAATTTTAAGGTAATAATATTATTTATATAAAGTTATATGTTTTATGTTAATTAAAGTTTAAAATTATATAATAATAATATATTATTATTTAAAGTTTTATAAAAAAAGTATAAAAAAAAAGTTTAGCATTTATTTTTTTAATTTAATAAAGTTTAGTTTTTTAGTTTTTATAAATTTACTTACTACTATATTAACTTTTTATTAAAATTTACTAAAATTTACTAATTTTTTTTTAAAAAAGAATATACTATACTTTTTATAATAAAAATAGTAAATAAGTTTATTAGTAAATAAACTAATTTGCTTAAAAAAATTTACTATTATTTTATTACTTTTATAATATATTTAAAGTTAATTATTTTTTATAAAAATTAAATTTATAAAAATAATAAAACTATTAATTATAAAAAAACCTTTTTTAATATTTAAATACTATTTTAATAACTTATTTTAATATTTTTTATAATTTTTTTTAAATATAACTATTATTATAATAACTATTTATAACACTATAAAAAAGTTTTTATAAAAGGCTTTTTTATAAACTTTTTTTTATATTATGTATTTATATATTAGCTTTGTGTTAGTACATAAATTTTTACCTAAATATTTTTATTTATAATACGTTATTTTTACATAACGTTTTAAATTATTACTTAGTATTATATATAGTAATTAATTAATACTTTTTCTTAAGTTTTAAACTTTTTATATATAGTACTTTTATAATAACTATATTAAAAAATTTTAAATTAAATAAAAAGATTTTAATTTTAAACTTTATTATTATTTTAATTATAATTTAATATAATTTATTTATATTAAATTTATAATTTATTATATATAAAATAATTTACTAATATTATGAGTTTTATTATATTTATTTTAAAATATTAATATAATTATAAATAATAAAAATAAATAATAATTTAAAAAAAATTATATTAAATTATTTATAATTAATATAATTAAATTTTATTAACAAGTTTTATTAATTTTTTTTATGTTTTTAGTAAACTATATTACTAAACTTTTAGTTATATACGTTTTTATTAATTTTTTAATTAATTATAGTTAATAGTTTACTATATTTTATAATAAAAACTATTTACTAATAAATTTTTAACTTTAAAATAGTTAATAAAATAACTAATTTTAATTTTTTTTTTTAAATTTTTAAGCTATTAATTAAATAAATATATAAAGTATTTCTATTAATAAAAAAATTAAGTATTAATTTTAATTTTAAATAAAAATTTATATAAAAACTTATTTTAATATTATATTTAAAAATATTATACTATATATTATTATACTATAAAATTTATTATAACGAAAATTTTTAGTATCTAAAATTTCTTTATTTTTATTACTATAGTAATTTTTTATATAAAAATATATTAAAATTTTTTATTTATATTACAAAAAATATAATATATTAAATTATTTAATAAATTATATTTTTTATAATTAACATATTTATATTTATAATTATCTTAAAATTAGTTGTAATTTTTTGCAATTTTTTGCAATTTTTTACTATTTTTTACTATTTTTTACTATTTTTTACTAATTTTCTATAATTATTAGTAATTTTTTTTGTAACTAACTAATTTACTAAACTTTTATTATATATTTACTAGTTTTTACTTTAGTTTTTATAGTAGCTTTTAACTTACTTTTATAATTTTATAACATTATATATAATTACATTATATATTTATTGTTTTGTTATATTTTTTAATCTTATAGTATATAATATTACCATATATAATAAAAACATAGACTTAAAGTAAACTTTATTATTATAGCTTTATTAAAAAGTATAATACTATTTTAGTATATTACTAGCTACTATAGTTAAATTTAAATATATTATAGCTAGTATAAACTTATAATAATTATAAGTAATTATAAGTAATAAAGTACTATATTAAAGCTACTTTAGTATAAAAAAAAGAAAATAAAAAAAAGAAAATAAAAAAAAGTTATTAAACTTTTATAAAGTAACTTTAAAGTACTAGTAAAAAATTTTTATATAATATTATATAACTATAGTAAGTAATAGTATTATATATAAATATAATATATAATAAATTATTACAAGATATTTCTTGTATGCTACTATATTTTATAAAAAATCTAAAAATTACTTAATTTACTAAAACTAAAGTTATTATACTCTATTAAAATTTATATAACTAATTATAACATAAATGCTACTACTATAATATAATTTATTTACTTATTTTTTATTTTAATTAAATTATTTATAAGGCTATAATTAATTACTTATTTATAAAGTTTATAATATACTATATAATACTTTTTAAAGTAAAAAAAAAACCTATAAATGTTTAAAAATTCATTTTTAAAACTTTATACTAACTTATTTTACTTACGCTTTTTTTTATAAATTAAAAATAATTCTCTACTATTAATTAATTGCCTAAGTTATTTAAATAAATACGTGTACTTACTATAAAAGCTTTAAAGTCTTAATAACTTTAGTTACTAGTACTTTTCTTTTAGCTATTAGTACTTTTTTTTTGTTACTAGTACTTTTCTTTTAGCTACTAGTACTTTTTTCTTAGTAGCTAGTACTCTTTTTTTAGCTACTAATACTATTTACTTAATTTAAGCTTAAGTTTATATTATTATTAAAGTTTTAAAGTATATAGAAAGTAGTATTAAATAAAGAAATACTTTTAGTTATTAAAGTAAAAGTATATAAAAAAGAAGTAATTACTATATATTAGTTAAAAGCTTAAAAAAAATAAAAAGCTATTTTTTTTAAAGCTAAGAAAATTTACTACTATTTAGTAGTATATTAATATATTCTATTCTAGCTATAAATTTACTAAAACGTGTCTATATATTATTACTAGTAATTTAGACTTTTATAAAGCTATTTAGGTATTAAGTTTATAGTATAAGTAATACTCTAAAAAAATACTTTAATTTAACTTAATTTTTTTATATTAAAAAAGGCTTTAATTATTAATTTTACTATACTTTAACTACTTATTTCTACTCAACTAATACTTGTTAGCTAAAAAAGTACTACTATTATATAAAAAATAGTATTACTAATACTACTTAATATAGAAGCCTTTATAAGTAATTTAATTCTAAAGTTAATATAATACTAGTAATGCTAGCTAATAAGTTATTATAATTATAGCTTTATTTACTAGTTTTAAGGTAATAGAAATTTTATAATAAACTACTATAAAGTTTTATTTAATATTTTAGTTATTTAAAATAAAGAAATTTATATAAATTTACTTTAATTTAGTGTTAAAGAACTATTAGTTACTATTATAGTAAAGTTAATAAAAGTAAAAAAGCTAGCTTTTTTTTTAAGTTATTTATTAGTTAATAATAGTAGTAAAACTAGTAAAGTATTTAAAGCCTTATTTAAAACTTTTTACTTAATTAAATTACATAGTCTTACTCTTTTAATTAGTAATAAAGCTAATAGTAGTATACTTTTTTTTTATAGTTTATTATACTTGTTTATAATCTTACTTTTAGCTTAATATAAAGTAAAACAAATTTAGCAAAAAAAATTTCATAATTTTATAATTTTTTATAAAGAAAAAGTAGGTTTATAAAGCTAAAGAGCTTAAAGTAGCTAAATTAAATTAAGATATAGCTTTTAGCTAATAATTAGAAGCTTAATACTATTTATAAAATTGAACATAAGTAGTAAAAAAAATAGAACTTTATAATAGAAACTTTAATAAAAGTAATTAAAAAAGTAAAGTATTTTAAGCTTTATAGAGTTTATTTATAAACTTTCTACTAATATAGCTAGCTTTTTAAATATGCTAGCAAGTATTTTAACTACCTACTTAATTTGCTATATACTAAAGAAATATACTAAAGTTACTAAATTACTTTATTAGTTTATAATTCTTTTTAATTTAGGCTTTTATATTACCAAAAGTAGCTTCAATTAAGTTAAATTCTAATAAATAAAAAGAAAAATCTTTTTAACAAACTTTAATAGTATTATAAAGCTTTTGAATTCAATTAAATTTATAAATAAAAGCATTATCTATAATTAATACTAAATAAGGTTCTAGTCATAGTGTATACTAAAAAAAACTTTAAACTCTAGCCAAGCCTCAAAAATCTTAGCTATAATACTACTTTGAATAATAAAATAGTTAATTCAACTTTTTATAGTAAGAGCAGGTAGAATACTCTACCTTTTAGATCTTTTTATAGGTAGTATATTAATAGCACTAACACTAACAGGAATTTAGCTATACTAATAATATCTAGTCTTTTTATTTGCTCCTAATTCATCTATAAATACTAACATATAAACCTCTCATATAACTAGTCTTACCTACTAAGCTGCTTGAAGCTCGTTATCTTATTTTGTTGCTCGTCACTGTGTTTTCTTTTGTAACCAGTTTCAGCGTTAAAGAACTTAATATATAGTAGATATTAAGCAAGAGATCTCATGCTTATTAAAGAGGAAGTTCTGCATCTCATCAAGCTGCGCGGTAGGTGTATATTCAAGGTAGTTAAGAAGCTCCTGCAGGCAGGTTAACAGAGACGCCTTGGTACTATAATGCCATACATCACCAACATCCTCATGAAAACGGGTTAATCTAGCTGGCCGGCCTTGCCTAACTGTTCTCGGCGCGTATGGGGTTCCAAATAAATCAAGACTAAGCCATATGCAATAGACTATTGCAGATAAGGCCTTTGTAACATTGGTAATTGCTTCTACTGGCCTGTTATCGTTAAGATAGGTAATAACGAGGTTTATAATAGTGGCAGGAAGCTTTTGGCCCATATTAACTGTACATGGGGTGTATTGCAGTCGTGTCACAATCGGCCATATAAATTTTGGTGGGGTGCGATGACTTCGGTTTTGGCAAATTAAGCGATTCTCAGATCTTTTGCAAAACACAGTATATATGAGACAAAGACTTACGCATGGAGCCAATCCCTATTGGTGACTAAGCACCATGTTCCGATTTCCGGGCTGAGACATCAATAGAATAGGCGGAGATTGAAGTAAATTACAATAGGTTTGTCTTTGGATGCCTAGCACTGCTCAGAAGTACAAGCCCCGAGCCTTACCCACATCCACCTAAAAGGCCTCTTGTCGCATAATGTAAGATAAATATTATTAAATTTTAATTTTTTGGGTTCTTAGTTGTAAATTGGAAGAGTCAATTATATAGGTTTATATGTGAGAAACCTTCAACGCACGGTGGATACAAAATGCAACTCTCCAGATATGAGCGGAACCGAAACGTCACTAAACTTCCACAATTACGCTAGCTGCAAGCCCTCATCTTCGACAAGTTGATCCTGGGTGAAACCGCCATTAAGTTTATCCAAATATTTGTCAAAACGACCTGAGACTTCAATGACATCATTCAAGTGCTCATATGTAAGCATAGTCCCTTTCCACTCGGCATACTGACGTGCGGTTGTGATTCCGTTCCTAATCTGGCGTCCATTCATTTTTTTCCTCCTTCAGGTCCTCTAAGTGGTCACGAAGATTGGCGACATCCACCGTGTCGTCGTCAAAGGACTCAAGTCTATTAATGAAAGTTTCCCAGATGCGAAGGCACTGATAGGGTCCGAGGCTAGGATAGTGCAAGGCTAGTTGAATGCGAGAGTTGAAAGCCTCATCAAAAGTGCCGACACGATTGCTAGTGAGAATGAGGACCCCTTCGTGGTACTCGAGAGCGCGAAGAAACACTGATACCAGTGCATTTCTCTCAAGGTCTTCCAAGCTGCGCTGTTCGAGAAAAATATCAGCTTCATCGAGAAGAACGACGCAACCCATTTCTTTCTAAGATGAAAGGACAAATTCTAGACATTTTTCAACGGCTTCAGCCTTTGTCCCTACGTTGCCGCATGTTACACGGTAAAGGGGTTTCTTTACAATCTCGGCGACACTTTCTGCAGTCAGCGTCTTTCCGGTTCCTAGACTACCATGAAGGAGTAAAATCAAGCTATTTCCTTTGCCAGAGATGGGATCCGTTGATTTTTCTGACTCTAGCTGCTTGCTCACCAATGCTTCAATAAGATTCTTTGCTTTTCGATTGATCACCAGAGCCTTGAAAGCTTCTTGTTTCCACGTCACGTCGGATATTCGGTCGGCCATCAGGTCGAGCCACTTTTTAAGTGGCAAGTTATATCCCTTGATCTTAAGCGGAAGCAACAGGTGAAATTGTTCATCAGGGGGCTCGTTCTGTGCCATTGCTTCAAGGCCAAGCTCATCTCGTAATGATGTTGCATAGGTATGGTTATCCGAGTGGAGACTACGGAAAGTTTTGAGGTCAACCATGTACCGTTCCTCTGCCTGTGGCGGTCATTACCTTGCTCCGGCACCCTGAATCGGGAAATAATGCGAAAGCCATTTGAAATTTGGAACACATATCACTGACCGTGCTTTCTATGTCTTCCTTCTCATTTTCTTGATATGATACAAAGCTGCCCTCGCGACACTTCCAGAACGTTTTTCCACGCTGCCAAAGCGTTTCAGTGATGTTATTCGAAGCATACTGTATTGGGAAAATGTCGAAGTCTGTGATATTCCTTTCATGCGAATGAATCGTGTCTTTACGACTTCCCGCTCCACTGCTGCTCACATTGCTCTTGGTAAAAGAATTCCTAGTCCCCTGTTCAAGGAGAGGAATTACTAGATAAAGATCTTGATACGATCGTTGAAAATTGCCATCAAATTGCCAAGACCAAGCGTTGATATACCACATCTGGACTTCACCTCTGTTATTTTCAACCCTGTTAAAGGGTTTTTGGGATTGTATTATGTTTCCGTGCTATTTTCGAAGGCGCCATGACGCACGCGTGAAACCTTCTTTGTCCCTTCGTACCGTGGCCAAGAGCTCGCAACGTGGGCCTTGTGCCCGCCTTCAACACGGGATATCAAAACATGTCCGGGTTTACAAGTGTACTTGACTATCTTGGATGAGATCTTAGACTATGACAGAAGCGAGCCTGCCTCAGCATATTCCTGCCTGTAGTGTTCTTCAACGAAGTTGGTGAGATGTTTTAGCTGAGCCTGAGCAGGTAATGGCAGAGTTTCTCGGATATCGTCCAACTTGCTTCGACTATGAACAAGTACGGCGCATGCAACTCTTTCGACACGCGGAAAATCTGGAGCATACTGGAGTATTCTTCCCGGGGTTCCAACACTTTCTCTACTGCAAGAATAAGGTTCCTGGCGGTAGGTCAAATGCTTTCGCTGGTATGTGTTAGAATAAGAGAACTCCGCACTGAGGTGAGATTGTTGGAGGGAGCCTCAGCCATTGTCTTCGTCTTTGCTTTGTCGAAGTCTCGGTAGACCAAGAAAGAAATGTCTTTGTTCTTCTCAAGATAGAGGTCAAGATTGTACAGGGGAATGTTGCTAAGAACATGGCGCGGATTTTCCTTGCCTCCCATCCATTCTGGACGATCAAAATATGGCGTCGGGGGTTCATTCAAGTGTGAATGCACCCCTGCGTCAGCCATTTTACTGTCTTGCTCTTGCCGCGCCATTAGGAGTCTCTTCTTATTTTGCTGCTCTAATAGCATTAATCGCATTTGATAGTCTGCCAGTGCGATGTTGCCTGTAGGTCTATGAGACTGGGCGACAGTTTTTGGACCGAGAGTTTGGTCTATTAACGCAAGGAGGTTTCGCTCTTCTATTTTGCTTCCGGCACTTTGATCGTCCGAGATAGTCGGGCAATTGTAGAGATATGACCCAACTCCGCCGTGAACGATGTTCAGCTAGTTGTGTCCGCCTCTACCAATACAGACTTACCCCCAAAGCTTTTGGAACGAATCTGTGAATTTGTCTTGTGGTTGTACGGGCGAAAAAAGGTCAACTGGTCTTCCGTCCTCGTCCTCGTCCTCACTCCAAGATTCCTCAAAGTCCTCGCCTTCACTATATTCGACACTATTCTCCGCGCTCTCGGGTTCCTCCTTATCAGAACCCTCTGACCATTTATTAATGGTCCCATCTGGATTACTGCTTGTATCTTGGGAATCAGACTCGGGGCAGCTCTCCTTGTCAATGAGGTAGGTCATCTCGTCAGGCTTGGAGAAATATAAAACACTCGAGGTGCCTTGGGTTCCTGCTTGTAGTTCAGTAATGGCTCTGCTTCACGTTCCAGAAGACGAACACATGCTGAAGCTGGCTGGACTCACCGAGGGGTGATGTGGGCCTGGATCCGAGGCCACGCATCCATTTCACGTATCTGTTCAAGATGGACTCAGTATCATAAACTCGCAACGGTTCTATAAGCTGTTGGATCCATGGAAATAGAAGAGTCGTCGACAGCTGCAACAAGGCCGAGGAGCCTCCTTGATCAGGCCGCAGGCATAACAACATGCTTATCACGCGACTCAGATTCATCCGCTTGGAGTGGCGCACATCATGGCCCTACTTGAATAAGAAGTTTACGGATGCTCCTGCATCCAAGATAGATCTAAAATTTCCCAAGATGAAGATGTATGGTAGTTAAATTTATCTCTGAAATATGCAATCGCCTAGACCTACTCTGGCCAGCCTTCTACCTCATGATACTGCGAAGATGCATTAGTGACAGCGTGAGCACCATCTTCCACTTCGACATCTGTGTCTAGAGAGATCTATCGCTGATTTGAGTCAACCTTATAGCTTTGCACCCGCAACCACCGCCTTTGACAAAGCTATCGAGATCTTCCAGGATCGATTGACCTCCGACACGAAGAAGGCCGACTGGATCAGGAGAATCCGGCCAACACGGCTGCAAGATGTCCTTGATGCCGTTTCTGAAGCGCAAAAACGTTATAAAATAGAGTCAAGGTCTCGACAACGGGTTAGAGCATTCCCGAAACGAGTGTGCTACTACGGTAACATCATGGATGTATTTCTGCCGCACCATCCCGAATACATTGCCATTGCCTGGGATGCCATGAAATTACTCTTCGGTGTAAGTCAACGTAGCTAGATAGTCATTCGATGCTCTTTTATTAACTCTCAGTCAGACCATAGTTGAACACGAACGCCTTGGTATTACGATTGTAACTGGCCTGTGTGATATAGCAGATGCGCTGCCTCGTATGGAACTCGCGGGAATCATCTATCCAACTTCTATGATGACGCAAACCATCGCCATGTCATATGCACGTATCATTAGCTTCCTCATTCGTGCTTTAGATTGGTACGAAGAGGGTAAGATGGCATATGCTCTTCATTCATCATAAAACCCGCAGCCTTGTGGTACGACGATCTCATTCGAGACATTCAGAAAGCTACTAGAACTGTGACAGACCTAACAATAGCGCGCAGCCAAGTGGAGCAAAAAGATATGCATCATCAACTGCACAACGTGGCAAAGCAGGGGGATAGGGATTATCAGCTGCTGCGTACCTTGAAAGCCGCCGTTAAGCAGATACAAGAAAGCATAGCCTCTGCACAAACTTTAAACGACAGTACCCACCTCGCAGTCCGCCATAAACTCTCCGAAATTCAATTAACCCAAGCCCTCTCTATTGTTGGCTTGGCCTGTGGCCTAGATCACAAATCGTGCCTCCAGGCTTCATTTCTCTTGCGAGACGAGCACAAATCAGATCGCGGGTAAAGAGCATGCCTTTCTGGAAGTCACCACTACTTCAATTCTAGAGCACGTCCACTTCATCATCTCTGTTAACGCTTAAAACTACCTATCGTGACCGCCTACATACGCGCGACTCCTGCGCATATGTCATCGAGCAGCTCCTCAAATCTGAAATTGCTACTATTTGGATTCTCAGAGACCAAGGAGGACAGCACTCACCCATCGAAATTTTAAAAAGCCACATTCATCAACTTGTGAGCATAGACTACTGCTCCCATGCCGGTCCGGTCTTCTCCTTTTAACTACGCAAATTCCAAAGTGCACACCTTGTCCTAGACTATGTGAGCCTCCTCGGCGGTATCCTCCAGCCCTTTAAGCTTCTTTGGATCATAGTTGATGCAGAAGGGGTGGACTCTGAGAGCATTCCTCAATGTCGACAGCTTCTTCAGAATCTCTCGCAACAATTAAAAGGGAGAGGCGTACAGACGGTAATCAGGGCGATGATATGTACCTATAGGCCAGGAGTGCTGCAACAGCAGGCGAAAGACGACCTTGTACTTCGTATTGGGAGGACTTCTCAACGTCAAGGGAAGAAGCTTCCGGGCGAACCACTTCAAAGTCGAGATAGGCTATCCTTGCGAAGATCAGCTCCTCGTATGAGGGCAGAAAGGAGGGGCAAATAGGCTTCTCTTAGCTAGGATTGCGGCAACTGATATATCATGAGACTCCAGATCATTGTTGTCGAAAACTTTCTCGGAGTGAGAGTGTTGATGGATTTCTGGTATATTTCTACTTATCGTGAATATCAGGAGTCTATCCCTTGACCCTCTAGCCGTCCGCCGTACCCTTGTCTCGCTTAACCCTCGCTCATGCAGAAGTCCGTCACAGACGCCTAAAACAAATCTTCCCACATCGTATGATTTCAAAAGTATTCCCTCAAGTGACATTTCTAAAGCTACCTGCACTTGTATCATGCTCCAGAACAAGATGAGTTCATATGTTGGTTTGACGACCAAATCGGAACTTCTGGTTGCGCAAATCGAGCGATTTGCGTGGCCGACTTTCGAGCTGGAAACCAGCAGGGCGTGGGATGAATGATACGGGCTGGGGAATTCCAATCATCTATACAAGCTTGCTGAAATTCAGGTAGCTACTTAACCGCATCAGAGTGACGAAGACACCTAACACCAACCAAGTATACAAACTACCCAGAAACTGTTCAAGTGATCTGAACCTCGACCCAGCTCATGCCAGTTCATATATCGGCGTCTGCAATGGACTGGCGTGCCCAGCTCTTGGAGAAGTATCTGGAGCTACGGAAACTAGACCTGAACTGCCAGACATAACGTCGTGATACATATAAAGCGCTCGACGACAACCTTCGCAACTGAGGTCTGCAGTCATTCGCCCGGATGCACTGCAATTATCACAGACGACAATTGCATCATTTGGGTTAGGGATGGGAGGTAGATCAGGTGGGAGTGGCGCTGCGCGAGTTGGAGGTGGTGGAGAATGAGGAGATGTAGATTCCTGATTCGAGTTGCTACGGTGTATAGTTGGAACCGGTGGTGGAGGTCGCGTCGGTGATTGAGGCACGACTGGAGACTGACGTGGTGACTTTGGAGTCGCCGGTGTCCCCGCTGTCCAAGATGGCAGCGGAGAGACGATTCTAGGCGAGTTCAAGTTTTCAGAACGCATGTATGAAGGTAAAGGTGACACGAGTTTATTAACCGGGATTGACGACGAAGGCACTGGAGGAACGGGGTCGACAACGGGTCTCCATTGTGGGTTCGAGCTAGACAATGGACCCAAGGTGAGCCTGCTGGCTTGGGAGGCAGTTGGCGGAGATCTTGGCCGTAGCGGAGTGGAGGATGCGGTAGTATTATCTGGCGAACCTGCTGTGGTTTGGCTGGTTTCACGCTTGTCCTCCACTATAGGATTGCGATACGGTGGAGGGGCCCTTTGTCGTGGTGATCTTTGATACACCGGCAGCTCCTGTCCTTCAGGTGTCGTTTGGTGTACATAAGTGCTATTGCTACCTCGATCTCCATCATCTGCCTTTTCAACTGGAAAGTCTTGCTGGGGAGATCGAACTGATGGATATCGTCGCATAGCAGAGTTCAAAGATTCATGCTCGCGCACTTCTGCATCGTTCAGAAGCATCATGACGGATTGGCGTCTAAACTCATTTATTTCCGCATTCTGAGCGAATCCAATCCTTGAAGCGGTGAGATTGAACCCAAAACTACCGGGATTATCCAGGCCAGATATAGACGCACCGCACGCCAGCAGGTACTGAACAACTTCAGGGTGACCGAAATAGGCAGCGTAGCGAAGAGGTTGCCAGTTAGACTCATCACGTTGTCTAACGGACGCACCGCGTTGAACTAATTCCTCCACGATAGCTAAATGTCCATTCTTTGCAGCAATACAGAGTGGCGAGTCGTCATGAGAAGGCCCTTTCGAATACCTTGTGCGCGGTTCTGCGCCCCTGTCTAATAATAATTTGGCGGCTTCCAGGTGGCCTTCAGCGCATGCGATGCAGAGTGGCCTGTCCCCAATTCCGTCGCGAATATCAATAGACGCACCCTTACGTATCAACAGATCAATGATTGAAGGGTTCCCTTGATGCGTTGCATAATGCAAAGGTCTCTTCCCAAGTCGAGTCTCAGCTTCAATAGCCGTTCCATGTCCTAGAAGAAGTTGAATAAGGTCTGTATTAGTACCTTTGGAAGCATAATGTAGAGGTCGTAAGGTATCCTGGCACTGAGCCTCGACAAAAGCTCCTCTACGTAAAAGGAGTTCAGCGGTTGCAAAGTTGTCGGCCATTATGGCAAGATGCAATGGGGTCCGTCCATCACTCGTCTTTGGGTCGATCGGAACCTTCCTCTCTAGTAGCAGATCAACCACGTCCGAATGACCATTGTAGCTGGCCCAATGTAATGGCATCATGGCCCCATCTCCTTTGTGTTTGAGTGATGCCTTTCTTTGAAGGAGAAGCCGAACAACATCGGTGGATCCTGAAGAACAGGCTAACGTCAAGGGCGACATTGACTCCCTGCCGAGGGCCTCAATATCCGCTTTCTTTGCCAGAAGGATATCGACAATTCGATCATGACCCCTTTCGGAAGCATGATGAATAGCTGCCATGAAATTGCCGTCTTTGGCCTCGATGTCTGCTTTATAATTCAGTAGGAGATGGATGATATCTTCATCTCCGAGCCTGGCAGCGGAATGGAGGGTAGTGAGGTTCTTGGTATCTCTTTCATTGACCCTTGCTCGGTGGGTAAGAAGTAATTCAGCGACCTCAACGTGTCCGTTGTCAGCTGCGAGGCGGAGTGGCGTTTTCTTGTCTGGGCCTAGAGCGTCTATGTGGGCCTGATTCTGTAGCAAGTATTCGACGACCCTATAATGGCCTCTCATCGCTGCAAGGTGGAGTGGAGTCATGCTATTCACATCCGCCGTGTTCGGGTTTGCGCCATGTTGAAGCAGGATTGCGACAACATCGTCATTCCCGCAATGGCTTGCAACGGCAAGAGCAGTCCTTCTTGTCCGATCATGTTTACCCTCAATGTCAACATGTTGGTCCAGTAATTCTTCAATTTCGAGTCCAGACCCAGATTGAGCAGCCTGCACAAGGGGAGGTGCATTGCAGCCGTCGGTCGATGTAAGGTCAATACTCCTATGAATATCTGTATCGGAATGCCTTCTACCCCTTCGACGACCTGATGTGGGGGTCAGTGAATCCTGAGTTGGTGCAAGATTGACCGAACTACCGGTAAAAAGTGAAGGAAGGAACAATCTCTTTTTCTCAACCACTTTGCGCCTTACTGGCATTTTCAAGGCCGGCAAAAATGAGTCCGAAACCGAGGTGATACGCATATTGGATCTCCTCTGCTGTCGATGAATATCAGCCGGATCAGACACTGTGGATCGTTCGTATGGTGTTGGTCTCTCCCACCTTCGAGAGAATCGCGGATCTATTGGGGAAAGGTGATCAAGAGACTCCGAACCCTCGACAAACCCTGAATCGCCCTCCGCATTAGGAAGCTTAATAACTGGAGTCGCGGGCGTTCTGTCCTCTCGCAAACGTCCATTTCTTCCATCGGCACTTTTCGCTCGTTGGTGGGCCATTGCTCGACGATATACGTTTGTGTTTACAATATCGTTATCCATCTCAAACTCTGTACCTCCAATCGTAGAATTACTATAGCTGAGTATTGACGGAGATCTCCCCTGGAAGCTTTGAGAAGAGGTTGCACGAAGTGTAGAAGTGTCGTCGGCAACCTTCTGGACGATCTGACGGTTTTTGGGTTCGCGAAGCAAAGCAGTTTGTTCTGAAGCGGTACGACTTTGGCGGACCTGTTAGAATAGAGTCTTTAAATGCGGTACGAGAATAACTTACCATTGAACAGCGTGAAGCAAAAGCTGCAGTGCTTGTACCTGAGAATCGAGCCGACCTTGATGATCCTTCACATTCTCCTCATTCCAGACATAGCGGACCCTCATAGTGCGCCTATCGCCTGCTAGCGCATCATGAACCAACCTAGCTACCTCATCAGCCATTGACTCCATTGCCTCTTTGCATCCTTCGAGAGAGATATCGAAGGCTTCTACCAGTTCCCGTTCCCTGGGGGAGCCAGAAAGGTTAAGCTCTGTCCAGTCTTGAATCTGAATTAGAGAGGCTTTGATGGTGGTCAATTGCCTAATCATTTGCCTGATAGACATTTCTGCATCTGAATATTTCGCCTGTAACTCCGAGAGATTCTTCACGGTCTTGGTGATGGTAACGATGATTCCTGCTGCGGCGCCTACGCCGCCGATGACCGATAATGGATCCATGAAGGGCGTTCCTTCCCTCTACCTCGTGGCTCAGTTACAGGATATCGGTGCGCTTCTAGCAGTTGGCCCGTAGTCTAGAGAATGTAGGAGGGAGCGGATGTTGAGGATATCGTCGCCGGCCTCTTAATCGTGGACATCCTGTCAATACCCCTCTCAGCTTCATACATAGTGTGCACTACCGCGCCCCAGGCGAGGCTGAGATTCAGGAAAGTTAATTAGCTAACTTTGCACTTAACCCGCCGGCTCCCTGTGGGCTGAACAGAGAAGATTGGACAGCGAACATAATGTGGCTTCACAAGGCACTTGGTTGACACGGTCAGTTCCGCATGAACGTACAAATCACGATGGTGCTGAACTGAATCAAAATTGTGGCGTTTGGATTGGGTTCTGGCCAACCGAGCTGATACGACCGCTATCCAGATTCCGTCCTAGCTCCGCCCTGCAGATTTCCATAGCTGCGTGAAGATAATAATGGTTGAAAAGACAATGATAGGAAGGTTTGATAGTGGGGAGTTTCTGCTAAGGGGTTATCAACTTTTCTTTCAGGTTGTATACGGTTTAGCCTTCGGCTTTTCGCCTATCGACCCCTTTGGCTAGTACCTGAAAGCTCGCTTTAATAATCTTGACGCGGGCTTTTAGGTTTAAATTAAGAAAGGTGTGAGGAAATAACGCTAGTAATAGGTAGAATAAAGTCGTAGGGTTGCTAACTAGTAATTGTAAGCCTATCCATGCACTGCTGCACGCGCTGTTGGGGTATGAAAACATACCAAGAGGTAATTTTGCCAATCGGAGGCCGGAAATTTAATATTAGTCAGCACGCATGTAAATCAAAACATTGAGGGCCCGAATGTTTACATTGATAATCAAATCGAATAGCATCACCACAACGCCGAGACATGCCATCCAGAAACGCTGAAAAGCAAGCGAGTGATAAGGATTTTGTGCCCATAGAGTCTGTGCACATCTGACGCACGGGGCCACCTGACCCACGTTTTTGGCACATCCCAGATATTCAAACAAGAAGCTTTTGAGCCACATGCAATTGGTAAAGTTTCTCAATTTTTTGGAGTAACAAACTATCGACGACGAAGAATCTTTCTAGTCAGTCAAATTACTTGCGAAATGGCTGTGGAAGAACTATTTTCCGTCCGCGTCGATTGTGTACGGCAGTCGCCTCTACTACTTGATCAACAGATGCACCCTCAATTTCTTTATCTGATTTGATTACTATGGTCTCAATAGTCTTCTTCCTATTCTTCTTCACCTGTTTGGAGTCGTTTTTGGATTTTTTGTTAGCTTCGCGCGCGAGTTTCGCTTCTTCCTTCTCAATACGCTTTCGCTCTTTCTCAGCAGCTCTCTCCTCTCGTTCAATAGCTCGAGTAGCCTTACATTCTTCAACAAGCCTTTTCTTCTCAGCTTTCTCTTCCTCCTTACGCTGCTTTTCCTGCTCTTTCTTTTCCCTTGCGATACACGCAGCTTCTTCTTTCTCGCGTGCGCGATCACGTGCTTGCTGGACCTTGTTCGGGCTATAAAATATGGCCATCCCATCCTCAGGCGCCCGAAGTTCGAGGTCTAGTGGCTTAGAACGCTGACGGCGCTACTGGTCGATACATAGAGCGTTTTCTAGACCTCTAACTTGTAATTTGAGAAGTACGTTCTCCGTTGTCAGGTGGTTAATCGTCCGGTGAAGCTTTTAAGACTTCTCGTCGTACGTATTGCGAACGGTCTTCTTTAGAAGCTTCTCAATGCGTTTCCAGTCCCCAGCGCTGAGGATAGAGGTTGAAGAATCACTTGATGAAGGCCTATCATCTTTGGTAGTAGAAAATCGCTTTAAGACGTTCTCAGGCTCCCAGGGTATTAGGCCAACCTTCTTCCGCCCAGAGAGTATATTTTTCTCTGTAATAGCCTTATGCCATGCAACCCAAAACATACGAAAGAAGTCTCTCTTTGAGAGTTTACAAAATCCTTGACATTCATGCAGAAACTTCTCAATTTCGTCACTATAAACTGTAGCCAAGGGACTATACAACGAGACATTAAGGGGTTGCAGGCTATGTGTTGAATGAGGTGGAAAAACGGCTAAAAGGATCTTATGAGCGTCGCAGTAGTCGATAAACTTCATGGTTACGTGGGAGCCATGGCCGTCAACGATAAGTAGCCTGTAACGCCGTCTTGCTTTTGCCTTAGTCTCTCGATCAAATACATTAACGAGCCAGGTATATCCAATTTTGTCGTTTTTCCATCCACTCGGCGATGAGGTAAAGTAGCAATATTGCTCCTTTGGATCAAAATCCTGTAACCGGGTATCCTGCATCTTCTCACCAACGGCTTGATAGATAAGGCTTGGCGATAGAGAGGTTCCGTCAGCGCAAACACAGCCAATTGAGGTTATCCACTCGCGATTACCATCTTGGAGTCGCTGTTTGAGGCCGTCTTCCTCATATTTGCGCCGGGAGAAATACCGCTTGCCTTTCTGGAGTATACCGAGCAAAAAGCCTTCCTCATCCATATTATACATATCCTCAGCCTCTACCTTATATTGTTGCGTTTTTCTTTGCATAAGTTCGAAATACAGAGCGTAGTTGAACGCTGAGTCGGCAGCCTTACGTCCTTTATCAATCCCAGTAGCGTAAACGTATACAATTTCTTTAGCGTAGCGTTTTCTCCAGCGCTCTGGCCAGTGGTTCCCAGGTCTCTTCTCGGCACGGCGAATCTCCTTCGCAAAGTTACGTAACATCTGATTTGAAGGCGGCAAACCTCTGGCGGTAAGCTTATTTACATAGGGGATGAGAGTTCTCGACTGTTCCTCAGTCAAATAGCGCTGATTTTCGTATTGTTCGGCCTTGGTACCCTGCACACGTCGGTGGCGTTTGGAGAGTGTTGATCGATTGCAGCCAAACTTTTTCGCTGTCGCAGTATAATTAGGAGATTCTCCAGGTTTGGTACGACGCGTTATGCCAGCATTAATGCGCACTTAGGCGTCGGTGAGCATAAAACGTCAGCGCTGAAGTAGTCTTGCTAACACGACGACTTAGAGCAGTCTCCTCGCGACGACATGGAATCACTAGGATATGTCCTAATATACTTTATCCGAGGTTCCCTCCCTTGGCAAGGTCTGAAGGCCGAAACTCAGGAGCATAAAGAGAAGCTTATTCTGGAGAGGAAGCAGTCGGCAACAGATTGGGGGCTTTACAAGGACATTCCCGAGGAGTTCAAAAAGTATTCTGAGCACGTCCGCTCCCTTCAGTCCGACGAGAAACCCAACTATGTTTATCTACGCCGCTTGTTCCGCAACCTGTTCCGCCGCAGAAGTTACGAATATGATCACGTATTCGACTGGACAAAGCTGAAA